>CM032229.1:184102500-184527500 GCA_019009955.1 Riptortus pedestris | reverse complement strand
AATGGCTGATATCGGACCAGTGGGAGGGGGGGGGGGGGTTAGAGGGGAGAACTTTCGAAAATTCGAAATATTTCCGTTACCATACGTCGGTTCGAAAAATTGTATAGAATCAGTCTTATTGCAAATTAAATTTTCTATAAATATCATTCTATACATTTATTCTGTATCTTGAATACTAACCGAGATATTTGCATTTGTATTGTGTGTGTGGTCGGCAGGAGTCGGCTATGTTCCGGAGTTTCCGCCGAGAGCTTGTTTGGCCGTTTCCGTAACTATTCGTCCTCGTGAATGGGCTACTACTACGTTTATTATTAGGCAGATTTCTCTATTGTAAAACTTCACGTGGGAAACCTGCTTAGTTTACGCAGCCCCTGCGTGACGGACTTTCAATAATATTAATATGTTATATTCAGATGTATTTCAGTAATTGTTTTTATTAAATGTGGGCGGATAACGGACGAGAGTGAGTTTTCCGCCGAAAGCTAGTTCGGCTGTTTCCGTAACTGTTCGGCACCCCCTATGGAGATTTCTCTAATGTATAACGTTACGTGGGAAATCTGATTAGTTTACGCAGCCCTTGCTAGACAGACTTATATTTTCTGTTTTGAGTCTTCAGCAAACCCCCAACTTCTACTGATGTCATCTTAACAATAAGCTGTTGCATTATGAACTACTTCATTACAAGGTCAAATGCCAAATATTGTTTTCATTGAACGTTCAGTTTGCGAGATATTTGCAAATATGTTCTGATGACCCCGACCCCTTCTTTTGTCCTTGGATTACTAAATTCGAGTAATTTAGATAAAACTGATTCTGATTCATTATAAATTACAGCACTAACATTAGTAAATTGTTTTCAATCAAATTAATGCGTATATTCAGATATATTTCATTAATTGTTTGTTTTTTCCGTTCTCCAGTCAGCGCTACGAGGTTTGCTGGCCGGTTTGTTTACAATTCAGCCGCTTTCTGTTGTAGAGATTATTAAATTGTATTGTAAATTGTTACCGTTTGTATTTATTCACTTAACATTCACGGTAGTGTCTCACTGTTACCCGCATGCACATTTATCTATTGTTAACCTTCTCGTGGGAAATCTGCTTAGTTTACGCAGCCCCTGCGTGACGGACTTTTTCTTATTCTGGACCCAATATTATTTTCTTTTCATACATATTCTTCAAATTTTGTGGCAAGGGTCACCAATAAAAAAAAAACGTTTTTTTTTCTTTTCAGTGCAAACTTTATTAATACTGCCCTAACATGTTTCGTGGCTTATTTGCCACCTTTTTTAGTGCTCGTTTCCCTTTTACATTCGTTGTGACTGTCCTCACAGAGGAGGTAGATGATACTGTGGGTAGTTTCAATAAAATTTGCACCGAACTGTTTTTTATTGGGGACCCTGCCATAAAATTTGAAGAATAGTTATTTATTATACAAGTGACGAAAGTAGATCATTTTACAACTCGAGTGAAACGTCTACCCACACGAGCGAAGCGAGTCTGGTAATTTCACGAGAGTTGTAAATTCTACTTTCGTCACGTGTGTAATATTAAATTTTTTCTGTATTCGTGTAATACATGATCAGATCTAACCAGAATAAGAACAAAATTAGGATGTTGTGAAGATTATGGTATGTTGTTGGTAGGTTATAAGCATGGTCGTGAAAGGTTATAAGCATAGTTATAAAACAACTAGTGATGTTTGTGAAGTAGTGCAGTTATAAACAAGTGCAGGTTATAAACAAGGAAGGTAATTATTATTATATTTAAATTTTAAAATATAATGATTATTTCCACCAATAATTCATTCACATTTCAATTTATTTTGTTAAAATAAATCCTTACAATGTTAAGAAACATTTAAAAGCATTTAATTTCCAACTTCAAATTATTTTTTAATTTATACTTATTACTAATTAAGAAGGCAATTCACTTTCTTCACTCTATTGCAAAATGTTTCACTTTCTTCACTCATTTCAGGTAATGTTACCATTATTCAACGATTTCAGAAAAAATATATTTCATAATATTTATACAAT
Source organism: Riptortus pedestris (assembly GCA_019009955.1). Taxonomy (NCBI): domain Eukaryota; kingdom Metazoa; phylum Arthropoda; class Insecta; order Hemiptera; family Alydidae; genus Riptortus; species Riptortus pedestris. The sequence goes on along the minus strand of CM032229.1, from coordinate 184,525,462 downwards.
TTAATTTTTTTTGTCAAAATGTTAACTAAAACCCTTACATAAAGGACCGTATAAAAACATTTATATGCCTTAAATACTAATAATAATCAAAATTTCTCTAAAGAAAATATGGTTAAACATGGGAGTATGTGTTGCTGCATTACTTCTCTAGGATTGGAGTAATTCTGGAAGGTCATTTGTGGCCAGTAATAGGAAATTATAAATAGTTTGCTCATCACAGAACCCACCTTGTGGGCAATTCATAAATTTAGCAGGGAAATTAGCTATTGAGGTTGCATTCATGGAGCCATTTTCGGAAATTTTTTTCAAATATCCGTCGATCCTAGCTAGGAGATAACGGAAATGATGACCCTTCAATGTATATTCCACATCTTGAGGAATACGACACCTGTACTGGCACTGACTATTACTGGACTAAATGACAAAAAGTTCTCCCTGTGACAGAACGAGTGAACAGACTATAGAACACCTCATCTATACTTGGACACGACTACACAGCTGCCAAACACACTTCTCAAATGTCCGTCGCGCAGGGGCTGCGTAAACTAAGCAGATTTCCCTCGTGAAGTTATACAATAGAGAAATCTCCATACGAGAGCCGAACAGTTACGGAAACGGGCCGAACTAGCTATTGGCGGGAAACTCACTCGCCACTTTTAATAAAAGTGCAAATATCTCGGTTAATATTCAAGATAGAGAATAAATGTATATAACAATATTTATAGTAAATGTAATGTCCAATAAGATTGGTTCTATACAAGTTTTTGATCTGGCTTATAGTAACGGAGATATTTCGAATTTTCGAAGATCCTTCCCTCTAACCCCCCCCCCTCCCACAGGTCCGATTTCAGCCATTAACGAACTTGATCTGTCTTTTTGCATAAAACGTTTAAATTTAAAAAATAAAACGTTCGAGTTTGGTAACGATTAAACGAAAATTGCGACCGCTAGAGCGTTAACAGACAAATATATATATATATTATTTTTTCGAAACTCGTGTCATGAGTGAGACCTCAATAGCTGATTTTCCCTTAAGGGAAATCTGCTAATAGAGTTTCTTTAAAAAATATCCATTTTCATTTAGGCATTTTTCTAAAAGCATAATGCAAACGGCGGACGTTTTAAACATCTTACTTAAAGAATAATATAGTAAGTCTCCCCCTCCATTTATTTTACTTCCTTTCATCAATAATAAAGCAATAGAATGAGTGATAACACTTTCTCAATGAAGTCCAATTAATATTTTATTGGGTTGTCTCACTTTTTCTTTATTTTGAGTTTTAATTTTTACATCATTGATTGTTTGTTCTTTCTTTATGTATATTTTCTATGTTTTCTTTTCCTCTATTTTAAATATATATATATACATATATATAGGGTGTTTGGTAAGTAGACATACTTCTGACATACAGGTGATTCTACTCATCAAAAGAAACACAATTGTTCATAAGATCTATGTGCCTACTCCTAATAGTATTGGGGAAAAATAGATTTTTAGATTTTTCAACATACCTATGTTTTATTACATAAATTCAGCAGATACATTATTGCCATTGGATTTTAATCGTTATGTCATTTTGAAGGGCATTACATTCTCTTTAGTGTTCGTTTATTTTTATTTACGACTTCTTGTTTTACAAATAGTTTTAATAGAATCTGGAAATTAAAAAAATAAAATTAATTTAAAAAAAAAAAAAACAACTTAATTTTGCAACCTTAACAAGTATTGTAATGCAGCAAATTTGTTGTAAAAACAACGGCCATTCTAAGAAGGTGTACTTTTTCTTTCTTATTGTTTATGATCCAAACAAATTCTCGTTAAAGAACAAAACTACCTTTTTTTATTGCAATATTATTTCTAATTATTTTTGCTTTCAAATTCATATCTTAAAAAGAATGTCTAGGGAAATTATTGGATAGAAGCCAGACTGGAAGGTGGACTGCTAGATCGCCGCACTTAAATCTCAGGGATTATTTTATGTTTGGGGAAGAATTGTTTGGAAGGTTAAGCAGTGATAACAGATCGAGAACTTTTATTACCTTGGATTAATTAATCATCATTAACATTAAGCATCTATTGAAATTTCTTGAAAGAAATCCGTTTGCGCAGGGAAATCACCAATTTGGAAAATTAATCTTTAACTTACGTGAAGGGGAATATTTTTAAAAGGATCTAGCAAACCATCTTATAAATAATTCTAAATGATTATCTCCGTTGAAATTGTCCGGGCGAATGCGTGGTCCACTGTTGCCAGTGATAGCTCCACATAGAGCTGGACTGACAGGTCTATGGGCTCTCGGCAAAATTAGCGGTGCCCCCCCCCCCCTTAGCGGAATGGTTGATACCAAATCTTATATATAAAAATGAATGTTTGTGTGTATGTCTTTTATAGAATCGTAAAAAACCGAATTTAATGAATCTTGGTATGTATATTACTACTAAAACAGGTTAGGTTTCTGGCTATATTAATATTCTTTGAGACGAACAGGAGTGGGAGCTATAAGGGAGGCCTGAAATTAAAAATAGTGATATTTCGTCTCCTATTGGTTTTTCGGGAATTATGCACGTAACAAAAGTTGTTTATTTTGTTATTTCCCCACGTCTAAGAAGAGCAAAGTCACCATAGTTGCGGAGCTCTACGTAATAAATAAAATAAAATATTTTGTTATTTAGAGTAACTTTTGTTATATACACTTTTGTCGTATACCGATGTTTAAATGCGTTATACGCTAAAAATTATAGCGGGAGTCAGCAATATTATTTGCCAAAGAAGACTAAACCGAACTGAATAAACTCGGTATGTGTATTAGCAGTGAGGCCTTCATTATAATAAGCCATACCGACATTTCTATGGACGGGCAGGAGTGGGAGTTATAAGGGAAGCCTGAAATTAAAAATAGCGATATTTCGTTTCCTATTGGGTTTTCCGCAAATATAAACATAACAAAAGTTGTTTATTTTGTTATTTGGAGTAATTTCTGTTATATACACTTTTGTCGTATACCTAAGTATAAATGAGTTATACGTTAAAACTTTAGTGGGCACTAACGGCTGAAACGAACTTAACAAAACTCGGTATGTCAATTAGCATTAATTCTTCCATGATTATAAGTCATATTAAAATTTTTAGGTTCGAACGGGAGGGGGGTGGGGGTTAAAAGGGAGGCCTGAAATAAAAATTCACCATATTTACATGTATAAGAGACGGGAAATATAAAAATATCGAAGACTGTGAAGCCTTATCGAAAACAATAGTGGGAGCCAACAATTTTATATGGCACAAAGAACTCAAAATTAAACGAAACTCCGTATGTGATGTGGTAAAGTCCTGCTATAAAAATACCATCTTCATTCAGCCTCAAATGATTACCCGAGCGAAGCCGGGTACCTTAGCTAGTATAATATGCATTTCTTACTTAGTAAAATATATATATATACATATTATATCATAATGCCTTACTTGCATGTTTTTAATAAGAATATTTTCAATTGAAAATAATGAAACAAGTAGCTTATGACTTTGAGGTTATAAAATTCACATATATAAATCATACAAATATTTACTGTAGGATTTAAGGTTATTACAAAAATTAATAAATCTATATAATAATTGAGGACATTAATTCCTTACAAAACATTAACAATTTTTTAAAAACCTCAAAGAATAGCATGAAGTGCAAAACACAATCAATAACATTTGCTAATAAAAATATGTGTCAGCCATGTATTTACACATGTAAATAAATATTATTTAGGGCGTAAATTAATAATAAAATAGGGCTCAGGTTAGCCATGCGGTTAAAGCGTTGACTTTTATCTCACATGGTAAACCTAGAGTGGCGAGTTCGATTCTCGCCTGGGCAAAGGAAATTATTTAGTGACGAAATTCATTAAATAACGTCCTAAATCCCACCCTGGCTAGAAAAGGGTGGTAACCTGTAGATAACCCGTCCCGATTAGCCTAAGTTGCAAAAAGTGAACGCTAATAAATAAATAAATGTCTTTTCAGATTTTGGTTATTTATTTTTCATTTGAGGACCTCGGCAATTGTCGACCTAGCCAGTTCGTCGTTGGCTCCAAACAAGTAAATACTAAATCTGTTGGAAAGAAGTTTGCCTTTTCTTGTGAGGGTTTTCTCCAACATCTGCCCAGGAAGTCAAATAGTGGTAATTTTTTATTCACTCTCGTGTCAATTTTGACTCATTGATCCCTGGTATACTCTCCAGACAAAGTCCGTCATGTAGTGGCTGCGTTAAATAAGCAGATTTCCCACGTGCGTCAAGTATTTGTATTTATCTCAAAACGTAAAAGTTCGATGAGAACAATATTTGGTATGTGCGATTCAAATAAAGAGATAAATAAGCCAATGAAAATGATTTTGCTGAAAATATTGCGCACAGAACAAGGAGACTGCGCCAACTTTCTGCGAATGGACCCTAAAACTCTTGAAGCATCATTACTAAGTCTTTGAATTAAAAAAACAGACCTTTGATTTGCTGAAATCTATACCGCCTTCTCAAAGTTTATCAATAAGTTTGAGATACTTGGCTACCGGCGACGATTTTGAACAAACACACCCGTCAATAGAGAATTCCATCAAACACGACAAATAAGGCTCCAGAACATCAAATTGTTTGTCAAAGACATCAAATTTGGCAAACATTTTGATCGTTTAAGAACAAGTAATGTAACAATACATTTGCCAAAGTTTATTCTAACAATATGGAACCTTAAAACATTTTTTGTTTGATTTCATTTTTATCTTAGAACAGATGTATTTGGCACCACAACTAGTACAAACTGTCACGATGAAAGAATAAACTATGAAATACTTATGAAGCGTGTATGATGTCAATATGAAGAACGTCTTAAAATGGTGTAGCGTGCTTTTTCACGCATCAGTTTTATCACAGAGGTGATAAAAACGATAAGAAAAAACGTGTGTGTGTGTATTTTAGTGATAAGTGATAAGGAGCGTATGGTTGTAGAGATAGTACAGACCTGTAGCGGGGAGAGGCATTCCTCTTGCTGGCTGAGCCTAGCATCGACTGAGCCAAAAATATTGGGGGGGGGGATATAGAAGGGAGGGAACACCCCTCCAGCTGGTCTTGTCTTAGATCCAGCCTACAGGTGGTTCTACAGGAGTACGACCATAGAGCTATCTAGGCCAAAGAGGTAGATAATTAAAGGTTATCCCTTCAAATCTATTCAGCAACAGGGAATTTGGAAGTTCGTATTGCTAAACCTGTCGGTATAGACCAGAGGTTCCCAAAGTGGTCTATATCGACCCCCAGGGGTCTATGTCTACCTGCGAGGGGTCTACATCAGAGAAAAAGAATTTTGGGGGTCCATGAAATGAAAATAGGGGTCTACGATAGTGGATCTCAACATACACTGATAGTACCTATTTACTTACATTATACTATCTTATAATATAAAGACATATACATTATTTATAAAAGTACCTATGAAGTAAAAAAATGTATTTTATATGTTTATAAAATTGTGTAAGTTGTAGTATGTAGGCATTCGCTTTGTGGTCGCAATACATTTTGAACTTGTAAAAACCTGTACATAATGATACACCAGTATCATCTTGTTACAAGCATACGTGCAAGTCTCAGAGCTTCGCGAACTTGCACTGACTTGTTCAATTCGTCACTTTGTAAATACGAATGTGAGACAAATACGTTTATTCGTTTCCTGAATCTTGAAAAGGAAAGTGCTAAGAAAATATTAAAAAAAAAAAAAAAAGAAACATAAACTGGTAGTTTATCACACAAATTATAGTGAAAAAAAGAAACAGACTGGACATCATTAGCCGAGGAGATTTAAGATTAAACCTTACAAAATTGACGCCAAATGTTGATAATTTATTATTAAAGCATCAGGTTCATCCTTCTCACTAAAGCATTTACTTATTGCATAGTTTATTTTATGTTACGTATATTTTATATAACAGACACAAAATTTTATTTTGAGTAGTTTTAATTTAAATTCAATTAATAAATGTATAAAACTTAACATGTGTTTTTACTTTAAGTTTTTAACACTAAACTTCACTACAGTTAGAAATTTACAAAAAATCAATATCGGGTAAGTAGGGGGTCTACCCAAAACCGAGAAACATGGCAAGGGGTCTATGACACAAAAGAGGGGTCACAAAAAAGTTTGGGAACCTCTGGTATAGACCATATGTGGGCAACCACCGGCCCGCGATAAGGTTTGATCCGGCCCGCGAGACATTTTGAAAAAGTCCGTCACGCAGGGGCTGCGTAAACTAAGCAGATTTCCCACGTGAAATTATACAATAGAGAAATTTCAGAATAGACAGTCAAACAGTTACGGGAACGGCCCGAAATAGCTCTTGACGGAACGACTAGACCCGAAGTTAGCCGATCTCAGAAGCTGAAAACAGAAAAATGCCAATATCTCGGTTAATATTCAAGATACGGAATAAATGTATATAATATTATTTATAGCAAATTTAATTTGCAATAAGATTGATTCTATATAATTTTTCGATCTGACGTATAGTAACGGAGATATTTCGAATTTTTGAAAATCCTCCCCTCTAAATCCCCCATTTCGCTGGTCCGATTTCAGCCATTAACGAACTTGATCATTATTTTTGCATAAAACGTTTAAACATCGAGTTTGGTATCGATCAAACGAAAAGCGGTAACAGACAAATATATATATATATATATATATATATATATATATATATATATATATATATATATAATTTTGAACGGACCACATTTTCGTCATCTCCTGGGTAGGATCGATGGACATTTGAAGAAATTTTTCGAAACTCGCGTCATGAGTACGACCTCAATAGCTGATTTCCCTTAAGGGAAATCTGCTAAAACCCAAAATATTACACTACTTACTCCAAATGAGGAAGATGGGGAGAGATTTGTGCGTTTTGAGAAAAGTTCTTTTCAATGATGAAAGTTAATAAATCAAAACGTCGTACCAGGCTGACTGACGATAATTTGGAAAATTCTTTTCGTCTTTGCATCAGTGGAATTAATCCAAACATCGATGGATTAGTTCCCCAAATTCAAGCTCATTGATTTCGGTGTCGCTATTTAACTTTCGTTGTTTGTAATAATTCCAAATTTTACGATTTAATTATAATGAACCTATATTTTTCATTTCATATTGTTATTTTAATAAAATGTATTATAATTTCATGTCTGATATCTGTCGTTAAAAATTATGAACCCTGCTTTAAAATGCACTACTCTTAAAAGCGGCCCGTTTTTGCACACCTTAAGGGAAATCAGCTATTGAGGTCGTACTCATGACGCAATTGTCGAAACATTTCTTCAAATGTCCATCGGTCCTACCCAGGAGATGACGAAAATGAGGTCCGTTCAAAACTATATACATATATTTGTCTGTTAACACTCTAGCGGTCGCAATTTTTGTTTGATCGTTACCAAACTTGATATTTAAACTTTTTATGTAAAAAGAAAGATCAAGTTCGTTAATGGCTGAAATCGGACCAGTGGAGGGGTGGTTTAGAGGGGGAATTACGAAAATTCGAAATATCTCCGTTACTATACCTTAGATCGAAAACTTGTATAGAACCAATCTTATTACAAATTAAACTTACTATAGATATTGTTATGTACTTTTAATCTCTATCTTGAATATTAACTGATATATTGACATTTTTATTAAGTGTGCGGATAACGGATGAGATCGGCTGATGTCGGTTCTATTCGTAAGTTTCCGTCGAAAGCTAGTTCAGCCGTTTCCGTAACTGTTCGGCTCTCGTGAATTGATTTAGAGATTCGTTACTACTACTGTTACTAGTATGTAGATTTCTCTATTGTAAAACTTCATGTGGGAAGTCTGCTTAGTTTACGCAGTACATATAAATAGTATGTATAATATGTGGTGAGATGAGTTCAAGTTATACTAGATCGTGGGAAATGTGTAAATTAATAAGTAATTAATTATTTAGTAATTATTGAATCGCTCCTGTTTCAAAACTCAGCAGCCCCCCACCCTCCATTCCACGAGTTGGTTTTCCATACAGATTATGTGGTAATATGAGATCACAAATGTGTTATACCAACAGGTAGAAAATTCGTTTAGCTTGCGCAGCCCCTGCGATAAGCACTATATCGCGAGAGTTAAATTTCCAGTGTGCTTCTAGGAGATATTCGGCTGGATATGAGATAGCTTTGGCCTATTTGTTATCTAGGATATTGCTAGCTGATAACAACGTCATATGAGATTATGATTACTCCAATAAGGAAGTAGCTTGGCTTAGGCAATCAATCCTAGATCAGGAGAAAGCTAGGGCAATTCTTGTACGAATCATATGACATCATTAGTATATAGCTCAACGTTACTCAAATCATATAAGTGTGTATCATGTAGTAACTAAATATTTATAGTGCATTTAATTTGCAATACGATTTTTCGCTCCGACGTATAGTAACGGAGATATTTTGATTTTTCAAAATTCCCCTTGCCCCTGGTCCGATTTTAACGAATTTGATCTTTCTTTTTACATAAAACGCTTATATATCGAGTTTGGTAACGATAAAACAATAATTACGAAAACTAGATCGGTAGGTAGCTGACATATATATATAAATCATTGTTGACTGACTAATAATGGTATTTTTATATCAAGGCTTAAAGTGTACAATTATACTTGAATCCACGACGTATTGATTTTCCGAAATAGCCAATCCTAAAGGGCATCTTTTGGGGAGTAGTAGAATAGAAATTTTAGTTTTGAAGAATAAATAAGAATGTGTTCCTAATCTATCCCTCTCCACTTTTTGAATACTTCAAACCATAATCATGGATAGCATTTATTACAATTAAATATCATCTATAATGAAACTTATTTCCTCGCAAAAACCAATTCGAGCACATATAGTTTAAGCATAGTTTTGTACATTAGATTAGACAATCACTTCCAGTAATGCCAGCATTTCACTCAATTAACTGTTTTAGTTTCCGGTCACCTTCTGCTCCAGCATGAAGGCTATCACCATTGTTTTCCTTAAATTATTGATTCAAAATATTATTTTAATAATTCATCTACCTGATGGAATTAAATAATAGTATTACTCTAAAAATAATTTTATTTATATTCAAAAAGATAGGTTAGGGGAAGAGATCGTAGCCCTCCCTGCCAAATAAGTAATCATATCAAGTTTAAACAAATATTGTCTTTTTTCATAATGACATTACCATTAACGTCTAATTGTTATGATGATACATATTTGTTTCAATGACATCAATATATCAGAAATAAGATATTATTTTAGCAGAACCAAAGAGTTCAATCCCTATAACTTCCGCCATCACTCCTTGTGCCAATTTAGCATGGCTTTGTTTAAATAGTACATTATATAAATTAAATAATGGAAATTCTCTTATTGTTTACATTTTTATTGGAAATAAATAACAAAGTTATTTTCTAGGAAAAGTAAATAAATGATAGGGGGCGACGGAGATATACAACCTCACTAATCCGTATCATATTTAGAGTTATCATATGTGACTCTAACATAAAATAATTTATCATAATATGCATTCATTAAAAACACTTGAATAAGCACTAATAAAATTAATGACTACCGCTATAGATTTAGTGTACATCCCTTGTTTACTTCATTTTACAAAAAAAGTGAATGCAACAAAAGTTACTCTAAATAAAAAAATAAACAACTTTTGTTATGTGCATTTTTGCCGAGAGTCTAATAGGAAACGAAATATTACATTTTTTTATTTCAGGCCTCCCTGACAACCCCCACTCCCATTTGGGCCTAGAAATTTTAATATAGCTTATAATAATGAAAGAATTAATGGCAATTTACATATCGAGTTTTGTTAAGTTCGGTTCAATCGCCAGTGCCCAACAAAATTGTTGGCTTCCTTTAAATAACAAAAATCCGTCACGCAGGGGATAAACGTAAACTAAGCAGATTTCCCACGTGAAGTTTTACAATAGAGAAATCTGCCCAATAACAACTGTAGTAGTAAGGAATCTCTAAACCTATTCACGAGGGACGAATAGTTACGGAAACGGCCGCCAAAGCTCTCGTCGGAAAGTCCGGAACATAGCCGAGTCCTGCCAACCACACACAGAATATAAATGCAAATATCTCGATTAATATTTAAGATACAGAATAAATGTATAGAACAATATTTATAGTAAATTTACTTTGCAATAAGATTCATTCTATACAATTTGTCGATCCGAAGTATAATAACGGAGATATTTCGAATTTTCAAAAATCCCCCCTCTAAACACCCCTCCCACTGGTCCGATTTTAGCTATTAACGAACTTGATCTTCCTTTTTACATAAAACGATTAAATTTCGAGTTTGGTAACGATCAAACAAAAATTGCGACCGCTAGAGCGTTAACAGACAAATATATATATATATATATATATATATATATATATATATATATATATATATATATATATAATTTTGAACGGACCTCATTTTTGTCATCTCCTTGGTAGGATCGATGGACATTTGAAGAAATTTTTCGAAACTCGCGTCATGAGTACGACCTCAATAGCTGATTTCCCTTAAGGGAAATCTGCTAAAATGCAAATATACATAAATCTACATACTGGTAACACAATAGTACCGTCAACATCAAGTGTACAAACGATACAACAAGCTTAAGTAACATAAATTGTTTTCAAGAGACGTTTATTATACGAGATATAGTTGAGTTCATGAGACGTGAGACAGTCCGCGCATGGGGGTGGGGATGGGTGGTAGGCTTGGTGGGGATGAGAGGACGTGTACTACCCAAGCTGAACATATTTGCCAGCATGCCGTACACTTGCTCCAGTCCTTTAAGTATCGATACTGAGTACCTGCAGTCTAACCTTTCTCTAGTATATGTTCTACTTTTCCTAATTTATATAAAAATATAGTGCAGAAAATGAGAAGCAGCATTGATTAAACATTATTAAAAATCAAACATGAATAAAAAAATAAAATAATAATTTATTTAATGCACAAAAAACGTAATTTATTATTGATTAGTGATAATAGAAAGTTAGTGGAATTGCATATACTTGCATAGTTTACATAAATAATATTTTGACATTATTATTTAATTTTTTTTTAAACTTGCAGATAATTATTTATACTTAAAACTTATGGATATTTGTTTAGAAACTTAAAGATAATTTATAAACTTACAGATAATTATTTTTAATACTTAAAGATATATTTTTAAAAATGTAAAGATAATTTTTTTATAAATTACACAATGATTTGTGATACTTAAAACTTACAAATAACTTTTTAAAAACCTACAGATAATTTTCTTACCAAAATTACGTTTCAAAAAATATCAAAATAATTTATTTACCATCTAAATTAATAGAAGTTAAATAAAATATAACAAGTTAACTTTTTTTTAATATATATATATGATTGCTTTAAAATTGGTCAAATGACAACGCCATCTCCTCAATGCCGCTTAAGGGCTCATCATTATCATCGCCCCTTGAATGTCTGTCACTATCACTGTCAATTTAAATTTAAATGGCGACTTATTGACAGGTACACTAGGGATGGTGAAAAAATATCAATATTTCCCCCAGAAAATATCTAAATTATTACCTGATATCCCCCCCCCCCGTTATATCGGTATTTCAATATTAAAATTCAAGTATCGGAAACCGATTTCTATTTTTTGAAAACAAAAATAATTGTTGCAACGTATTAACTTGAGGCTGCAAGACCTTGCAGGGATTTATATCGACATTTCTTCCTACATAACCAAGATAGGGTTAGATTTTAGCTTCAAGCTACACTACATACACACTGAGGGCTAATGTTTTCAGGACGCCCGATACATATCCGTAGCTCACGAGAGTGGTTAACAGACTGATGACGGGAGCATGCGCAATAGCCTTCTTTGCTACTGCGCATCCTAGCCACTGTCTCACGTCTTATGAACTCAACTATACATGAAAATATTTTCAGTTAATCCCCTAAAGTTCTCGGACTACTAAAATTTGAGTGATTGAGATAAAAATTAATCTGATTCATTATAAATTATAGTACTAGATATAATAAAGATATTTCAATCAAATTAATACATTATATGCAGATATATTTCAGTAATTGTTTTTCTTTCCTTCGAGAAGATGGAAGAACTGTTTGTTTACGTTTAACACACTTTCCGTCGGGAAGTTTCTTATTATCATTTATATTTATTCACTTAATATTCACGGTGGTGTTGTGTTACCGGTATGTAGGTTAATCTATTGTTAAACTTCACGCGGGAAATCTGCTTAGTTTACGCAGCCCCTGCGTGACGGACTTTTTTGAGTATGCCGCCGTAAGATTTAGAAAGCAGAAAATGAATTTCAATAACCATTGGTGATTTGTCGCAAAAATGCCATTTAATGGACAATTCTACCCCATGTTTATGTAAACAAAAGAGGCAAAATAAAGGAAAAGCTCGCAGTTCTGTTTGGAAATAGTATGTTGGAGAGTTGGCGGCCGGCCAAAGAGGTATGGTTTATTCTAGAAACAAACTGGCTGCATTTATAGCAGCCCTGACTCAGGGGAGGACATTCAGCGAAGATTTGGAGAAATGATTTAATACATTATTATACATTCTCAAAAAATACTATAAAAACACTATATTAGCAGATATCCTTTAAGGGAAATCAGCTATAGAGCTTGTACTCATGACGTGGATTTTCGACATTTTTCTTCAAATGTCCATCGATCCTACCTAGGAGATGACAAAAAAGTCCGTCACGCAGGGGCTGCGTAAACTAAGCAGATTTTTCCACGTGAAGTTTTACAATAGAGAAATCTGCCCAATAACAACTGTAAGAAACCTCTAAACCTATTTACGCGGAATAGTTACGGAAACGGCAGCCAGAGCTCTCGGCGGAAAGTCCGAACATAGACGACTCCTGCCGACCACACGCAGAATACAAATGCAAATATCTCGGTTAATATTCAAGATACAGAATAAATGTATAGAACAATATTTATAGTAAATTTACTTTGCAATAAGGTCCATTCTATACAATTTTTCGATCCGACGTATAAACCCCCCCTCCCACTGGTCCGATTTCAGCCATTATTGAACTTGATCTTCCTTTTTACCTAAAACGATTAAATTCCGAGTTTGGTGACGATCAAATAAAAATTGCGACCTCTAGAGCGTTAAGAGACAAATACATATATATAGTTTTGAACGGACCTCATTTTCCTCATCACCTGGGTAGGATCGATGGGCATTTGAAGAAATTTCTCGAAACTCGCGTCATGAGTATGACCTCAATAGCTGATTTCCCTTAAAGGAAATCTGCTAAATGAGGTTTGTTCGAAATTGTATATATACTTGTCTGTTACCGCTCTGGCTGTCGAAATTCTTGTCCTATCTTTACCAAATTCGATACATGTGCGTTCTATGTAAAAGTCCGTCACGCAGGGGCTGCGTAAACTAAGCAGATTTCCCACGTGAAGCTTTACAATAGAGAAATCCGCCGAATAACAGCTGTAATAGGAAGGGATTTCTAAACCTATTCACAAGGGACGAATAGTTCTGGAAACGGCCACCAGAGCTCTCGGCGGAGAGTCCGGAACATGGCGGGGTTCCGTCGACCACACACACAATACAAATGCAAATATCTCGGTTAATATTCAAGATACAGAATAAATGTATAGAACAATATTTATAGTAAATTTAATTTTCAATAAGATTGATTCTATACAATTTTTCGTATATTTAACGGAGATATTTTGAATTTTCAAAAATCCCCCCCTCCCACTGGTCCGATTTCAGCCATTAACGAACTTGATCTTTCTTTTTACGTAAAACGCTTAAATATGAAGTTTGGTAACGATCAAACAAAAATTGCGACCGCTAGAGCGTTAACAGATATATATATATATATATATTGAACGGACCTCAGTTTCGTCATCTCCTGGGTAGGATCTATGGACATTTCAGGAAATTTTCCAAAACTCGCGTCATGAGTACGACCTCAATAGCTGATTTCTCTTAAGGGAAATCTGCTAAAATCAAATTGGTTAACGGCTGAAATGTCATCTCATCGTTATTACCATACACTAATGAATAATGTGGTTTATTATATAACAGAGTATTGTTTATGCAGCGTAAGTAGAAGTGTGGGGAAGGGGGGTTAATGAAGGCTGAAAATTGAAAAATCCAAATATCTCAGGTAATATTTAAGATCGAGAATAAATGTAAATAACAATATTTATAATGGTAAAAAAGTAAATTTAATTTTTAATAAGATTGGTTCTTAACAATTTTTTGATCCGACTTATATATATATATATTTTTGAAGATCCCCCTCTAAACCCCGCTCAAATTTCTGCCATTAACGAACTTGATCTTTCTTTTTACATAAAACGATTAAATATTGAGTTTGGAAACGATTTGGTATTTGAATAATCGATCATATTGGCTTTCACGCATAATATCTTTTGTCATAATGACATTACCAAGTAACGTTTAATAGTTATGGTAGCACAAAGTTACTTAAATAACATCAACATATCAGAGGAAGTGAAATGATTTATACCAGAATTAAAGAGTTTGATTCCATACAACTTACACTATCGCAAATTCAGTACGACTGTTTAAATAGTACATTATAAAAATTAAATAATATAAATGCTCTTATAGTTTATATTTCAATTAGAAATAAATGACAAAGCTATCTCCTAGTAAAAATAAATAATAAGTGTTGTGGGCGATAGGGATGGGCTGAAATTTATAACTTCACTAATCCTTAATCATACTTAGAACTATCATATAAGTCTAAAAACAAATCATTTGTCATAATGTGCCTATATTAAAAAAACTTTAACCCTTCCGCTATAGTGGCTTTGAGCAAGGAAAGGGTTAATGAGTACTAATAAATTGTTGACTCCCACTATAGTTTTTAGTATATATCTAGTTTATATTTCGGTATAGGAATTAACAAAAGTTACTATGAATAACAAAATAAACAACTACTGTTATGTTCACGTTTGCCGAAAAACCAAAGGAAACAAAATTTCACGATTTTTCATTCCAGACCTCTATTATAACACCCACTCCAGTTCGTCTCAGAGAATATTCATATAGCCTAAAGTCTAAGTTGGGTTAGTAGTAATATGCATACCAAGTTTCATAAAATTTGGTTCAGCCGTTCATGCATGAAAAGGTAACAGACACCAAAGCCAAAAATGGTTGATATAGTTTCAATTTCATGTGAAACAAAAAAGTATCCTGAAATTTTTAACAAAAAAAATCACACGACACACAGAAGTTGCAATATATATATATATATATATATATATATATATATATATATATATATATATATATATATATATATGTGCTGATGTTTTCGACCAGGTTGTATTTATGTATGTTGTGTTATTCTTTTCAGAGTTTTGGTCAATGTTGGTGAAATAAATCTTAGTTTATGCCGATATTCCAAGAATTTTTATTTTCTCTTCTTCAGGGCTGTAAAATTACATGTACTACTTTATAATAACAATAATGTGTAATAACAATGTGCAATATTATAAAGTAGTACATGTAATTTTACAGCCCTGAAGAAGAGAAAATAAAGATTCTCAAAATATCGGCATAAACTAAGATTTATTTCACCAACATTGAACAAAACTCCGAAAAGAATAACACACCTATCTATATATCTATACTAGCTCAGATACCCGGCTTCGCTCGGGAATTCATTTGAGGCTGAATGGTGATAGTATATTTTTGGCAAGGCTTTACTTTGCACAATATTTTGACATTTACCCGTTCCAGTGTTTAGGGTTAATACCCGTTGTTGGCATTTGTTAATAATAAAATTATTTTTTTATGTAAGACTTCACTGTCCTGCATATCGTCATATTTCCCGTCTCATGTGCATTATGCATAGATTTGAATTAATAAGGAGAAAATATTGACATACATTTGAATCAATTTTTTCATTTGAGGTACCTGGTAGTTCATATTGAAAAGAAGTGTTGAGCAACATTCTCTAAATAACAAAATAAACAACTTTTGTTATGTGCATATTTGCCGAAACCCCAATAGGAAATCATTATTATTAATTTCAGGCCTCCCTTATAACCCCCACTCCTGCCCGTCCCTAGAAATGTTAGTATGACTTATTATAAGGAAGGCGTTAGTGCTTATACACATACTGAGTGTTTTATTTAGTTCGGTTGAGTCTTTTGTGCCAAATAAAATTGTTGTCTCCCGCTATAATTTATTGCGTATAACGCCTTTATACTTCGGTATACGATGATAGTGTATATAAAAAAGTTTCTCTAAATAACAAAATAAACAACTTTTGTTATGTGCATATTTGCCGAAAATGCAATAGGAAACGAAATATCACTATTATTAATTTCAGGCCTTCCTTATAACCCCCACTCCTGCCCGTCCCAAGAAATGTTAGTATAGCTTATTATAATGAAGGCGTTAGTACTAATTCACATACCGAGTTTGGTTTAGTTCGGTTGAGTCTTTTGTCCCAAATAAAATTGTGGACTCCCGCTATAGCTTTTAGCGTATAACTCATTTATACTTCCGTATACGGCAAAAGTGCATATAACAAAAGTTACTCTAAATTACAAAATAAACAACTTTTGTTATGGGCATATTTGCTGAAAAAGCAATAGGAAACGAAATATCGCTATTTTTAATTTCAGGTCTCCCTTATAACCCCCACTCCTGTTCGTCTTAGAGAATATTAATATAGCCTAAAGTCTAAGTTGGGCTAGTAGTAATAAACATACCAAGTTTCATAAAATTCGGTTCAGCCGTTTATGCGTGAAAAGGTAACAAACAAACAAACATACACGAAAGAAACAAAATGCAGTTATGGTGTCTATGACATGTGAAACGAAAAGTTATCGTGAAATTTCGCGAAAAAAATAAATGTACAGACAGAGGTTACAATTTTATATATATATATATATATATATATATATATATATATATATATATATATATATATATATTCCTTCTATTCTTTCATTATTCTCTTAAAAAAAAAAAAAGCATGATTATTGTAACAAAAGAGAATGTAAAACAAATACATGGTGTACTAGCATTTTAAGGGCCATGTAGCAAATAATTTATATTTTCCTCACTGAAGTAAGCCTTCAGTTATTTCAGAGGGAATAAATAAATAAATGTATATGACAAAGATCAAATTTATACTAGTCAAAACAATTTCTAATGTAGGTAGATGAAAGAATTGGCTACGCTTCCACTGTAACAATTTATTAAAACGACAGAGTACTTTCGATGCAGTGCATCATCATCAGTGCCCTGGTGACACACAAAAACAATAAGTACTTACCTCTATTAAGATATTTTAGATAAAGGGTAAAATAGATAACATTGTCATATAACAATAAAAACTATCTTTCTTAGAAGTAAATAACACATAAAACTTTTCATACATCAACAGGCAATTCTATTTTATTTTTTTATTAAATTAAGTAAGAACAGGTAGGACATTAAAACTATCTAAAAAAACTTAAACTAGACTATTTAGACAAAGAAAGACATTCTTTGCTGAACAAAGGAGAAGGAGAAGAGAGACTTACCAAAGGTCGCGGATGTTGACCTGTTGGCTCTTTAGACTGGCTCGAAATCCATTTTGTGTGTCAACAGGGCACTGACGATGATGCACTGCATCGAAAGCGCTCTGTTGTTTTAATAAATTGTTACAGCTGAAGCCATTCTTTCATCTACCTGCATTAAAAGTCATTTCCACCTGCCAGAATACCAACTCAAAACAATTTCTATAGAAGTGTGTAAATGAATGTAGAAATGTTTGTATTGGGTTTTATTTAAGAATGATACAAATTTGTACATTCATTATCAATAATCTTTTCTCACAATCAGAGATTCATAAACAAATACGTGGTGTACATCAAATGGTGCAAAAAATAAATTTATTTGATGGCATGCCACCCGCTAACATACAGGGTGACAACGAACAACAACATAGTACCACATAACATATTCGAGTAACGTTCTCTTTTTTTTATACATTTGACAAATAAAGATCTTTTTTTATTTTATTTGTAACAAAGATGTATTACATTTTTTTAATAAGATTTTCCAAGGTGTTTTTGTTGGTTTTTTATATATTTTTTTAGTTCAAAACGTATTAAATAAAAGAAGATCCTAGCAGCCGGTGTATATGAATTAAGTAAGGCAACATTTTCAATAGACTACATGACTACAAATAGCTACATTATAAAATTCTATATTTATATATTTATATTGTATGGTACATTATTTTTTTTTTCTTGAAAATGAAATAAAAATACTTTATATTTGAAACAAAACGGGTTGAATTTTGTCAATTGAAAATTAAGATATATTTCGATCTATCCTTTTCTTGAGTGGTTGTCGGTCACATAGGATGAAATCAAACTAATTCAGATTGCCAGCGTTTCGGTGTAATTTATAACCCTTATCAAGGTCTACGATATCACTAATACATTAATAATATATAGGATTTTTTTGATTTATTATTATATATAAAAAATATATATGCATATATTACTTCTTTTTTTTTTTTTCATTTGTGATTATAGACCTTGGAGTTCTTCTGAGACTAAAGGGATTTCAGATCAGAGTTTTACGTACGGAGTGATCAACTACACCACTGTAAACCAAGGAGGACCTGGAATGAGTTGTCTCCTGATGGCTCTCAATATGCCCACGGGGAGGAGTCCTTGGTCAACCTTCCTGTAAACGGGATCTAAGAGATATTCATAATCATTAAGAATGTACTCTCTAGAATTCCGTTAATCCACAAGTGATATGACACTAGCTCACTCTGGTAGCAAACTCGTGAGCAATGCTTGGCAGGGAGATTTATATTCAAATGTATATACTACTGTACATTATATATATTGATGATATTGCAGACCTTGAAAAAGGTAATTCATTATACCAAAGCGCCAGCAAGATGAAGTATTTCGATTTCAGCCTACATAACTGTCAACCATGCGAGAAAATGATAAATGCAGCAGGAGACATGAAGGATTTTTCATAAATTTTGACGAAAATTTCAAAAAGATCGAAATCCAGAGAGATAATTCAGTTCTTAACACATTTTAAAAAATTAGCAGGAAAGTGCTTAAGCTAGATTTAAATGTAAATACAATTCCGTCTTGGTTGGCTTCAAAATGCATTTTAAAGAAACAAGATATCCTAAACGTAACTATTCCCTTAAACTATCTTTTTGCCAAGCATTTCTTATTATATTCATAGATATCACATATTATTAAAATTAACTTATTTAAGAAGTTTTTCATATTACTTGCCTAGAATACAAATTTACTTTTGATATGAATTCAAATTAAATTAGGGAAGTTTACAAAATCACAATGGACTCATTGTGATCGTGCCTCCTTTTATTCCATTTTTTTTTTAAGTTAATTTTAAACCACTGATATGGCTGTGACAATCCCTACGTGTTTTTATCAACTATATGTTACACTTTAATATATTTTAAATATTTCTTCTATAACAAAGCATAGAAATAAACCAAATAAACATATCTTTTTTTATAATAGTAAAAACATCTTTAAAAAATAAATAATATTGATAGAAAAATAATTTTTTTTTCCTTTTTTTTCTTTTGAGATGAGACAACAAGAATTTTGTTTAATCACATTTCCCAGGGAGCATTGTCACTCAGTAACCATACCAATTTTTAAATTACAAGCTATACGCAAGAATTACACTAATATTAATATATGACGCAAAAAACATTTATGATCACAACTGATTTACTTGACTTCGGCAAGATCCCTATAATCAACATACATAGTTGACTTATTTTTATATATATATGTATATTTATAACAGCCTAAATTAATAAAATAAATTATTGGTTGCAGCTAATTAATCGACAGAAAAAAGAAACAATGGAACGGTATTACACAAAATCAATGTAAAAAAAAAAATGAAGTGTATTTTGAAAATGATATGTAACACGTTCATATACACAAACAGCTCACATTCGCTTACGCCGGAACAGATAATGTAATGAGCCCGATCGATAATATATATATTCTAATTGAAAAGTGTTAAGGCATTACTCTACTAGATTTATAATCTGCACTCTATTCAAGTGGCAGTGGTGACAATTAGTGTTAGTTTCAAATTGAAAGCGATTAGGTGTGCCGCCAACCATGTTTATACAAGTTATTTTAGTCTCACTATATTAAAACTCACAAAGCTGCAACCTAATTTTATTAATAATTACTCTTTAAATTAATTAATTAATACCTTATACGTATATTTATATATATACTTACAGTATTGTATAAATATATGATAATTTGAAAACTACTTTCATACAACCTGTTTCCTTATATTTTGTACAATATCATTTATTAAATATTAAAGCTTTGTTAAGTCAATTTTTTTTTTTAAATATTTTAAAAAAACAAAAAAAAATCTCAAATGTTGACATTTATTTTGAGGTCAAAAACACCTCGATATTCTCACTCCAGTCTTACCTGAAGTATTTTTTCCCCTATTTACCATGTGTACACCCTGCCTCTCAACTACATACACATATCCTCTCCGAAAACCGAACCTATCCCTAAATTGTAAACAATGATGTAATTTTGATGTTTAAATGTGCGTGAAATAGAGGAAAAAGGTTGCTCATCAGCCGTTCGGTCCTCGAATGACCGTCAAACCTGAGAGCTGCCCAAAGCTCGGCTCAAACATGGTCAAAACTCAAAGGCTTTAAAATGAAAACTAACAATAATTGCGACGACAGAAATGCTCTCGTAAATACATTCACAAAAAAAAAAAATTCTTAATGTACTCAGCTATAACATGTTTTTGCACACATATTTTACTGTAAAAGAACAATGTTTTACTTATTAAACAAAAAACAGGTTTAACATACATAACAGGATATTAAAGAAAAAACTATAAACACTTCAGAAGTAGAAAATAAATTTAAAGATGTTTATTAGCCTGAAGAAAAAGCATATGAAACTTTCGCAAATATTAATTTTAATTTCTCTGATGAATAATAAACCTTCCAATTATGTGCATGAACAAAAACTGATGAAATGACTGTTGCATTTTTGAACCTCCAGCTACTCAATAGTTTTCCAACGTATAATAAGCATTCCAATGTTTTTATTTATCTATTTTTTTAATTTCCTAAACTTTCAAAACTATTTCAACTTTTTTGTTAACTGTAGTTATTATTGTTTAATACTGTTATTGCTTTTTAGTTGTATTCTGAGTTTTTGTTCTATATTCTTCTCTTTGCACATTTTTATTTACTATAATATATTCTAGATGTTGAGTTTCTTATTATTCTATTAGTATATTACATTTTTTTTTTTAAATTTAAATTAGCAATATCGCTTAAGTTGCTCTTAAAATAAAATAATTCAATGTCATTTACTAATTGCCCTTAAGCTTAGAGGGGCGAAATTTGTGAGGAGCAAGTAAAGACTATAATCTGAACCACTTTTAGCCTGTTAATTTTGCTGAGCCAATTATTAAAATATTGAAAAATGGGAAAACTGAAACTTGAATAATGAAATAATTTCATATCCGTTTTTAGAGTACTGATCATATTCACGTTTTTTCTGTCTTCCACAAAATGTACAGTTCATTCTCATCTCTCTATCAATATTGTACTGGCATATGGAGTACAACTTCTAAGACAACTATTTAATGGCTGCTAGAATATTTGTTTTACATAATTTCAGAAATTAGTTTACATTCTAAAAATATTGCTATTACCCAGTCTTCCGCTCGTAAATTTTTAATAATTTTAGCAGCCTGGTATTGCCAGCAGAAACATAGAATAATTTAGATTAATGGGATTTTGATAAGACGATTATCCATTTTTCAAGTTACATTTTATTTACAACTAAAACTAACCTGAAATTAATCTTTCTAAGCATGTGAAACCTCATGAAAAATGTATATTGCAGAAAGAACCTTCAAATATTTATAACCAAAAATTCTAAATTTAGGAGGGGGGGGGGGGTGTTAAAGTGAAAAAAGCATAAGGTCCGTTAGGCTCCAGAGATTGTAAGGGTAACAAGCAATATATACACCAGACAACCATCACATCAAACGATATATGCAAGCGAGGGAGTTTCAAATCACCTTATGTTTATGTAAACACATAATCCAAATGAAATACTGGACAATATATCTGAAGATAACAATTTACAGAAAGACGAATAACCATAAGATAAAGCTTCATCAGAATTTGTGGGCAAACGCTCAGCTTCAGTGTTACGTAAAAGGAAGGGTCAGGATTAAATTCAAAACGATTTAATTTAAAAAAAACAAAAAAAAAAACAGACTGAGTAAAGAGATGCCAAAGAAAACAGGAGTTGTTACTTTATATGCACAACCTGTTGTTACTATTTACTTTCAGGCTAATAAACACTTTATCACAGCAAATAATTCTTAAATGTGTACTTACAATGCATTTAAATGCACCTTATATTATTATATCACTGGAGTCAACATCATGAAATTGAGACAGCACGGAGAGACGATAACAGAGAAAATACACTATCGCTATCTCTTCCTGCAAAAAGCATATATTTGGAGTTTACATTCAGCTGGCAAATGCATTTTGTGATGAAGTAATTCTTCAAATTTGTAGTCAGTCTTATTAAGCGCAACTAATATTACTTTTTTCAGCTTTAAATATTCTATTTTCACAGTAAATCCTTTTGTATTAGTCTTAAATTTTGATAATAGTGAAATCCATTGTTTCAAAAGAATGAAAACGACAGAACTCAACAATATCATAATTAACATCATTTTATAAATTATAAACAGGAAAAAAATATGTTTACATCTATAATTACTAATCAAAATTTCATTTAATGTTTTAGCCACTTGGCTAAAGAATTGAAAATAAATTGGAACACATTCTTGATGAGCAGGAATAACATTGTGGATCGAGAATTCTTTGGCTAAAATTTCTAAATGCTTAGCACTAAAAAATATGTGTAAATATATTGTACTTCCAGGATAAATGCTGCCCAAATACTAAACAGATTACGAGAGCCTAAGTTTTCTTGCACCAAATGCTCAATGCCAGCTAAATATATCCAAAACATTCGTGTTAATTGAATGTAGTCTGGAGCACAGTAACATTTTGCTTTTGAACAACAATACTGCCACCAAGTAAATTATCAATAGTATAACTTGATATCTTCTTACTGTTAACATGATGAAGTGATAGATAAATTGGGACAGAAAGTAAGTTTTCAACTTTGCAGTAAATTTCTTGACGCAAACGGCCCAAAATTCTAAATATTTTGATGTTTTCCTATTCAAATCTAAAAAGCTAAACAAATATAAAAAAATGTGACGTGGACACCCAAATGACTTCTTGGTATTCCTATTTAATTAAATAAACAAAATCCTTGGTTTCACTTCTATTAACATATGATATCTCTGTTCCAATGCAGCGGAAAACAATTCCACACAATTTTTTTGTATACTATTAGGAACTGAGACAATTTACAGTTTTTAATTTCCGTCCCTCTCTAAGTCGATATTGATTAAAAAGGGGCGTGAACAACTAGACAGTACGATAGTTCTATTGTAAATATGGATTCAAAACATCTAAGACTATTCATTTTTCGAACTAGTTAGTTGAAACTAGAAGAATCAAAATTCCCTTGCTATCTGATAACAAAAATGTTCATGATTACAATACTTCCTTTGCTTTGTACAAGGAAGTAAAACATTAAAAGTCCTGAATTTTATATTTTACGTTATATCACTCAGCTGATGGAAATTTCCAAACTCATGTAATCAGCAAAAAATGTCATAGAATGACTTGAACTTTCCAAGAGTAAGAAGAATGTGAATTTATATACATATATATGACCCACTTTTTAAATTGTTTGAAAATGTAGCTATACTGGGTCAAAACAACAACAAAAACTTCGTTTCTTCCTTAACTTCTTATTTATTTAAATCCCCAACGCGTTTCCAGCTCTCTAGCTCCTATTCAAAGGGCTCCCCTTTCTCTCTACTTTTACGTCCAAAGTCTACTTACTGAACCAGCAATGCCAAATTTTGTGCACTTTTACCACCAACATTCAAAACTACCATTCTAAATTTCATTAAAACTAATGCCAGTATTTGACATTGGCTAGTCAACTCTTCTTAATCAGATTAATTTTTTTATTATTTTATTAAGTCATTGTATATAACTTTAAGATATTTTAAATGAAGTACAGTAAAGCATTTTGTTTATTTACTAGGAGTGCATAGACATGTGCCCACGTCAGATTCTTTCATTTTTATTATGTTCATAATTTTTTTTTTTTAAATGCTTTTGAAAAAGGTTATAAAATTATCAAACTGGTTGAAAAATACCAATATTGCATTTTTAACCTTTATTGAGCACCATGAGAAATCTACTGCAAGAGATTTGATTGAAAAGAAACTGAAACGACTCATTCCTATAGCTTATCGTACACACCCAAAACTTAGATTAGACGTAAACAAAATGTTTGTGCATTTTCCATTTAGGTTTGAACGTAGCATAAACATACAGTTAAATATCAAGTAAAACACTGGTAAAGCGAATAGAATCTTATTTCATGAGACTCTGTAAACTTAATTCTATCATGTTTAAAAAAAGTATAAACGATCAAAACAAAATTTCAAATGTACAATATGATGAATATAAGAAAAGACTTATTCATGAATTATCGACATTTTAAGCTGTAATACACTTCTCATTTCGGGAGAGTTTTGAAAGATATACTCCACCCATTTTGCGTTTGGCATGCCACAATGAGGAACTACATTATTATACGCCCCTTTTAATAATATAAATGTTTGGAAAGCAATAAAACAACAGTTAAAACGATAAATTACATTCATAAATATACTTCTTACAATTACAAATAACAGGTATAGACACGAATAAACATAATATAAATAGATATAGAGGTGAGTAATATTTTCATGCTCAAAAATAAACTATTTTGACTGTGCTCTGAATAATTTGAATTAAAAAAGGAAAAAGTCCTTATTTTTTTAGACTAAACTGCTAAATCACAAAAAGTATACAGTTTAATGACAAAAAAGATTCAGTATTTGGCTAAATATATTCATCTGTAATAGTGCAATAATAAGAAATGCAGCCTTAATGCTTCTCAAATGAATTAACCGAAAGTATGAACTAAAACAGTGATGAACGGTTAACAAAACCTAGTAGAGAATAACAAGTAACTGCTAATGAAGAGATGAGTATTTTCAATTTAATTCCAAACAGAGATTTGAATTAGAAATTGGTGACAGATCATGATACTTTTCTGTTCTAGGGTATTCATGCAACCTCTGCTATATCTACTATGTCCCATATAAGTGCTATACTTCATGATTTGCCTTGCTATATCTAGTCTTATAGAAACTCGATACAAGCACCTCCTAGGCTCTGCTATCTTGTGCTATACTTAACAAGGTTAGGTATCCATTTTTCAAAGAGGCGTCCATTGTTTTTAAGTTTTAGTCGAGCTACAGTTGGTAAGCATTTTTTTTTTTTTAAGGAGTCATAATTCCAAGAACAATATGGATAAGAAAAACAGAGATATTATTTTATAAAACAAACAAAGACTACATCCACAGTTTGCTGATTCAAATCCGGCCCAGAGGACCGGATTCATATTATCATAATTTATTGGCTTAATTAAATAAAATTAAGACATTAACTGAACACAGAAAGTAAAACAATGCATTCATCAACTTTACAAAACATCAGATCTAATTCTTTTTCTTGAACCATATGATTTAATAGAGTAAAATTTAGAAATAATGTTATTTATTATTTATTAATGTCCACTTTGTGCTAAGGCTACTTATCTAAAGGTTTCCACAATTTTCTAGCCAGGGTGGAATTAAGGATTTTATTTAACGAGTTTGTCACAAATTCCTATTGCCCAGTTGAGAATCGAACTCACAACTGTAGGTTTACCAAGTGACATTAAGACCTACACCTTAACTCCCTTGAGCCCCAAAGAAACAATGGCCAAATTGAATTTTAGATATTAAAAGCATAAACGCGCTTACCATAAGTATAACATTACTATAACACTATCACAGAGATATTGCAGTGAGGTTGTTCACTCAAAATTCATTTAGATCATCACTCAAATGAACAATTAGAACATAACACGTAAGTTGAATGAATACCCTTAGTGTCTGTTTGGTTTTCTATTGTGATGTACCATTAGTACTTCAACTTTTATAGGACAAAAAAGTTACTATAGTCCTTGTTTCATTGGAAAAAGGGTCAGGCTGCAATCTCTTTTTAATTTCAGTATTTTTACAAAAGAAAAGTTTTGCTGTTAAGTTAGTAAAATGAAATTATACTAGCACAGAGAAAAACATAAGAATTCACTTAATAAATTCGATCACATTAATTTGGCACATCAGCCCTGCTGGATGGCCGACATGGGATTTCTTCTGGTTTCGTCATTAGAAAACCAATGTTTCCTTCCTTTTATTTTTACGAATTAAACTGAAACGAATTTTCACACACCAATCAATAATAGATTAACCCGAATAACAAGAGAATAATAAATTATAAACTTTGCTTGCCTATGGAAGTACTTAGTAGTTTTAATGCGGTTTCCGGAAATTAAGGTAAAATTTGGGTATAGCCATTACTTTGGAAAAGTTATCAATTTCCTGAGATAGCAAATGAAAAAAAAAATTAAATAAATAAAAAGCTTTTCAACGAGTACAAAATTAGATATTAACAGTTAAAATAAGATAGACACAATGTTTTTACTGATATTTCTTAATAAAAAAAAAAGAACTTTGTTAAGATATCATTTTAGCATATATTTTAAGAACCCTTTACAGTTTAAATAATATTAATTTACCCCGAGATATATTGTGAAACATGCAATATTAATTCCACATACCAGAGACCACTTAATTCCACTCCTTTATAAAAAATTGAGTGATTACATCAATATTTGTATGGCAGTGAGGGCAATAACAACAAATTTGCTTCTTGGTATATGGCTATTTTTTGGATTAGGGAAAGATTTTATGGATTAAAATAAAATAAACGAGAAGCACTTTTTGTTCTTAAAACTTTGGTTTGATATATACATACGTAGAGCCGGTAAAGGAATTCCAGCCAGAAAGTTAATGTCGAAACACAAGTTTATCTTAAATTAAATGCAAAATTCAAACGTTCGATGTAACAAAAATTTATTCCCGGTTGGATAAAAAGAAAAGGTCTTTTATTTATGAAGCCAAAAAAAAAGAAAACTTCCAGTGGAAAATCTCTTTATTTAACGGATTTTCAAGTCTCAGGATTGATGTTGACAGATATTTTATGTTTAAAATAAATAAATTTAATATTATTAGCTGACTTCCTTGTGGATATCCCCAACCGAACGTGAATTTTCAAAAAACGATTCCAATCCTACCTTAGTTGAGAACAATAAAAATGAGGTCACTGCAAATTTATATAAATTTGTCTGTTGATGCTCAAGGAATCACAATTTTGATTTGAACTCCACCACACTCCATACTTGAATGTTCAAAGCAAAATAGAAAAAAAATCAAAGCTCATTAACAGTTCAAATCAGATGAGGAAGGTGGAGGTTAAGAGAAGGTGTAAAATATATATTCTAAAATATCTATGTTATTATTCATTGGATCAAAACAATTTATACAATCAAACCCAAAGGTGTTATGTAATACTATTGTAGAACATTAACATTACTTTTTCATTAAATGTTTAATTATCGAGTTTGAAAAGAACACAAATTGTGATCAATAGAACATTAGCATTTATATATGTCTGTGTGTGATTTCAGATATATCACTTGCTAAAAGCAATTATCAAAGTTCGTAATTTGTTTTCCATCACCATCATCGAGACAAGTCTGAACAGACAATACATCGAACAGCAAGAACATTGTTACCAACCTCAAACTATCTAGGACTGCAGATTTAATACGGGTGAGTGGAAGTCTGAGGGGAAATCAGGGTTCTTATAAACCCTCCGAGTTCTAAGGATTTCCCAAATATAAGAATATTAATAAACTGCACATTCCTTCAAGTAATAAAACTTGTATTTAGCAATACATTTGTAATTATTAAAGATACCAGTAAAGATCAATAAATCACACCCAAATAGTGTAAGTTAAAGATCTGTGTAGCTTCACAGCCAC
Organism: Riptortus pedestris; assembly: GCA_019009955.1. Taxonomy (NCBI): domain Eukaryota; kingdom Metazoa; phylum Arthropoda; class Insecta; order Hemiptera; family Alydidae; genus Riptortus; species Riptortus pedestris. The sequence continues at coordinate 184,497,180 of CM032229.1, read as the reverse complement.
ACTAAAACTTTTCGTGTGAATAATTCAAACAAAATAACTCATGAAGACATGTAAATTATCAGAGCACAGCCAGAATAGCACTGTTTAAAAATGGACACCTACGCTGAGATCACGACAACTAGTGCAAAAACACGGTCTAAATTGAGGGTTCCATTCACAGCTACGTTTGAGAAACTTTAGGATCTCTCTAATGACACATTACCTCTATAACATACATAACAAGAAAATGGTCCACTCGTGTCATACTGGACGGGATGATGGTTTTTCACAAATGCAACACCAAATATATGTGGGACTCTTATCAAGTATTATTACGATATTAATATTTTCAATAGCTTCCGAGCAAACAAAAGGACAGGAAAGTGATTATTTTGATTGGTAGATTCAATACGTTAATAAAATTGACAAGAATCCCTTACAGTAATCAATACATTCACATTGACTTAACAATAAAACATTAAAATTTATTCGAGTAGATGATAATAATAAAACTCATATAATAACTTAGATTATTGGAATTGAATTTAAAACGTATTGTTTAAACATAAGCACTCCTTCAGCGACAGTTAATAGAAATTCATTGCAATATCGCATTTTTGTAGAGGGAGAACTTTTTCAAGAGACAGCGGCTACCAAGAGTATCGTGGTGGTTCATCCCATTTAGAGCTAGAATGGCTCTTTAAAAAAATAAGCCAGATGCAATCATTCTTACTCATGAAAGGTCATTCATAAAGTAAATATGAAATGGAGATATATATGTTTAAGAAACCCATTAGGAGTGGGGAAATAAGACAATAGATAAAATGCTTGGAGTTTGAACAAGCAAAAATATTAAAACGATTCACTATGGCCTAAATGCAGACAGAATGAGTAATCTGGTCGGAAGGTGGTCTGCTTGTGATAAGAAAGATTTAAAAGCGTGATTTTGATAATAATGGAAAGACATATTGGTTTAAGCTAGAACATCAAGTTAGTCTGGAATCTCGGAGACCAAAATGGATCAACTTCACCACAGACAGGACCTCCATTCTAGGCAGTTTCACTACAGCCCTTCAGAAGATTCTTTCTCTACAAATACACGACAATCCAATAAATTTTATTAACAAAATTGTCACCTCAAGCGCTGCTGATCATGGTAGAGCTTATGTATGTTTCTAGCTACGAAGTGGATCTCCACCGAAATGTAAAAGGTAAGCGGGTCAGATGGATATGCATTGTTTCCCGACTAGCAATAGAAATTAGTAGAAACATATCTCAAATTATCATATGAGTTAGATTAGTGGGCTATTTTTTTTTTTTTAAATCACTCAGGATATGGATACAATGTCACAATCTTGCCAGATCAAATATTATATTAAATATATAAGGTTAACTGAGGGTTGGGCGACTAAGTCTGACTAAGCGTAAAGGACTCTCAATCATCTTCTTTCAGGAACAGACGAATATTCATATATCTTAAAATATATATATATTTAATAATAAGGTCACATTTAATGATGTTACGTTAAGTGTAGCCAAGGTGTACACCGGTGGAATATAATGGCGCTTCATGCGTCACTCGTTCTAATATATATATACACTAGACACATGTCATGAATTGACATAGTCTGCCAAACTATAACATTTTAAATAATACAGAAAACATACAATTCAGATTTAATGATTACAACAAACAAAAATGAATAAATGAACGAATGTGACTCGAGAGCAGACTATATTAATTCGAATGGTTTTTAGGAATTGTACTAAATTTTAACTATATAGGAAGGCTTCAAAATGTTCATTGTATTTGTATATGTAAAATGTGGGAGCGTTACTCTCGTCTACGGCAATTATTTACATATACAATTACATTCGAGAGTAAGTTGGTTCTAAATTGAACTAACCTTGATATCTACATACGCATGTTTCCTATTAGCAGAAAGCAAATTACATCTACAGATAGAAATACAATTGTATAAAATCTCATATGACTAAATGGTTTTTTTTTTGTTTTGTTTTTTTTTTAATTTTTTTCCTACAGTATGAAAAATTTATTTTTCGGTTTTCTAATTTTTTTTTTGATGTTCGTTTACCTTAAAATTTATTAGACGGCTAAACTCTAGCGTACGATTTTTAAAATTGTATAAGAAAATCTACAGTATTGTCTTTTCATTATAATGCATAGATTTTTTTTCGGGAGAGCAGCCCCATTTTTCGAGCTCCTCAGAGAGCAAGCTTTCTTTCACTTTATTTTTTTCGAACAAATATAAAAATCTTAGCCTTTAAAAATATTAGTAAATTTATAAAATGAACTGTAGTTAATATTAATGTCTGAGTAACTAGTACAAATAAATATTTCAAAAGAAAATCTATAAAAGGCTATTTGTAACACTTTTTCAGAGGGTTAATATTAATAGAGGTAAATTATAGGGTCTAATGAATAAAGACCATAGGAACAAAAAACAAACAGGAATGTTATACGATTATTATTCGGGTAAAAAAAATACAAAATACAGGTAAATACGGTAATGATACATTAACTGAGTGCGTAAGTGTCCGACGTATCGTTTTACACCAAAAAAATTTGAATCTATAATTAAAGCTAAGGCGAAGATAATAGGTAGCTGTGAGAGGAACGAGGATATTGGGAGAGCAGATAGCTGGAGCCGAGATGGGTCATCTGAGCCTCGCTGGACGGGGGGTGGGGCTCGCCCGCCCCCGGGCCGAACATCATTCCAGCTCATTGCTATCGACAAAGTGTGACCTGACGTCCAGGTGGAGGGCGAGGTCTAGGACGAGGTGGGTCAGCGCTGGGTGCTCCAGGAGCTCGCTCTCGGGAAGCGCTGGCTGGCATCGAGGCCTCAACTGACGGCTCTACAATTTAAACAAAATATATATTGTAATAATATGATAAAATGAAATAAATGAATGAATAGCTCTTTATTACCCTTAATGGACAAATTTATTTTACTTTGTTATAGAGTAATAAACATAACTAGCTAAGGTACCCGGCTTTGCTCGGGAAAATTCGGCTGAATGTTGATATTTTTTTTTTGGCAAGAGAATAGTTATAGATAATACATTGTCATTTCAATAACGTCAATATATCAGAGGACAAGATTATATATACAAAAATTTAAGAGTTAGATTTGGCACAACTTCCACTATCACACATTCTGCAAGTTCAACATGACTTAAATAATACATTATACAAATTAAATAATTGAAATGCTCTTAGTTTAAATTTCTATAGAAAAAAAAATAATGAAGTTACTTTCTAAATAAAATAAATAACAAATGAGAAGGGGAGGAAGCAGAAATTAATAACCTCCCTAATTCGGATCCAAATTGTTGACTCCCACTATAGTTTTTAGAATATATCTCATACAACCAAAGAATATAAAACAAAAGTTACTCTAAATAACAAAATAAACAACCTTTGTTATGTTGTTTGCCCAAAAAACAATAGGAAACCAATATAGCAATTTTTAATTTCAGGCCTGCCTTATAAACCCCACTCCTGCTCATTCCTAGCACAGCTTATAATTATGGGGAAGTTAATGTTTATTTACATATCGAATTTCATTTAGTTCGGTTCAGTCTTTCGTGCCTAATAAAATTGTTGACTCCCTCTATAGTTTTTTGCGTACATATCATTTATACTTCAGTATACGACAAAAGGGTACATAGGAAAAGTTATTTAAATAACTTTTGTTAAATGCAGCTTTTCCAAAAACCAATTGGAAACAAAATACCCCAATTTTTCATTTCAGGCTTCCCTTATAACCCCTACTCCTGTTCATCTCTGAGAATATTAGTATAACCTATAGTCTAAGTTCATTTAGTAGTAATATACATACCAAGTTTCATAAAATGTAGTAGTTTGGGGATGAAAAGGTAACAAACAAACATCAGCCAATGCCACAAATTGCAGATATTGTGTCTATGGCATGTGAAACGAAAAAGTATATTGAAATTTAGTGAAAAAAATCAATTAATAGATCTCCAACAATTACATATTTTTTTAAAAATAAAAGACGTCTACACATAGAGAATGTGAATTCATGGATGACTAAAAATGGGATTTTACTCGAGGCTAAAAACTAAAAAATGTCAATATCTTGGTTAATATTGAAAATAGAGTAAACTTGTATTACAACATTTATAGAGCATTAAAATTTAAATAAGACTAGTTTTCTACAATTTTTTGACATATAATAATAGAAATATTTCGAATTTTTTAATCCCCCCTCCATCCCTAAACCACCACTATTCAAGGACCGCTTACAGCCAATAACGAATATGATCTTTCTGCTAAAAAAACAAAATTATATGGAATAGAATATACAAAAGATAATTCATAATATTGAAAAAAGGTTACTGCAAGAGAAAAATACAATATATATGGGGTGTGGCTATTAAATAACGAGACTGACGCTGCTACAGAAGAAGTGCGCATGCGTCAAACGCCAGCAACTAACAGCTGTTATCGTGAAGCTTCCTCTTTCGAATATAGTGCCTCTCGCTTCTGTAAACAAATCAGTACAGCCGTAGCCTTCGTTCGCATTAGAATTGTTTTTTTGTTTCACCGGAAAAATGCTAAGTGTAACAGTAGAGCAATGAATTGTTTTGAAATTTCATGTGAAACTTGGAAAAATTGCTACTGAAACTTATAATTTATTGAAAGAAGTGTTTGACAATGAATGGTTATCTCGTGCACGTGTTTTTGAGTGGTTTAAGCGTTTTCAAGATGGCCGAGAAGACGTTCAAGATGATTCACGCCCAGGTCGCCCTTCCACGTCGAAAACGGATGACAATATCGAAAAAATCGGTAATCTGATTCGATCTGACTGTCGGTTAAGTATTCGTGCGATTGCTGAAACTGTACGAATTGATAAAGAATCTGTACGGCAAATAATACATAACAATTTTAACATGCAAAAAGTGTGTGCCAAAATGGTGCCTAAAATTTTCACATTTGAACAACTGGAAGCTCACAAAAATGTTTATACTGACACTTTGAATGCCATTGAAAAAGACCCAAACTTACTGGAAAGGATAATAACATGTGACGAACCATGGTTTTTTATGTATGATCCTGAAACAAAGCACCAATCCATGCACTGGAAGAGCCCATCTTCACCGAGAGCCAAAAAAGCTTGAATGAGCAAATCAAAATTCAAAGCAATGTTGATTGTTTTTTTCGATATTCATGGGATTGTGAACCTTCACTGGATTCCTGAAGATCAAACGATTAATCAACATTACTACCTTCACGTTCTTGCTGAACTTGCGAAAGAATAAGGAAAAAACGACCTGAATTGTGAAAGGACAAGTCATGGGTTCTCCACCAAGACAATGTGCCGGCTCATTCTGCATTGTCTGTTAAGAGGTTTCTAGCCAAATTCTACACATCCATGTTATTCATCAGCTATGTCACTATCAGAGTTGAAACTCCCGCCGATTGCAATAATAAGTTTGTCTATTTCTTCGTCGATAATGTTATCTGACTTATATATTCCATCTTAAATTTTCATTACATGGTCACAAGACTTCTTCCAATCCTCCGACAAAAACTGCTCAAATAGTTCATTAACAAACTTTTCTTTTTCATTGAGAGAAGTCTCTACAGATTCATCCCTAATGAGGCGTTGGAGGGGAACTAGAGATAGAGTGGGAATGGGCGAGGGGTGTCAGACGCAACACATGCCCCTAGTCTAGTTCTTTTGAATGTGGTATGAGTCTCATTAGACATATAGGTTCAATTCATGAGATCTAACAAGTACTGACTTTATACACAAAGTACTAAAAAAATTAATAATTAATAGATATAATAATAGATAATTGCCAACTCAAGTAACACCAAGAAATGGATTTCAAAAGCCAATGAAAACGAATTAATTAAATTAATTCATAATGAGCTAAGGAGTTCTATACTTGGATTATATCTTAATTTAAGGCACCTATTTAAATTAATAAATGATTTAATTAAAGGTATATCAAAAACTCGAAAAGTATACCAAATGGGATTTTATTTTTAACTTAATACATAATATTGACTCACAGATCTCATGTTGAAAATGTGGGCAGATGGTGAAATAGATAATTATATTATAAACTATTAAAAAGTCCGTCACGCAGGGGCTGCGTAAACTAAGCAGATTTCCCTCGTGAAGTTTAGTAATAGATAAATATACATACTGCTAACACAACAACACCGTGAATAAATACAAACGGAAATAAATGTTTCATCCAATTTCAATAACCTGCCGACAGGAAGCGTTAGGTTAGAAATATAAATAAACGGGTCGGCCTGCCTCACCCCGGAAGAAAAACAATTACTGAAATATATCACAATATACCTCATTAATTTTATTGAGAACTATTTACTATATCTAGTACTGTAATTTATAATGAGTCAGAATAGTTGTTATCTCAATCAATAAAATTTTAGTAGTCCAAAACTTTAAGATGGGGGGAGGGAGTCACCAGGGCATATTTGCATGTATCTCGTATAATAAAGGTCTCTTGAATACAATTTTTGGTATTTAAACTTCCAATAATGTGATTTATTATGTAGCAGAGTATTGTTTATGTAACATGAGTAGAAGTGGCGGTTTGCTGAAAACTGAAAAATGCAAATATCTCGGTTAATATTCAAGATAGAGAATAAACGTATATAACAATATTTATAGTATATTTAATTTGCAATAAGATTGGTTCTATACATTTTTTCGATCCGATGCATAATAACTGAGATATGTCGAATTTTCGTAAATCCCCCCTCCCTCTAGTCCGATTTCAGCCATTAACGAACTTGTTCTGTCATTTTACATAAAACGGTTAAAGGTTAAATATCGAGTTACGTAACGCTCAAACAAAACTTGCGCCCGCGAGAGCGTTACCAGACAAATATATATAGATATATATATATATATATATATATATATATATATATATATATATATATATATATATAATTTTGAACGGACCTCATTTTCGTCATCTCCTGGGTAGGATCGATGGACATTTGAAGAAATTTTTCGAAAATCGCGTCATGAGTACGACCTCAATAGCTGATTTCCCTTAAGGGAAATCTGCTAAAAGGCACATGATACTTTCTCGCCCAGAATTTTAAACATTCTTGCAACTTTCACTAGGCCTAGACTTAAAGTAACGAATGGCATTTCAGGGAGAAGAGAGAGAGATTTGATTGGTGGAGGGCAAAGTTCGTCATGGCTTAGACTATAAAAGTCCGTCACGCAGGGGCTGCGTAAACTAAGCAGATTTCCCACGTGAAGTTTTGCAATAGAGAAATCCGCCTAATAACAACAGTAGTAGTAAGGAATCTCTAAACCTATTCACGATGAATGAATAGTTACCGAAACGGTCGCACTAGCTCTCGCCGGAGAGTTCCGAACAAAGCCGACCACACTCATGCATACAAATGCAAATATCTTGGTTAATATTCAAGATACAGAATAAATGTATAGACCAATATTTATAGTAAATTTAATTTGCAATAAGATTGATTCTATACAATTTTTACATCTGACGCATAATAACAGAGATATTTCGAATTTTCAAAAATCCCCCCTCCCCTTCCACTGGTCCGATTTCAGCCGTTAACTTTCTATCTGTCTTTTTACATAAAACGTTTAAATATCGAGTTTGGTAAAGATCAAACAAAAATTGCGACCGCTAGAGCGTTAACAGACAAATATATAATTTTGAACGTACCTCATTTTCTTGATCTCCTGGGTAGGATTGATGGACATTTGAGGAAATTTTTCAAAACTCGCGTCATGCTAAAAGGCCGAGCTCGCAAAGGGATTAAGACAGTCAGACCTCACGACAATCCTGAGGTGTGTTCACATTCTTTATATGTGAATTAGTTGAGAGAATTTTTATAATTTTACAGCTTCCACTGCCTATTGCCAAAGCCAGATTGCTACAAACTCAAGCAACTCTGTAAATCTCAGAACTCCCACCAATTTGAACTTCTTTCAAATCTATGTGTCTTTTGCCATTTATTATTATTTTTGGATTATATAATATATTGTAAGAATCGTATATGTTACAATATATTATAATAATAAAAAAATTGTCAATTAATATTGTATTTATACGTGAGTATTGACCTTAAAGACCTTTATGATGATGAATCTAACAGGGACATGAACACCTCATATTGGTAAATTCCTGTTTGTAATCTATACTTTATAGAATATATACCCAATTAGTTTTTTATCAATAAAAATAAGGGTAAATAAAAAAAAGTATTAAAAGGTGGAACAAAAATATAGTTAATTTATATTTCAATGTATTAAATATTTATAAGAACAGTACACACATGTGGAATGTTTATAATTTACTTCACCACCTTATTGTTGCGATGGGTTCTATTATTACCAGATATAGAGGAGATTGTGAGTTTTATTGTTTAATTTAAAATAAAGAGATGACTAGGATTGTTCTATAACACTCTGAATCCTTTCCTTTGAAGATCTTGCTGGGGCTAGTTCATCTCACAGAAATGATTTCTTTGTCTTCATTAAGCCTATCCCTCGCTGTGCCCTTCAACTTTTGAAATAGGAATCCTCGTATTGATGCTGAACAAATCAAATTGGTATGAGAAGACCCCAATTTGCCACAAGACAAAATGTGCTCAGGTCCTGCGAGGTGTCTTGATCAAGGTCTTTAAATTAATTCCTAAAAAATTGTCGATGATTCAAATTTTATACTATGTAATGACTGCTATAATGAAGAAATTGTAGCCTTGAATTAATACATTTTATTAGCAGGTTTCTCTCGAAAGAAATCAGCTATTGAAGATGCCCTGCAACATTTTAAAATGTCCATCAATCCTAACTTTCTATCTCTCCCTCTTATGTGTGTGCATGTGTATGTATATATATAATTATAACCTCTGTCTGTACATTGATTTTTTTCGCAAAATGTCACGATAACTTTTCATTTCACATGTCATAGACACCATTACTGCATTTTGTTTCTTTCGTGTATGTTTGTTTGTTACCTTTTCACGTATAAACGGCTGAACCGAATTTTATGAAACTTGGTATTTATATTACTACTAGCCCAACTTAGACTTTAGGCTATACAAATATTCTCTGAGACGAACAGGAGTGGGGGTTATAAGTGAGGCCTGAAATTAAAAATAGCGATATTTCGTTTCCTATTGGTTTTATTGCAACTATGAACATAACAAAAGTTACTTATTTTGTTATTTAGAGTAACTTTTGTTATATACACTTTTGTCGTATAACTAAGTATAAACGAGTTATACGTTAAAAACTATAGCGGAAGAGAACAATTTTATTTGGCACAAAAGACTCAACCGAACTAAATAAAACTCGGTATGTGTATTATCACTAATGCCTTCCTTAAAATAAGCCATACTATCATTTCTAAGGACGGGCAGGAGTGGGGGTTATAAGGGAGGAGTGAAATTAAAAATAGTGATATTTTGTTTCCTATTGGGGTTTCGGCAAATATGCACATAACAAAAGTTACTTATTTTGTTATTTAGAGTAACTTTTGTTATATACACTATCGTCGTATACCGAAGTATAAAGGCGTTATACGCTAAATATTATAGCGGGAGTCAACAATTTTATTTGACAGAAAAGACTCAACCGAACTAAATAAAACACTCAGTGTGTGTATTAGCACTAACGCCTTCCTTATAATAAGCCATACTAACATTTCTAGGGACGGGCAGGAGTGGGGGTTACAAGGGAGGCCTGAAATTAAAAATAGTGATATTTCGTTTCGTATTGGGGTCTCTCTCTTTGCTCAACAATTCTTTTCAATATGAACTACCAGGTACCTCACCGGGAAAAATTAATTCAAATGTATGTTAATATTTTGTCCTTAACAATTCAAATCTATGCATAATGCACAGGAAACGGGAAATATGGCAATATGGAGGACAGTGAAGTCCTACATAAAAAATTTTTATTATTAACAAAACCACAGAAACGACGAATATTTACCCCAAACACTGGGACGGGTAAATGTCAAAATATTGTGCAAAGTAAAGCTTTGCCAAAAAAAAAATACTATCACCATTCAGCCTCAAATGAATTCCCGAGCGAATCCGGGTATCTGAGGTAATATATATATTTCATATAAAACTAAAGGTCAAGTTCCTTAAAACTTGAAATCAGACAGTAAATGAGGGGATGAAGGCAGAGGGATGTAGTGGATGAGGGGGGTATAAAAAATTCAAAATATCTCACCCCCCCCCCATTAAATATAAATACCATGAGTATAAGTGGGTGTTTATTGAAGGACGAAAACAATTACAAAGGCTGAATAACTCGCTAAAGATTTAAGCTATGAAAAAATGTATATAACAAGTGTAGAGCATGAATAGTTTAAACGACTGATTCTATAACGTTTCTTGATACCATCCATAAAAACAGATATATTTTGAATTATTCCCTCCCTATTCCTTGTATAATTTAAATAAAAACTTAGTAGATGGCGTCATCACACAACATATTTTCATGTATTTTACACAGTAAAAGTGGTTTAAGAAATAACAGATTATTGTTAATAACATGAGTAGCTCCACTAATAATAATGGGTATATTTTGTTTTTTTGGAATGATGTTTTAAAAACTGGGCAATCTGTTGTTTTTTTAAATGTCATATTTTTCAAAATTTGTTTTATAATGGATCAATAGCATACTTAAAATTAAATTCAACAATATATGAAAAAGTTGTAATCCATTCACATTTATGTATATAAACACATAAATTACAATATGAGATTTGTTTCTTGGTAATTTATAGCTATTATATTGTGAAGAAGAAAATGTCACCTTAAGTAGCGAGTCATGAAGTGATGAATGAGATGTGAGCAAAGCAATATGCAATAAAGGTAGTTATTTTGAAAAATGTGATCGGAATACAAATTTATCATTATGATTGAATTTGTTGTTAAATATGCTATAAGATTCATTATAAAACAATTTTGAAAAAGTTGACATTTAAAAAAAATTTGATTGTACAGTTTCAAAGTACATTAAAAACATATAACTATCATTTGAAGCTTTCTTTTTACCATATTCGCTCAGAAATATAAAAAAACAATTTTTATCAAGAGGCGATTTTACCCCTTTTCAAAACATAGTTCCGCACAAATAAAAAATAGTATTGTTCAGATGAACTTCTCTATTTGCACACAAAGTTCCAGAAATTTTTGAATTTTCGGATTCCCTAACCTCCCTTGACAGTTTAAGGGGATGCTTTTCAGATAATTGTTATATCCTGATTAACAGTGTGAGTGAAAAGTTGAGACAGCTGACATAAATTAGTTTAAAAATGTGGCAGAGAAATAAGGAAGTGCAATAAGACAATAAGAAAAGGAACTATGTTGTATTTCACAACAAAAATAACATATGTAATAAATATTTAATTTATAAAACAAATTTTCTTTAAAAAATTATAAATTGAATGTAAAAGTCACAAAGGAAGCACATGAAGGAGCGTCAATATAAAGAAAGTTTAAAAATCAGTCACAAAATATACTTTGCATTTAAAACGAATCACTTTTTCTTGCTCCCTTTCACTTTTTGATTTTTCTTCTTAGTTTTCCTGTGAATTACTTCAGGTGGCCTATTGTCACTATTATTTACAATGGGCATTTTGAGTATTGTATTAACAGCAAACTTGTACATGGTATTATTTATGCTTTTAATTTTATTGATTTCTTCCTTGAATGAATCAACATTACTCGTAGCTGAAGCGACACTAGGTGTAAGATCGCAGGGTGCAGGAGGCAATAGATCTTCAGATACCATTATTTCAAAGCAATGTTCTTCCTCTTCCTCTATATTAGCAGGATTCACAAAATTGTGTATAAATGCCTGAGGTTTGAAGTCGTGAGCGAAAACTGTTTTAGGAAGGATCAAACTGAGAATATTTGTGACAGGCCCTTTCTGTGGAATGGTTCGCAAGCACTGCCGACTGGAGATATGCCAAATCTTAATAGTCTCGTCTTCTGATCCAGAGATCAGATGGCACGCATCAATTGTACAAGCTAAACAACTAACGGACTTTTCGTGTCCAGTAAAAACAGGCTTGTCTTCATTTCTAACAGCATGAACTTCAACCATCCTAGGAGGCGACCTTAAGGAAAATTCGTGGATTTCACCAACCGAATTGCCAACGTAAAGTTCTAATTCGACTGGTGACAAAGCAACTGAAGTTAGCTGAGCTTCAAAAACAATAGTCAATAGAACTTTTCCACTAATTAAATCATAAATTTTACAAGTCCTGTCGATAGAAACAGACATCACTCTAGCACGTATATTTCCAGAGGAGAAAATCAAATCTGTGACTGGTAGTGTATGATCTGAAAAGGAATGTATAGGCTCGGTGATCTTCTCTTTGGAGCAGAAATCAGCAAGATTCCAGACGGTCACCAGTCCATCTTCACCTCCGCAACACAGCAAAGTGCTATCATCACAAAATTTCATCACAGTCACCGACTGAAAGTGTCTAGTCCCGATGCCAAGAAGCCTCCCACTCGAAGTCTGATACAAATGAACTTTCTCATCGACAGCTAAGGCTATGTGCAGCCAATCTCCGCTGAATGCCACAGCACTTATCTTTCCAGGAGCGATGAGTCTTTTATTTTCTGAGTGCTGTTTGTTAAGCTGCCACAAATGAAGCATAGGCTTGCCTCTTTCAGAGCTGAGGAGGTATCCACCACTGTAGCAGAGGCCATGTGGGCTGCAGAACCCACCACCTCGATATCTAGCCAGCAATGTCCCATTGTAAGCATCCCATACACAAGCAGTTGATATTTCATCTTTGAGACACGTACTAAAAACAACTTGCATAGCTTCCATTTCGATATGTGACAAGCCGACACTAAAGCAAAAACATCTATTCTCGCGATTCCGTTTTCACTGGTCCTAATTACTATAGTTTAGGGCGTGTAAATAACTAATATAACAGTAACAAAGTATTAGTTGCATAGCTAAAAGAAAACACTAAATAGTTCCAAAACGAGGTGGGACTAACAAGGAGTTGAATGTAAACAAGAAATCGATAACGTAACCTCCCCCAATATCGCGCACGCCCTGCACCAGTGTTGCCTCGCCCAACAAAACAAACTTCGTATTTATTTACACAAACTATATTAGTTGAACAAAAAATGTCACAAGTTCGTATTATAGTAAACAGAATATAAAAATTAAGATAATTTGGAATTAGATTTTAAAAATAATTAATTTAACGGGAATCAGGAGAGAAAACTAAATATTTAAAGCAGACGCAAAGCAATAACTCGTCCAGTGTAGCAACAGCGAAAGAGCACAACTAACACAAGAAACTACGAATGACTCGCTTATTTACGAAATATATATAGAACAAAGATAATAGAACATCAATAGTTTGACAAGTTTTGTTCTTCACCTCATAATAACGGAATTTTCAAATCCCCCCCCCTCATTACTCACCCGGTTTCAGCCAATAACTAATATGACCTAGTGCTGAATGAAACGGTTAAATATCGAGTATGGTATAGATCAAATAAGCATTTTCAAGTTAAGAACGCAAAATCTTAAATGATGACTCATTACACAAGGTTATTAGCAGATTTCCCTTCAGGGAAATCAGCTATTGAGGTTGTACTCATAACGGAATTTTCGAAATTTTTCTTCAAATATCCATCGATCCTACCTAGTAGATGAAGAAAATGTGGTCCGTTCAAAACTGTATATACTCGTATATATATATATATCTATATATATATATATATATATATATATATATATAGATATATCCGTTAACGTTCTAGTGGTCGCAATTTTTGTTTAATCGTTACAAAACTCGGTATTTAACCGTTTTATGTAAAAAAGACAGATCAAGTTCGTTAATGGCTGAAATCGGACCAGAGGGAGGGGGGGGGTTTAAAAGGGGGGGAGGTACTTGTGTATTATATCCACCACATTTTAGTTCCACTAGTTCCATGCTAGAGTGCGCTACTGTTTTAAGTAGTACGATTCATTGCCCGCAAGGGAGGTTATACTTACCTTATAACCTTCTACGGGATTATAATGATAAATAAAAGAAAACACAATTTTTAAAAATAAAACATTTTATTCACATTTAGGCGGGAAATGTGTGGAAATACTGTTCTTCATATCTAAGGACACAACTCCCTCATGTAACTGTTCCAATCAATAGCAGTCTTATTGGAAACTTTGAGTTGTTTTGACAGATGCCAATTCTTCGCACCAGCAGTAAATGAATTCAATGCATTACAAATGGAATTTTACTTGCTTGGAACCAAGTGCCAATCCGAACGCCGACTTGCTCACCACACTTTCTTACATTACACTTCCAAAAAAGACTTTTTTTTTCACTATAAAGTTTCATACAATGTGATTTACGACACTTTCTTCTGATAGCCAAAATATTCCTCTCCTGTAAATATTTAACAGCGTCTTCTTCAGTCGTTGGCAAATCCCAAAGAGGCATTTTTAAAGGACTAAGAAACTCTTCTAAGGAACAGCACAATAAACAGCAAAGGCAACTATGACAAAAGATAACCTCATTAGCCTGGGAGAGCTAGCATCACACTTCAGTAGCGCATTCTAGCATGGAACTAGTGGAACTAAAATGTGGTGGATATAAAACACAAGTGCCGGGGAAGGGGGGGGGATTTTCAAAAATTCCAAATAACTCCGTTATTATGCATCGGATCGAAAAATTGTATATAACCAATCTTATTGCAAATTAAATTTACTATAAATATTGTTATATTCTCTATCTTAAATATTAACCGAGATATTTGCAATTTTCAGTTTTTAGCAAACCGCCACTTCTACTCATGTTACGTAAACAATACTCTGCTACATAATAAATCACATTATTGGAAGTTTAAATACCAAAAATTGTATTCAAGAGACCTTTATTATACGAGATACCTGCAAATATACCCTGGTGACTCCCCCCCCCATCTTAAAGTTTTGGACTACTAAAATTTTATTGATTGAGATAACAATTATTCTGACTCATTATTAATTACAGTACTAGATATAGTAAATAGTTCTCAATAAAATAATGTGTTATATTCTGATATATTTCAGTAATTGTTTTTCTTTCCGGTGTGAGCCGGGCCGACCCGTTTGTTTACATTTCTAACCTAACGCTTCCTGTCGGCAGGTTATTGAAATTGGATGAAACATTTCTTATTACCGTTTGTATTCATTCACGGTGTTGTTGTGTTAGCAGTTTGTATATTTATCTATTACTAAACTTCATGTGGGAAATCTGCTTAGTTTACGCAGCCCCTGCGTGACGGACTATTTATTACACATGTATCTCACACAGCAAAAGTTTGATAAAGACAATATATATGGGTATTTAAGCTATTAAGGTCGCAATTTTAGCCTTATTGTAACTAAACTCGATATATAAAGGTTTTATGTAAAAATGATGTTCAAGTTCGATAACGGGTAAATTCGGACCAGTGGGTGGGGGGGGGGTTGACTGAAAAATCGAAATTTCTCTGTTGTTATGCATCCCATTGAAAAATTGTATAGAATTAATCTTATTGCAAAGATAATGATCTATAAATGTTCTTAATTATACGTTTTCTCTATATTGAATATTAACTGAGATATTTCCATATTAGCAGATTTCCCTGAAGTGAAATCAGCTATTGAGGCCGTACTCATGACTCTATTTTCGAAAAATTTCTTCAAATGTCCATCGATCCTACCCAGGACATGACGAAAATGAGGTCCGTTCAAAATTATATATATATATAAATATATATATAGATAGATATATATATATATATATATATATATATATGTCTGTTAACACTCTAGCGGTCGCAATTTTAGTTTGATATGAAAAAGACAGATCAAGTTCGTTAATGGCTGAAATCGGCCCAGTGGGAGGGGGGATTTTCGAAAATTCAAAATATCTCTGTTACCATACGTCGGATCAAAATATTGTATAGAACCAATCTTATTGTAAATTAAATTTACTATAAACATTGTTCTATACATTTATTCTCTATCTTGAATATTAACCGAGATATTTGCATTTTTATTAATTTTGGGCTAATAACGGATGACTGAGTTTCTCGCTAAAAGTTAGTTCGGCCGTCATATGGAGATTTCTCTATTGTATAATTTCACGTGGGAAATCTGCTTAGTTTACGCAGCCCCTGCGTGACGGACTTTTGTTTTTCTAACTATCTTTTTTAACACTTTGAAATTTCCAAAATACGCCATTGGTGGTTTACACCGAGGTTGGGGATTATAACAAAACAAGATGGTGGCGTATGTTTGTATTTACTCATGGTGGTGTTGTGTTACCAGTATGCAGATTTCTCTATTGCTAAACTTCACATGGGAAATCTGCTTAGTTTACCCAGCCCCTGCGTGACGGAATTTTTTAATTTTCAGCCATCAGTAAATGCCAACTCCTACTCATGTCATATTAACTATCAGCTGTTATATCTTGAACCACTTCATTCTAAGGTATTGATCTCATCTCACCATATATTCCCTATTTCTAATTGAAAATTCCAGTTAGTAGAAGTGGGAATCTAACTATATTTAATAATATAGCTTACAATATAGTTGGCATTGGCTATTAAAGTAACTCAACGAAAATAAAAAAGCTTTATTTACGGGCTAGGAGTTTCTGATACCTTTATTATTTTCTTAAGAGCAACAAGCTAGATTAAGGAGCTCAAGAAGACACATTATAGCAGGCACTACGACATTTTAAAATTTTCCACCTTCCTTTTTTCCCAATTTTCCCTTTGTTCACTATTCATGCAGAGGTGTTATATTTCTTGTATGTATCATGCACATTATATAACATACATTTGCTACAATGTTTTGATATGGAACTATTACCAACTATAGAAATTATATAATGATAACATTTAGATTTTACCCCAATTAGCTTAAAAATCTAAACAATAAAATAAAATCCTAGGAATTACTCAAATATTAACCATTGTATTGATAAATTGTATTATTATTAAATTATAAAAGTCCATCACGCAGGGGCTCCGTAAACTAAGCAGATTTCCCACGTGAAGCTTAGTAATAGATAAATCTGCATACTGCTAACACAACACCACCATGAATAAATACAAACGGAAATAAGAAATGTTTCATCCAATTTCAATACCTGCCGACAGGAAGCGTTAGGTTAGGAATGTAAACAAACGGGTTGGTGGCCGTCTCACACCGGAAAGAAAAACAACTGCTGTAATATATCTGAATATAACTTATTAATTTGATTGAAAACTATTTACTATAATTAGTACTGTTATTTATAATGAATCAGAATAATTTTTATCTCAATCAATCAAATTTAAGTAGTCCAAAAACTTAAGAAGGGGGGGGCACCAGAACATATTTGCATGTATCTCGTATAATAAAGGTCTTTTAAATACAATTTTTGGTATTTAGACTTTGAATAATGTGTTCTATTGTGTAGCAGAGTATTCTTTGTGTAACATGAGTAGAAGTGGCGGTTTGCTGATGGCTGAAAACTGAAAAATGCAAATATCTCGGTTAATATTCAAGATG
This sequence comes from Riptortus pedestris, assembly GCA_019009955.1. Classification (NCBI taxonomy): domain Eukaryota; kingdom Metazoa; phylum Arthropoda; class Insecta; order Hemiptera; family Alydidae; genus Riptortus; species Riptortus pedestris. Next base: position 184,479,592 of record CM032229.1, on the reverse strand, counting down.
GTGAATAAATGTATATAACAATATTTATAGTAAATTTAATTTGCAATAAGATTGGTTCTATACAATTTTTCGATATGACCTATGGTAACGGAGATATTTCGAATTTTCGAAAATTCTCCCCTCTAAATCCCCCCTCCCTGCCACTGGCTCGATTTCAGCCATTAACGAACTTGATCTTTCTTTTTACATAAAACGACTAAATATCGAGTTTGGTAACGATTAAACAATAATTGCGACCGCTAGAGCGGTAACCGACAAATATATATATATATATATATATATATATATATATATATATATATATATATATATATATAATCAAAATATATAGATATAGATATATATATACAGTTTTGAACGGACCTCATTTTCGTCATCCTGGATAGGATCGATGGACATTTGAAGAAAAATTTTGAAAATCGAGTCATGAGTACAACCTCAATAGCTGATTTCCCCTAAGGTAAATCTACTAAAAGCACAAGACCATCTGTGTTTTATTAATTCATTACTTTATTTATTGTGTCTATTGCCTTTAGTATATGTTTTAGCAGATTTTCCTTATTTAGGTTATACCCACATTGCAATTTTCAAATCATTTCCTCAAATGTCCATTGATCCTACCAAGTAGATGACGAAAATGAGGTTAACATTTTATATATATATATATATATATATACTTTTTGTTTGAGTGCTACCAAACCTCAATATCTAAGTGTCTCCTTCAAAACTATAGGTCAAATTCGTTAATAGCTGAAATCGGGCTAATGGAGGGAATTTAGAGGGGGGAGATTTTGAAAATTCAAAATATCTCTATTATTATGAGTTGGATTGAAAACGTGTATAGAATCAATTTTATTGCACATTTAATTGGCTATAAACGTTGTTATATGTATTTATTCTGTGTCTTGAGTATTAAGTGATATATTAGCATTTTTTAATTTTCTGCCTTCAGTAAACTCCCACGCCTTTGCGAATAGCAATTTTCTGTTACATCATGAACCACTCTATTCTAAGCTTGTATACCAAACATTGTTGTCAAGAAACCTTTATTATGCGAGATAAATGCAAATTTGTTGTGTGATGACATCATCAATTAAGATTTTATGTTTTGTTTCGAAAATGTTTATTACATATGTACATACATACTCAATATTTAACCGTTCCAATCAACACCAAAGATCACATTTGTTATTGGCAGAAATCGGACATGGAATAGTTGGGGTACAGAGAGAGGAGAGTTCAATAATTTAAAATATTTCTGTTATTATGAGTGGGATCGTAAATTGTTATTGAATCAATCTTGTTAAACTTTTGATTTTCTACAATTGTTTTGTATCCATTTTTTTTTTTTGGAACTTAAATATAAAGCGAGTTATTCGTACTTTCTGGTTTTCCCTCAGTATCCCCTGCAGCCTTCAATGGGGAATATGTTGTGGGATGAGATTACAAGAGTGTTATACCCAGCAGGTGGGAAATCTGCTTAGTTTACGCCCCCCTGTATGACGGACTTTTGAGCAATGAGGTGTTGTACTCATGACGGAATTTTCGAAATTTTTCTTCAAATGTCCATCGATCCTACCTAGTAGATGACGAAAATGAGGTCCATTCAAAACTGTATATATATATATATATATATATATATATATATATATATATATATCTATATATTTGTCTGTTACTGCTCTAGCGGTCGTAATTTTTGTTTGATCGTTACCAAACTCGATATTTAGTCGTTTTATGTAAAAAGAAAGATCAAGTTCGTTAATGGCTGAAATCGGACCAGTGGGAGGGGGGGTTTAGAGGGGAGGATTTCGAAAATTCAAAATATCTCCGTTACTATACGTTAGATCGAAAAATTGTACAGAGTCTATCTTATTGAAAATTAAATTTGCTATAAATATTGTTATATACATTTATTCTCTATCTTGAATATTAACCGAGTTATTTGCATTTTTATTAAATCTCAGCGGCTATCGGACGGGTGACTTTCCCGCCAAAAGCTAGTTCGCCCGTTTCCTTAACTGCTCGACTCTCGTGAAATTTCTCTATTGTAAAACTTCAGGTGGGAAATCTGCTTAGTTTACGCAGCCCCTGCGTGATGGACCTTTTTGGTCTGCCAGCCATTTGCCGGTGTTTATAATTTCTTTTTATAATGCTAACTTTAAATAGTCCTTAATTTTTCGGAATGAAACATTATAAGTATAAACCATTGTCTGCTCTGTACCATTTTTCTTGGCAAGTTGTAATTGCTTCAGAACATAATGTACTCTTAACAAGACTTTTTGAAATTTATTTTAATGTATGTAGGTTCGTCCCTTGCAGCTTCCTTTTCTACAGTGCCGCTATTTTATTTTCACAGTGCCTTAATCCAAGAGAAGTATATGTAAAAATTTCCACCTAACTGTGTTTTTTTCTACTCCATCTTTTTTCACTGAATAAAAAATACTAAGATTCTTCAAAACCTCCAAACATAACACTCTTCCCCTCAAATAAGTTCCGTAATTAGCTTACACCCAACAATCCTTGAAGAGCTATCCATAAACTTAAATTAATAAACAAGACAAATATTAACTAAAAATCTTACCTTAAAAGAGCGATGCAAATGAAGAGCTATATCACAGAAAACATATCGAAGGACTAGTAACCTTAAGAAGTCGTCTCCGAAAAATTGTAAATACACAGGATCTGTGGGAGAAAAATATTTCATTAGAACTTATTTATATTTTAAAAATCATTTTCATTAACACTTTGACAGATCCACGCTGTCCTTAAGCTTCTTACCAAGATATTTTGGGAACCACCTTGCATAGGCTTAATGAAAGTTAGGCATGAGACGTATTATTCCATTTGGAAAAAGAATATGTTTGACACTTGATGCATTCGATTGGAAAAAAGTCAATCAATGGATTTGCACAAAGTCAGTGGATGTTGCTGGGCACCCTACTATTTATTGATCGGTTGTGTTTCTACAGTCTAATAATAAACATTTTTTTTTAAGTAGCCTCTCCTATATTGTGCGGATTTTAGTTTTAGGCACATTTAATAAACACCGAAAAGCTGAATGGGAGATCTCTTTTTTTCGTTAAGCAGATTTCCTTCAGGAGGCAGCTATTGAGTTTGTCACAGACTTAACTAAGCTTTCTTTCAAATCTTACCTTAAAGATTTATTTTAAGAAAATCTGCATTATTTAAACTTTCAATTTAACTTATTAGCTTTTTGTCAGGAATCAACTTTCTCAAAACATTACAATTAGGGAGAACTATTGGGTTAATTTAAAGTTAAATTAACCTTAATGTCATAGATGGACAAGGAGGTAATTACATTTATAATTATATGCTGTAATGGACATAATCAAACTTCACTAGTGAAAAATTGAGACTGGTAATATGACTAACAATAAGTATGCTTAAGTGCTTTATCACCAATGTACGAATGTCACTACAATCACAGCAACAGATCTCAATACTATATTACTTCAATGCCAATACTATGTAATATTATAGACAATACTCTCACCAATACAATCAAACTTAGCAAAGTCATTGAATTTTCTTTAGCTTTGTAATTTAAATGCTCCACATCAGATTTCAATCCTTTCCCTAGTCTGTACTCAGAATCATCATCTACAACTGATGAACTTTGGATCAATTCTAACGGTACATACCAAACTCCATATTTGAGCTTTTTATAAAATTCTAATGAGTTTAAGTTTGTTAAGACTGGAATCGGACGGATCTTAACTCAAATATTAAGCAAGTTATTCATACTTTCTTGTGTTCAGCCTTCATTAAACCCCCACTTATCATAAAGGGATTTTTATTAAACAAAGAACATATGGTAAAATGAAATCAGTAGTGAGCCAACCAGAACATAGGAAATCTGTTGGCTTAGTTTACACAGCCCCTGTGTGACAGACTTCTTTTTAACTTGAGCATTAACAATGTTAGAAGGATGTAAGGAAAATAATGAATATTAAAAATAAATAAATAATCCCAATATTCTTCATAGTTTATTTGCAAGGCCCACCAATAAAAATTCATTTCCCCCCAAACAGGGTTCATTAAAATTTGCCCTACATATATAGTGCCGAACATACAACCTCTTCAGGGGCCATTCCTTTTCTACCAATAACAACTATCAATTTATAATATCCTGCAGATAATTCTATATTACATTAAAATATTTAAAAGTGTTAGCTAAAATAACATATGTGTTAAATTCAACTGCGTACTGTTTTCTTACAGTTAAGAAGTGCACGTCCCCTCTTTGAAACTAACCTTCTGCACTAGGAAGGTTGTTGAGACTGAGATTCCCGAAGCAGGTTATGTCAGCTGAATTTAAGTAGATTATTTATTATATTTTTGAAAGTGTTTTTTTCTCCATCAAAGATATTTTTAGTAGAATAAAAAATAAAATAATTGAATCAAAATCTAATTATAATGTTTATGAAATAAGCTATGAAACTTGTGCCATAACCATTATTGGTGAAGCCTCACAACTGCTAAGTAAGATAATAAAGCAACATGTAAAATGTATCGATAATAATGAAAATAAAAAATGCTTTGGCTGATCATTCCATTTCTAAAAATACAGTTTCAATTTTGAAGAGTTATAAGAAGCAATAATATTCAATAAAAAATTAAAGGGAATTTCAAATCACAAAAAATAGACAAAAAACAGAAATTGAATACCTTAATCATATATTCTATAACATTTTATCTTAAATTTAGTGATCGATTTTAAAGTTTGATGTGAAATGATGAAATGTAAGCTTTGACGTGATAACAACCAATTTTAAGTTAGCTGACATAACCTGCTTCAGGAATTTCAGTTTCAACTACCTTATCAGTGTGGAAGGCAAACAGTATGTCGTTAAGTTTAACAAAAATGTTATTTCAGCTAGCTAATACTTATAAATGTTTTAATGTAAAATAGAATTATCTTTGTCATTTTATAAATTAATGTTATTATTTATAGAAAAAGAATGTCCCCTAAAAGAGGTGGCATTTAGGACACGAAACATGTAGGACAAATTTGTATAAAGCCTACATGAGTTTTTGTTAAGGACATTTGCCAATAAACTATAATATGATGGAAATAAATAGTTAATATAATTCAATTAAAATATACCTATCCTACTCCTCGTCAGAAGGCGACTTGCTTCAGTGACGAATCTATCGATGAACGACTGACACCGCTCCCAATGGTGTATCGGAACATTTGTAATGTTGCAGATGTAACAGAATGCTGTGAGTGGACTGTGTAGGAACATTGTGAAGAGGTTCCCATTGTGCTGTTGTTCTAAAACAAAACAAAAAAAAAATAACAAATTCGTATGAGCTAAAAAAAAAATCAATGTAAATATCTTGTTTACAGAAATAAAACATGTTTAACAAGTTTGTTGGTAGGTGATATGTATGTTGTACATTTTAAAAAATGAAAAACTAAGGCTTAAAATTAAATAAACTTGCATGCACCTCACTGAAATCCCAAAATTGTTTATATACTTAACGATTTTCTAAGAAGGCGTTGCTAATCGTATTGTCAGTAGCTTATGTTGGCAATAACATTGACCGTCTAAACCCGGGGGGGGGGGGGGTCCCAAAGTGGTTGATGTCGACTCCTTAGGGTCAAAATCAGTTTTCCATGTGTCAAAATAAATGAAAACTCATTTTGGGGGTCGGCAAAGTCTAAAAACCGAACACTATTAATTAACACAATTTCTTATTTGAAACTTTCAAGATACTGTATATTTTATACATTTTAAATGTGCCAAATTGTTATAATAATCACTAATATTTTGTTATCTCTGGAATATGGTGGATGATAGAGGAACCAATTGATAAGGACCAATAAAAAGCTTTGTCCTCTACTATTGTCTGAACTTTTTTGAGTAATATTTTAGTAGGGATCATCATTGTACTTTCAAAAAACTTACTAGTCAATAAGTGTGCACAAGCTCGTACAAGATAAATAACTTGGCATAGCAGGAAGCGTGCACAACTTCATGCAACATAATGAGTTCGAGCGTAAATGTTTTCAGGGAACTTTTGACTTGCAAATATACACTTGATATTTACTATATTTTATGTCTATTTATTTTGTTAAATTTCGATAAGGAAACAATGTCAAGTTTAATCACTTAACCAACCAAAAGTTTTTAAATTGGTAAGTATTTTGTACCAATAGGGAAAATAACTAGAGATAGCATTTTTGAAGTACTTTGGTTATTGGGGTCTGAGGTATCGTTTCATTTTGAAAAAGGAGTCCCTTGGGAATTCCTGGTCTAAACAGTGGAATTGCTATAACTGATAGAAATTTTCAAGATGTTCTAAGAATGTGAAAGGCCTAGAGGATACTGCAAATCACTATTTTAGTGTTAGAATAAATTCATGCACTGGAAAACCCTATAACAAGAGACTCACAACAAGACACAAGATATTGTCTACCAGTTAATTATAGATAGCCAAGAGAAAGATAAAAGAAAACATACATCAATGAAGGAGAAATGGCCAAAGGTCAATAGATGAAAAACATGTGACACCGGCTCCACTGATTTATTTTCCTCTACATGCTTCACGATCTCCATGACACCTCTTCAGGAGTATACACTATTATAAAAAGATTCGTCCTTACCACAAAGGCGGCCATGTCAAGACTAACAATAAGACAGATGTACCACACCAATCAGCTGGTAATATCGATACATTAAAATGATTTACACTGTAAAAATCGATAGCAAAACATTTATAGAATTATCGATAGGAAAATAAATCAGTGGAGCCGGTTGAAGTGTTTTTCATCTATTGACCTTTGGCCAGTTCTCCTTCAATGAAGATTGAATTGAGGTTACATTTTAACGATAGAACAGATACATGTGTGTGGATTTAGCATTGCCTTAATGCCACCAATCTTGTGAGGATGACATGAGTTCCAAAGATTTCAGGATTTTGATTTTTCCAAATATCAAGAACCTTCATTTCCAACAACGTATCATCAGTTAATAATAGTAATATATGTGTTACTACAATGATTATGTTCTTCTTAAGGGAAATCAGCTATTATAGGCTGTACTTTAAATGTCTGCATAATTCTATCGATTCTACCAAGTAGATGATAAAAATGAGCTCTGCTCAAAACTTTATATATATTTGTCTGTTAAAGTTCTAGTGCTCGTAATTTTGTTTTGTTTGTTACTAAACTCGATTTTTAAACGTGTTGTATAAAAATAAAGATCAGGTTTCATTAATGGTTAAAATTAGACCAGTGGGAGATGGAGTTTAGAGTGAGGGAATTTCGAAAATTCAAAATATCTCTGCTATTGTACATAGGTTCAAAATATTATATAGAACCAATCCTATCGAAAATATTATACCCCTATAAATGTTGGTATATGCAATGATTCTCTATCTCAAATATTAAACAAGATATTTGCATTTTTTTTTGTTTTCAGCCTTAAGTAAACCGCCAATTTTAGTAATCACACTTTAACAATAAGCAAATATATCATGAAATGTACTATTCCAAGCACAAATATCAACTATTGTTTTCATCAGATCTTCAGTAGATGAGATACACATTGTTTAATGATGTCATCAGATAAGATTTTATTTCTTGACTCGAAAATGTTTATCTGATCTATACCATTCTCAATTTGTAATAATTTCATTCAATACAAATGTTTATAGTATGGTTTGAGTGCTTCAAAATGTCAACAAATTGTTTTCCTTATGAAGAAATTTTGATTTTTGCGTGTACGAGTGACAGTGAAGGTGATTCTTGTTTGGATAATGATAAGGATCCTAATGATAGATACCGAAATGTGTCTATTGGTGAAATGCCTGGAACTAGCGGAGTTTCAAGTAAAAAATATGGAATCATACAATTAGGGCTGCAAAATAAAAAGAATCCAGCACAAGGGGCTCAGCAGGGGCTAGACTATCCCACACCCTTGAATACTCACCGGCCAGAGAACTACACAGCATAAGGGTTAATGTTGTGCTTGGACGAACAAAAGTGTTCCTCTATTCCTGAGCCTTCTTGATGAGTTATGCAACCCTATTGTTTATCAACATGCCAATCTGACAAATGTATTCCAAACCACAAGACAGGGTATACTATGTGTCACAAAATTCCGGATAGAATACTACGCATCAGATAGAATACTTATTAGAAAATAGCTTCCACATTTGATGAAATCAAGGTGCTGCCAAAAATAGAATGATACATGAAAGAATTCTACAAGAAACTATAGCTATAAAAGGGTGGGAACCTGTAGTTGACCCATCCCAATTAGCCATAGTAGCATAAAGTGGGGATAAATAAATAAAACAAACAAACCATAGTCATAAGAAAGTTCCCTAATAACTTGGATGGATACAGATTAAGAAAACTTTCGAAACACATTATTTCACTAAGACAGAGGACAATAAACCAAAATGACAATCTCAATAACCAATTTCCATTAAAGGGAAACCTATTAAATGTTTAAGCAATTTACAATCTATATATAACATACGAGTAATTTTTTTTAGATAGCAAAAATGCAAGCCATTTGAAGATTTGGAGGTGGCCAAGGCTAATGTTAACACTTGATAGGACTGATAATATTTCTTGGAGCCCCTCACAGTTTTCTAATGTGGTGAGTTGAGCTCAAAAACCGAAATCGCGATCTCAACTACATTACATACAAAATACACTTTACCCAATAAAAATGAAATGAGAATATTTTCAACAAAAATTAAAAGATACTATACAACATTCGAATGAAACAATGAACTTAAGAGTAATCTAACATTTCCAGGTGAAAATTCATTATTACATCTATACATTAATAATTCCTTAAAAGTATTACAATAATAATTAAAACCTTAAAAGTACAAAAATAATAAACGTTGTTTATTAACGTTTTTTTGGATTGCAAAATTAAACACAAAAGCTTTAGAGTTTTTATCACTGCACAATTTATTTGACAATGCACTACACACTTGTTAAATTATTCCTTACTACTACTCAGAGTATGCACTGATAAAGTCACTTCTTATTGCACAGTACAATAACTCACAATCACTGAAGATCACAAAAACACGGCACTGCACTGGTCTTCACAAAGAACATGGCACTGCACTGCTCTTTACATAAACACGGTCCCGCATTGAAACTAAAATGCACTAAATTCACTAAAGCTACACTAATAGCATTGTTATTCACTAGAAGAGAACTGAGAACAAACTAACTCTCGGGTGAGCTGAGCCACTTTTATAGACGGGCGATGAGATCAAAGGAAAAGGGCCCACACTAGCCTAGATTCCAGATGGGTGTCACCGAGACATTTCTCTCGCTAACAATCCTTCCATCTTCCATTGGTCGGTTCCTTTCATCTAATTCTTAAAGACGTGATTAACTCTGACTACTTACTTTTTCATTTACTAGTATTCACATCAGTATGTTAATCCAACAATATTCAAAATATGCCATAATGAATTACATTCAATTAAATAGATAAAAGGAGATGATGAGAAGTAATTTGTTAATTGCATTCTGCCATTCCCAAGTGTTTCTATGGTTAATAGCAGTAGGTTTTCTTTTCGTCCAAAAACTCAAACAAAAAGTAAAATACTCACTATCAATATAATTGAACAGAGAATATAAAATTCTTCTAAATTAAATTACCATGAAAGTTGGGAGGAATGTCCTGTGGAGACATAAGGATGACCAGAGGCTGTCCAAAATACCTCGGTAAGTGTTGGAATACAAAACTGTTGTCTGAATCCACAATGACAAAGAAAGGTTTCCTTGTAAATGGATATAAATCTCCAGGATACAAACTGTAAAATTACATACCAAATCATAAATTCAAAAAAATTATATATCTTAATATATTTAAGCAATTTTTGTGTTAAATAATTAGTTTTTAGTATTGACACTTTAAAGCTCTGGTTTCCTATAAAAATGGTACACTTGTTATGGAGTTAAAAATAGTATGTAACATCCTGATGTTTCTTGGTTAACTATTCTTCACTTCAACCAATAATTCAGTTTCTTTTGAGTAATATCTGTGCAATTTAATTGAAAATTATAAGTTGAAAATGGCGTAAGGTCAATAGATCTCAGACCTTAAGGAAAACGTTGAAACAGCATTGTAGAAATGTCGATAATTTAGAAAAATGTTTTTGGATGACCATTCTTTGGCATTTAAGCATAAATTTAATTTTAAAGATGAAAAACTTTTAGATAAGGACAAAAATATAGCTAAGTAGTGGATAAAAGAAAATATCCACATTATTAAAAACAAGCAACTGTTGTGAACTAGAAGACTGAGATAAGAAAGCTACGTAGCATACTTATCAAATATTTAAATAAGCAGCAAATTGATTAGATGTAGACATAGTTATGTTTACCCTGGAATCAATTTTTCAAAACGAACCGTTTTTTGTGTAATCGATTTTTATACTGTTTATCATTTTAGCAGATTTCTTTTAAGCTAAATCAGCTATTGAGGTTGTACTCATGATGGAATTTTCGAAACATTTCTTCAAATGTCCATCGGACCAGGGGGAGGGGGGGTTTAAAGGGGAGAATTTCAAATATTCGAAATATCTCAGTTATTATGCATCGGATTAAAAATTTGTATAGAATCAATTTTATTGCAAATGTAATGTTCTGTAAATGTTATGTATGGTTTTTTTATTATCTTGATTATTAACCTGAGATATTTGCATTTTAGCAGATTTCCCTTAAGGGGAATCAGCTATTGAGGTTGTACTCATGACGGAATTTTCGAAATTTTTCTTCAAATGTCCATCGATCCTACCTAGTAGATGACGAAAATGAGGTCCGTTCAAAACTGTATATATATATATATATATATATATATATATATATATATATATATATATATATTTGTCTGTTACCGCTCTAGCGGTCGCAATTTTTGTTTAATCGTTACGAAACTCGATATTTAACCGTTTTATGTAAAAAGACAGATCAAGTTCGTTAATGGCTGAAATCGGACCAGAGGGAGGGGGGGGTTTATAAAGGGTGATTTTCGAAAATTCGAAATATCTCCGTTATTATGCATCGGATCGAAAAATGGTATAGAACCAATCTTATTGCAAATTAAATTTACTATAAATATTGTTATATACGTTTATTCTCTATCTTGAATATTAACCGAGATATTTGCATTTTTCAGTTTTCAGCAAACCGCCACTTCTACTCATGTTACGTAAACAATACTCTGCTACATAATAAATCACATTATTGGAAGTTTAAATACCAAAAATTGTATTCAAGAGACCTTTATTATACGAGATACATGTAAATATGCCCTGGCGACCCCCCCCATCTTAAAGTTTTGAACTACTAAAATTTTATTGATTGAGATAACAATTATTCTGACTCATTATTAATTACAGTACTAGATATAGTAAATAGATCTGTATAAAATTTTGTGTTATTTTCTTTTTTATTTCATTAATTGTTTTTCTTTCCGGTGTGAGCCGGGACGACCCGTTTGTTTACATTTCTAACCTAACGCTTCCTGTCGGCAGGTTATTGAAATTGGATGAAACATTTCTTATTTCCGTTTGTATTTATTCACGGTGTAGTTGTGTTAGCAGTATGTATATTTATCTATTACTAAACTTCCCGAGGGAAATCTGCTTAGTTTACGCAGCCCCTGCGTGACGGACTTTTTTAGTTTTCGGCCTTCAGTAAACCTCTACTCCTACTCATGTCATATTAACCATAAGCCATTATATTATGAAAAACATTATTTAAAGCCTAAATACCAAATATTTTTCTCATTGAACTTTTACATTGTAAGATAAATGCGAAGTTGTGAGGCACATGGGAAACATGCTTAGTTAAGACAGCCCCTGCGTGACGGACTTTTCATGTATCAATACTGTCAGCTGATAGGTGTGGTACCTCTCAATTTTTAGCAGATTTCCCTTAAGGGAAATCAGCTATTGAGGTCGTTCTCATGATGCAATTTTTGAAAAATTTCCTCAAATGTCCATCGATCCTATCTAGGAGAGATGAAAATGAGGTTAGTTCAAAATTTGTTATATATAGATTTATATATTTGTCTGTTAACACTCTAGCGGCCATAATTTTTGTTTGATCATTAGCAAACTGGATATTTAAATGTTTTATGTAAAAATAAAGATCAAGTTTGTCAACAGTTGAAATCGGACAGGAGGGAGGGGGGAGGATGTCGGATTGAAAAAGTGTACAAAACAAATATTGTTGCAAATTAAATATCCTATAAATGTGGTTATATGCGTATTTTCACTATCTTGATTATTAACCGAGATACTGTTAGTCTTGACATGGCTGCCTAGGCAGTATGTTCTAATCATTTTATCTTTTTAGCAGATTTCCCTTAAGGGAAATCAGCTATTGAGGTTGTACTCATGACGGAATTTTCGACATTTTTCTTCAAATGTCCATCGATCCTACCTAGTAGATGACGAAAATGAGGTCCGTTCAAAACTGTATATATATATATCTATATATCTATCTATCTATCTATCTATCTATCTATATATTTGTCTGTTACCGCTCTAGCGGTCGCAATTTTTGTTTAATCCTTACCAAACTTCATATTTAAGCGTTTTATGTAAAAAGAAAGATCAAGTTCGTTAACGGCTGAAATCGGACCAGTGGGAGAGGGGGTTTAGAGGGGAGGATTTTCGAAAATTCGAAATATCTCCGTTACTATACGTCGGATCGAAAAATTATACAGTATCAATCTTATTACAAATTAAATTTGCTATAAATATCGTTATATACATTTATTATCTATATTGAATATTGGCCGAGATATTTGCATTTTTCAGTTTTCACCAAACCGCCACTTCTACTCATGTTACGTAAACAATACTCTGATACATAATAAATCACATTATTGGAAGTTTAAATACCAAAAATTGTATTCAAGAGACCTTTATTATACGAGATACATGCAAATATGTCATGGTGACGCCCCCCCCCCCATCTTAAAGTTTTGGACTACTAAAATTTTATTGATTGAGATAACAATTATTCTGACTCATTATTAATTACAGTACTAGATATAGTAAATAGTTCTCAATAAAATTAATGTGTTATATTCTGATATGTTTCAGTAATTGTTTTTCTTTCCGGTGTGAGGCGGGACCTGTTTGTTTACATTTCTAACCTAACGCTTCCTGTCGGCAGGCTATTGAAATTGGATGAAACATTTCTTATTTCCGTTTGTATTTATTCACGGTGTTGTGTTAGCAGTATGTATATTTATCTATTACTAAACTTCACGAGGGAAATCTGCTTAGTTTACGCAGCCCCTGCGTGACGGACTTTTTATAATAAGAGTATTAATCCTGAAGAGGCACAGGAAACGAAAAATGTAGAGGAAAAATAAATCAGTGGAACGCATTTCACGTGTTTTTTATCTATTGACCTTCTGCTATTTTCCCTTCAATGAAGATTGAATTCAGATCAAATTTCAATGATAGGAATTTAAAATTATATTAAAATTTGTAATTTACAAAAGCTTCATTGTTTTGGGTAGTCTAGGATATGTTTTCCTTCGGACCCGACTCAAACTTAACAGAATAAATTCAGAAACAAAAAAGGAAGCTTGTTAAAAACCGAATCAAGTGTAGAGCATAGTAATTTATCAGTGGTTTTACATCATATATAATCTTCTAAATAAAAAGAAGAACAGAAATAAAAGTTACAATGTACAAGATTTCTAGGAGTAGGATCTTAACTAACAAACTAAAATTTTAGATTAATCCTGATAAATATTTGTTTAAAAATCGAAACATGTGATGTTAAATAAGGAAAACTTCAAGAATAATGAAAAATATATTGTAACTTATGGAAAAATTAAATGAAACGGATAGGAAAATCACATATTTAACTGAAAACTTGCTGCATTGGAAGAAGTTCTTTTTGTGGAAACCATAGCTTTATAAGTGTATTTTTAAAGGAATAATCAAACATTTATTATTTAATTTTTAGATTTAATTGTATTTAAACATTAGGTGTATTTAAATATTTTAGTTATTTGATCTTTTAATCATAATTTTGAAATGGAAAGAAGTGTGACTACTTTAACATAGTGTTTCACTTTTATCCATGGTTAAAGCTTGAAAAACCAGATATTAAAAAAAAAAATTTAATATATTAAAATACAAAACATGCTTAAATAAATAATACCTGAACATTGTATGGAAAAGTTTTTTAAACAGTTTTATAATATATTCTATCATCAGAACTACCTTCCATATTAATTGTAATAGTCCAAAGAAAGGTTTCTTGAATAACCCAGTGATTTTCAAGGAATCCAGTGTTTGATGACTATGTTCTATAAATCGCTTCTTGATAAATGTTACGTGTTTTCATGATAACTTCCAGTGAAGGGAGGTCCGAAGTGCCAGTATTATCATAGAAGACCAAGAGGTACATAACTGGATATATCGAGCTGTTCGGAAAGTTTCCGCCGATTTCTGCAAGGCTGATGTAAAGGCTGCTGAGACCCTGTTATCAAAATTTACCGACACTTGTTTTGAGAAAGAAGGGGTATACACACTAAAATTGCTTTGAGTGTTTTATTCCTACCAATATCAAAATGGGCTTAAATCTTTTCCTTCAGTACCCTGATATTCATAGAAAACTAGAGAGCTCATTTTAATCGCTTGATCCTTTTAGCAGATTTCCCTTAAGGGAAATCCACTATTGAGTTTGTACTCATGACTTGTCAAATGTCTATAAATCCTGTCCAGGAGATGACAAAGATCCATTCAAAACTATATATATATATATATATATATATATATATATATATATATATATATATTTGTCTGTTTAACTCTCTAGCAGTTGTAATTTTTGTTTGATTTTTCCAAACTGAATATTTAAACGTTTTGTATAAAACTAATGATCAAGTTCATTAATGGCTGAACTTGGAACAGGGGAGGAGTTTGAAATTTAAAAATATCTCCTTTATTATAAGTCAGACCAAAAAATGTTATAGAACAAATCTTGTTAAGCTGTTGATGTTCTACAATTGTTGGTCTATACATTTTTTTGTAGACCATATGTTAAGCCAGTTATTTGTGCTTTCATGTTTTAAGCCCTCAGTAAACCGCCACTCTTACTCATTGGGTTCTTACTTAGATATATAAAATACGAGTACATGGTGAGTTGCAGGACAACATTTTTTTATTTCCTCAAACTCAAGAATATGACTCAAGCCACAAACAAATTAATATGTGCTGTACATAGGGGCAATGGAGTAAGTGGTTTGAGAAATTCAGTTAGGGAGAATTGAGTGTTGAAGATCGTGAACACTGAG
Source organism: Riptortus pedestris (assembly GCA_019009955.1). Taxonomy (NCBI): domain Eukaryota; kingdom Metazoa; phylum Arthropoda; class Insecta; order Hemiptera; family Alydidae; genus Riptortus; species Riptortus pedestris. The sequence goes on along the minus strand of CM032229.1, from coordinate 184,464,242 downwards.
TTAGACCAGTTGTTGATATTGATGACCATATGAAGGTGTTTTTTTTCCCCGAAAACCACCAAATTACCACTCGTGAAATAAGAGAGGGGCTGAATTATTGAATTCGGTTGTCCATGAACATTTGTTATAACTCGGTTTTGCTAGTTGCCTTTATGTCAGAGGGAGTTTTACCTTCTTCGGACTATCATTTGCTACATTCCCTCCAAAATTCCCTTTGGCAAGAATTTCAATTCTCTAAAGGACTGCAAAAAACATCTGGACCAATTTTTCAGCAATAAGAAGAACATTTTCTAAAAATTGATTTATGAAACTCCCCAAAAGATGGGAACTGGTTTTAAACAAAGTGGTGATTATATTGTACATTAAACTTGATCACTAGTATCCTTTACATATTCCTTCATTTTCTCTGGAAATCAGCAAAAACTTTCTGAACAGCCCAATAGATAGTTTGTATAGTAAACCTAATAATTATAATTACTTACCATGCAAACTTATGCTCTAATAAAAATGACTCACCAATGCATGTCTTTGGTATGAGCTCCTTTTTTATTCGAAAGCTCCGGCTCCCTTTTACTGTTGGTTACGACTCCTCCCAAATCGTAGCCCACTAGAATAACACGCACCATATTTAGTTATAAATGTTATATTTGTGCTAAGTCAATAACAAAGAATGATGCCTTACTGTCTTCAGGGTGCTTTGTTGAACCAAAACATCCGTCAGCAGAAATATAAAGTAGAAGAGCACCATTGGCAGGCAATTCTTTGAAACCTATAAAAGAATAGTTATTTATTATACAAGTGACGAAAGTAGATCATTTTACAACTCGAGTGAAACGTTTACCCACACGAGCGAAGCGAGTGTGGTAATTTCACGAGAGTTGTAAATTCTACTTTCGTCACGAGTGTAATATTAAATGTTTTCTGTAATCGTGTAATACATGATCAGATCTAACCAGAATATGAACAAAATTAGGATGTTGTGAAGATTATGGTATGTAGTTGGTAGGTTATAAGCATGGTTGTGAAAAGTTATAAGCATGGTTGTGAAAGGTTATAAGCATAGTTATAAAACAACTAGTGATGATTGTGAAGTAGTGCAGTTATAAACAAGTGCAGGTTATAAACAAGGAAAGTAATTATTATTATATTTAAATTTTAAAATATATTGATTATTTCCACCAATAATTCATTCACATTTCAATTTATTTTGTTAAAATAAATTCTTACAATGTTAAGAAACATTTAAAAGCATTTAATTTCCAACTTCAAATTATTTTTTTATTTATACTTATTACTAATTAAGAAGGCAATTCACTTTCTTCACTCATTTCAGTTTAGTAATGTTACCATTATTCAACGATTACAGAAAAAGAGTATTCTTAGTTTAATTTTATAAGGCTATTGTAGAATTGGGATCGTTACCTATAGAAGTGTGAATCTTGACTGTTTCTTCTGGTGGATGAAACCAACAAAAAACCACCAAAAGATAATACAACACTCTTGTTCCTTCTTAATTGTATGTATGAATTTGTGTGTGTATATATCATACATACATTGTAATAATTTCAATAAAATTGAAATAAAAATAATATTATGTACGAATAATATATGTTTGAATAAATATTAACTCTTTATGCAGAAAACTCAGTATTTATTTATTATTTAAAGTAAAGAAAGTATCAAGAAAGTAAATCACAAAAAATTTTGGTTTTCAGGTTTCAATAGAATTGATCGTATTGGTTCTTCCTGAACCCATTATGACTAGATGAACAGTGTGACGTCTGTACATATTCGCATAACTAAAAAACGCCTGAAAAGCTTTAGAATGTTTAAATTTCATACTAGGAATTGTTGTAATGTCTAGTTGACGTCACAGCTCCTCTATTGACCAAAATTGTTAAGAGAGAGAGGGGGGAGGATTTATAAATGAGTGTGAAAATAAAAAAATTCACGTTTTTCAGTACGTATTAGAAATACAAAACATTTGTTATAGGGCTAATATTTTATTATCACGTAAAGATCTATAAATTATGTTCAATGACATTCACTGATACGATGCATTGGAACAAAGATATTGCATATCACTTTCAAACGATATAATTTTAAATGAAATGTTACCAAACACTTTTTATCTTTAATTTAATAGAACAAGGAAGTCATGTGGTTCCAATATTAGATTTTTTAATAATAAATAGTTTCCTTCTTTCGTTCTACATTGGGAACCCTAGTTCGAATCTTCCGAATAAACAATAAGGGGCTCAGGTTAGCCATGTGAGTTAAGGCATTAGTCTTAATTTCACTTAGTAAACCTAGAGTCGTGATTTCCAATCTCAGCTGGGCAATAGGAATTAATTTAGTGAAGAACTCATTAAATAAAATTTTGATAGAAAAGGGTGGTAACCTATATATAACCCACATCAATTAGCCTTAGTATCACAATGTGGGTGTTAGTAAATAAATAACATAATAAGCAAACGCTTATTCTAAATAGCTAAGGCGTATAAATAACATTCCAATTAAATATAATATTTATTATTAGTTTATAAGAATTACCTGAAGCTAAAAAAACCATAATCTGACTAAAAGTAGGTTTGTACAAGAGATATTTGTGCGGGTTTTCTCGTTTGGACGGCCGATCTCCATTCTCTTGACACATTACCATTGACGGATAACCAACGCCACCCTTGGCACTGGATACACTATAGCTCTTCTCCTAAAATAGAAAATACAACATTTTTAAATTAGTGCCACATTGAAATATACTTCTGATGTACTGCAGGAAAAGAGAAGAATAACTTGTTCAGTGAAGGATGTTTGGTAGGCTAGGCAGATTGACTATTGAGTTCCAAGAGGACCGTTTACTCCTTTATACAAAGTAAAGGAAGGAATGTATTGTAATCACAAAAAGTCCGTCACGCAGGGGCTGCGTAAACTAAGCAGATTTCCCTCGTGAAGTTTAGTAATAGATAAATCTACATACTGGTAACACAACACCACCGTGAATAAATACAAACGGAAATAAGAAATGGTCCATCCAATTTTAATAACCTGCCGACAGAAAGCGTTAGGTTAGAAATGTAAACAAACGGGTCTGCCCGCTTCACTCCGGAAAGATAAACTATTACTGAAATATATCAGAATATAACATATTAATTTTATTGAGAACTATTTACTATATCGAGTAATGTAATTATTAATGAGTCAGAATAATTGTTATCCCTATCAATCAAATTTTAGTAGTCGAAAACCTTAAGCCGGGGGGGGGGGGTCGCCAGGACATATTTGCATGTACCTCGTATAATAAAGGTCTCTTCAATACAATTTTTGGTATTTAAACTTGGAATAATGTGATTTATTATGTAGCAGAGTATTGTTTATGTAACATGAGTAGAAGTGGCGGTTTGCTGGTGGCTGAAAACTGAAAAATGCCAATGTCTCGGTTAGTATTCAATATAGTGAATTAATGTATATAACAATATTTATAGTAAAGTTAATTTACAATAAGATTTGTTCTATACAAGTTTTCAATCCGACCTATAGTAACGGAGATATTTAGAATTTTCTAAAATCTTCCCCTTTAAACCCCCCTCCCCCTGGGCCGATTTCAGCCATTAACGAACTTGATCTTTCTTTTTACATAAAACGCTTAAATATGAAGTTTGGTAAGGATCAAACAAAAATTGCGACCGCTAGAGCGGTAACAGACAAATATATATATAGATATATATATACAGTTTTGAACGGACCTCATTTTCGTCATCTCCTGGGTAGGATCGATGGACATTTGAAGAAAAAATTTGAAAATCGAGTCATGAGTACAACCTCAATAGCTGATTTCCCTTAAGGGAAATCTGCTAAAAGTTTTGGTTTCAAGCTTCAATGGAATTATGCATTTTGACCTTCCTTGAGCTCATTTTGACTAGTTTCAGCATGATATATATGTGTACCTCGCATTTATCAAAAAGTGCTAGCCTTAGAATGTTGAAATTTCACATTTAGGAATAAAGTCCCATCAACCTGCCTACCTTTTTCATCAAAATAGAGGGAGTTAGAGGGAATAGGAAAAACAAATTTGAAAATTACTCTGTGCCCGTTAGAAGTACCAAAACATTTGTAAGGGGCCATTTTTTATATCATGAAAATACTTATAAATGATGTTCTATAATATTTACCTGTAAACACTCAAGTGGTCACAATGTTTGTGATTGTTACGAAACTTGATATACTAGTGTTTGATGTTAAGCCATATATTATTTCATTAGACATTTTTATGCTCGATGAAGTCGTCAATTAAGATTTTACAATCTTGGCTCGAAAATGTTTTTCTGAACTCAACCTCAGAAGCTAACCGCTTCATTCAAAACTAAGGATCATATTCATGAAAAAATGAAATCGAATCGGAAATACAGATAGGTATTAATAATTATTAATTGTACTTTATATTTATAAATTTTGTCAGAGAGTTCTTCTCCATAACTTTAACATGAAAAAAACCACTGCCGAAATCCATTGAATTTAAATGGATGTTTATGAATAGCATGCTCTAGCTGAGGAAACGTATCAGAAGTGGTTTGCTTGGTTTAAAAGTGATTATTTTGAAAAGAATTAGGGTGATTGCTTGGTGAAGATCCATGCGAAACACTTCAAAATTTGGCTGAATCATTGGGTTTTGATTTATCAAAAGTTGGCAAATGCCTGAAAGCTACTATTCTCCTCCGGGAAAGATCAAAAAGTCTGTCATGCAGGGGCTGCGTTAACTAAGCAAATTTTTTCGTTCACTAGTCAACAAGAAAGTACTAATAACTCGCTTAATAATTGAGTTAAGAGAAAATGCATAGAACAGCAATTGTAGCTGTTGTGTCTTAACAAAACTTCTCCTATAAACTTTTTCAAAGCAATTCATTCTAACAGAGATATTTTGAATTTTGAAATCCCCTCTCTATTCTGGGTTCGATTTCAGCCATTAACTAATATACTCTTTAATGATCAATGAAACAGTTAAATATCGAGAAGATATACAACAAATTAACACTTTCGAGATGAGAATGTAAAATCTTATGACATCATCCCACAACGGATTTGCAAGTACCTCACACAGTAAAAGTTTAATGAAAACAATATTTGGTATTTAGGCTTAGAATAAAGTGGTTCATAACATAACAGTATATTGTTAATATGGCATGAGTAGGAGGGGGAGTTTACTGAAGTTGGAAAACTAAATAATCCAAATATCTCGGTTAATATTAAAGATAGAGAAAATATGTATATAACAACAACTATAGATAATTAAGTGTACAGTAAAATTGGTCCTATAACATTTTTTAATGTGACATAGTAATGGAGACATTTTAAATTTTCAAAATTACTCCCTCCCCTCCACAAGTTTGATTTCAGCCATTAACAAACTTGATCTTTAGTTTTGCAAGGCCCTTATATATCGAGTTTGGTAATGATAAGAACAAAATGCGGCTGCCAGAGTGGTAATAGGCTAATATACATATACAATTTTGAACGCAACTCATTTTATCATCTCCTAGGCAGGATTGGTGGGCATTTGAGAAATACGTATCATGAGAATGACCTGAATAGCTGATTTCCTTTAAGGGAAATCAGCTTCTAGCAGGAAAAACCTCAATTTTTTTTTTATTTCCTACAAATTAATTCAAGCACCCAATATATAGACTATTAAGTCAACTGATAAAAATAATAAATGTCATATGTAGATAATAAACTTACAAAAGGCACTCTTCCGGGGGCGGGTGAATCATACAAATGGTTATAGTCTTCTTGCGGTTCTCTTTCCAGCGTTTGTAACATTCTGAACATGTCCATCGTCAGTTCACTGAACTTGACCTGAAACAAATGAACGAAATATACTATATTTAGACATTTTCATACATATTCCACCATTATGATTTATTTTATGGATAAACAACCATTTCTATTCAAAATGCATAACAAGCATTTTTTAAAAGAATACTAACCAGAATGATCATTCTGTTCTCTACTTCCTCTGAAGCAAGAAGGCTATGTGAGTCAGACTTGAATTTAAACTGGATGTTTACGTTATTTGGGTAAATAAAAACTCCATGGTTCCTCAGTTACAATTACAAATTAAAGAATAACAAAATTAAAGGGTAACAGAGATATTTACATTTTTTCCCCAAGTTGAAATGAAACACTGGTGACCTCATCTGTTCTCTATTTTTCCCGCATTAACAAAACTATGTGACGTAAACATGAGATGCCCAGTTAGTCAGGATCTCAAAATGAAATTTAGATGAGTATAGCTTCACTGTGTGATGTTATTATTATTTATTAACATCAAATGTTTATTACTCAATTATTTTGAGTTGCATCAAAAAATGTTATAGCATGAATCTTGTTAATCATTTAATGTTCCACGATTGTTGCTATATACATTTATTTGTAATTCAAATATTAAACGAGTTATTTGTATTTTTTTGTTTTCAGGATTTAGGAATACGATTTGGATTGAGGTGCTCAACTACCATAGGTTATTAGCACCGTCTGTGCAAAGATCTGTCATGTTCCTTAGTGTACGATAAATAATTCCCAAACAATGTAAAATATTTCTTTTCCAGTTAGTGGCTCGTAATAAATTTATTGTTAATGGTATTTATTTTATAAATTGTATGTTTTTTAATTCTTTTTGGGGCTCAGGCTAGCCATGTGAGTTAAAGCGTTGGCCTTAATCTCACATGATAAACCTAGAGTGGCGAGTTCGATTCCAACCGTGGGGAAAAGGGTGGTAATCTTTAGATAACCCATCCCAATTAGCCTTAGTAGCAAAAAGTTGATATTAATAAATAATAATAGCATCACACAGTAAATTTGATATTTATTTCTATTTTGATCTATTGTTGACCGTTACTTTGCAGTTTAACACTAATAATAATATAGTTTCTTTCTTTTTCTTTTTTAGGTTAAAGTTGTTAATTAAATAGCGTTGGTTGAATGATTTTCATAGGTTTTTGTTTATTCCAAGATGCACGGAAGATGGAGCAATTGCTCTGAAAATGCAGTCTGCCTAAATAAACGTATTGTAGAGGAAAACACGCTTACTGTGTACACCCAGATTGATTCGTTCTTCTACATCCCAGCTTCCTGAGAAGAAATTTTGTGTTAATCTTCGATGACATTTATACATAATTTTTCAGTTTTTAAGTAAACCCGCTCATCAAATTTAACTTTCAGTTTGTATAGACCTCATACTTGGTGAGATCATCAGCGTTTCATACCAGTAACAAACAAGTGTGGGATTACACTTCAGCTCAATCCATTTTTACTTAGAGTAACCGAGTCACTGAAAATCAGGTTACTTTCAATTCCAATTTAGGTAGGCTTTTTACTTAGTTTGCGCTGCCCCTGAACGATGGATTTTTAATCAAATATGGTGAAGGGCAAACACTAAACACTAATGTATGAAAATATAAATAACTGAACTGATGGATATTTAACTAAATTAAAAAAAAATTAACATTTTTAAAAATATGTTAATACAAGAATAATGAGGTAACTCACTTGATCAGAACAGTTTCCGATAATAACTATTTCTTGAAGAGATAAGTTCATTATTGTTGATTTCTCAACAGGTGGCGTCGTGAGCGGACTCAACCTGGAAGAAATTTCTTAATTAATTCTATCAGTTTATTATTAATTAAGAATTCCTTAAAACCTTGATGGTGAAATGAAGAAGTTGTTTGATATAATCAAAAATTGTTATGAAAATAGAAATATTCCCACCAAGTTTACCAGAAGTCAAACAATCGTTATACCTGAAAAAAGTTAGTACAATGAACTGTAGTAAGTAATTACAGGAATATTTATTTTCTTTCCCATCCTCCTAAAATACTATTATGTATAATTAAAAATAGGCTAACAGATAAAATTGAACACTACGTTGATGAAGATCAATTTGGATTTGGATTCGGAAGAGAAAAGCTATTCTAGCACTTACGAGTTTTGATAGTAGAAAAGACAACAAATACAAGGGAATATAAAAATTAAAATTGGAAGCATTATACTTCAGGAATGTTTTTGCCTAGGAAGTATCATCATTTCATGAAGACAATGATAGTAGAGCGGAAGTTGATACAAGAATAGCACTTGCTAAACATGCCTTCCAAAGGAAAAGGAATATTTTAACTAATAAGCATAAAAGCAGAGATACCAAAAAAATGTTTGCTAAGTCTTTGTATGGGGTGTACTGCTTTACGAGAGAAAAAGTTGAACTCTTCACAGAAGGATGTAAAATAATAATAAACTGCTCAAAAATGAATAGGGATATTGGCTGTTTTGTGGTATGTATGGGGCCTAGCATATTTTTTTTTATTGTTATAAATATCATTAATATTTATTAGAAATTATTGTCTTTTTCCCCCATAAAAAAGAAATTTAATTAAAATTAATAGGATAAGAAAAAATAACCAATATCCCTATTCATTTTTGAGCAGTATAGATTGGAAGCAATGGTATTGTGGATTTGGCACAGAATCACCAGAACAAGTTTGACACAAAGAAAATCAAAAGTGGAAGTTCTTAATGAAGTAAATAAAAACAGTCGCAACTAGACCTTGGAAAAGAGGAGCATCTTAGGCATTATAGGGCATATCATCAAGCAAAATGATTTCATTACAAATACAATTGAAGGTAAGGCCCTTGGGCATACAGGAAGAGGGACCTGCAAAATGCTTTTTTGAAGACATCAAACATTCATGAATTTTGGTGGGTATAGTAATATAAAAAAGAAAGCTTCCGAGAGAACACATACAAAAGACCATAATTAAAGTCAAGAGAAGAAGTAAAGTTGGCTTCTACTGGGACCTAAAACTGTCACAGTCTTATCCTCATCCACAAGAAATAATTAATTAAATAACTTAAATTAAAAAAATGTATAATGATTTTATTTTTAAAAAAAGTGATACCTGTGTGAAAGAACAATGGTGTTTGAATCTGCGTGGAGTACGCTCACAATTCCATCGGCTTTAATGAAACTTTTAATTTCTTCAAGAACAAGAGACCATTCCAACTGGTCGTCCGGCTCGTATGTGCTCGTATAATCTACAATTTGTTTATCTAATTCCTGAAATCAAAATAATGATTATATGAGAAAAATTATAACACTTGTCAATATTTATAGTATACTAGTCTTACAGTGACACATTGCAAAATCTGCATGACTGATAACCTTGAAATGTGGCACTTAGGTTAACAGAAGACTTGGAAATGATAGATATCTCTTTCTTTAACCAGGAACTACTAACAAGATGAAATGAGAATTCATAAATATCCCTGGTGATTGTGGACTTATTGTAAAACTATTACCAACAAAAGTTGTTCTTATTTCTTATGGCTTTAATAGTTTTTTCTTTTTTTAAAAAAGGAGAGAAATAAGTTATTTGGAAGCAGAGTTGGGCAAAAATTATTTTCGATGATGGATAAACGAGATCATTCTTTAACCTTTTCCTTGCGAATAGCCACTATAGTGGCTTTGTGCCAGGAAAGGGTTAATTGTTGTTGTTGGGGTTGTTAATTGTAAGGGTTAATTTACGAATTTTGGATATTCAAATAAAATATGAAGGATGACTAAATAACAAATAATAGGAAATTTCGTAAGAAACTATTGGGTGCACAAATAAGTTTCTGCAGGGTGGCAAAATATGGCCCCACCAGAAGGTTATGATGAAATTGTAAGGTGTGAAATATAATATCCTAAGTTTGGTCATCTGACAACACCATAACCTTGAAGTATAAGTGACACTGAATCAGTATACCGTATTTTTTCTTTCCTACTAACGACCTAATAACGTAAACAATTACATGTAAACATACTAATACAGTGACCAGACGCTTAAAACCTACAGACTAACGGGCATCTAACTCAGTACAACTTTTGACGGGCTTAAAGATGGTGCTATTGCATCGAAAGCCCTTGCCAGCTGTACTCGACTAGCAGCCAGTAACAACGGTATCCACCGACAGGTATGACAACCGTATTTTTTTTTGTGTGTGAATATGTCAAGTTTTGTGCTGAATAAGCATCATTCAAGTGAAATGCTACTTGCCAGGCATAAAAGAAAACACTTTGAGTAGCTCAAAACGATTAAAACTATTACTGGAGCTCTCTACCGAATACACTTAAATACCAGGATCAATAAGAAGGCTTTGTCCTCTACTAGTGTTTTTATTTATGCAATGTGCACTTTCAGAGTCAGCGCTCCATCATCAGTAACTGCTGACAACCAAAACCTTAAGACAAAATAACAAACATAGCAAAATAGCAAACAGCCACAGAAGAATAAAAAACATGTACAGGATAAAAACCAATAAAAAATTTAAAAAATAGTCAACCAATAAAAATAAAAACCATAAGTGTGCATCATAAAGATAATAAGTTAAAAATCTATAAACTACCTAAATTAAAAAGTCCGTCACGCAGGGGCTGCGTATACTAAGCAGATTTACCACGTGAAGTTATACAATAGAGAAATCTCCATACAAGAGCCGACCTAGCTTTTGGCGAGAAACTCACTTGTGCATTACCGCCCACATTTAATAAAAATGCAAATATCTCGGTTAATATTCAAGATAGAGAATAAATGTATAGAACAATATTTATAGTAAATTTAATTTGCAATAAGATTGGTTCTTTACAATTTTTTGATCCGACGTATGGTAACAGAGATATTTTGCACTATTAAATCCCCCCCCCTTCCACTGGTCCGATTTCAGCTATTAACGAACTTGATCTGTCTTTTTGCATAAAACGTTTAAATATCGAGTTTGGTAACGATCAAACAAAAATTGCGACAGCTAGAGTGTTAACAGAAATATATATATATATATATATATATATATATATATATATATATATATATAATTTTGAACGGACCTCATTTTCATCGTCTCCTGGGTAGGATCGATGGACATTTGAAGAAATTTTTCAAAAATCGTGTCATGAGTATGACCTCAATAGCTGATTTCCCTTAAGGGAAATCTGCTAAAACAAATAAATAACCAGGTAAAAAAGTGTATATTTATAAATCACAATATGGTGAAAATCCCCCTGGATGTACCATCAGAGGAATTATAATGAAAATGACAGACAAAATGAAAAACCCAATGCTAATATAAAAGAGCTTTTATTTTTATTAGTTGACTATTTTTTAAATTTTCTATTGGTTTTTTATCCTGTTCATGCTTTGTTTTTTATTGTTTTGGGGCTATTTTTACACTTTTGACCATGCTTTGTTTGTAATTTTTACTTAAGGTTTTGTTTAAGGCAGCAGGCACCGATGATGGAAAATACTTTGAATAAAATGTTATGTACCGTTCTTTCACAATAAACTCCCAATCTTTTGTAATAAACTGTAGAAACATTTAATATCTGGAATAAAATCATTTAATTTCAAAATGTTCATTTCTACCCGAACACCTAACTACAATGGCCTACGATCGTCAATATTTAATCACATCAAAATTCTTATACTACCTATCCCAATATTTAAGAGATAAAGGCAGACTGGGGTAGTAAAATAATCACAGAGGTAGAACATCTCTGAAAAGAAATAATTAATTATTACATACTTAAAATATAATATAATAAATAAATATTTTTCAAATCTTAATCGATATTGTTATTATTATTTATTCACGTCCATTTTTTGTAACTAACGCTAATTGGGACAGGTTTTCTACAGATTACCAGCCTTTTCTAGCCAGGGTCAGACTAAGGATTTTATTTAATGAGTCTGTCACTAATTTAACTCCTATTGCCCAGATGGGAATCAAACTCACCACTCTAGGTTTACCATGTGAGATTAAAGCCAATGCTTTTAACTCACATGGCTAACCTGAGCCTCCAGTCTATATTGTACACAGAATAAACTGGAAGAGAGTGTAGGGGAATATGAGAAACTATTCAGGTTTTTTCTTTATTGAATGTGAAACGATTCTTGGTTGAAGAGTTCTCGCTAGCACAGGTAATAGGTTTCTTTTGTCATCCTGCTTTTTGTTTTGCTTTTATGAATCTATTTTCTATCTTTCATTTATTTTTCAATTTCGTTCCAAAGGAATGACTTACTTAAACAAAAAAAACTGATCAATCATTGATAGTAGAAACCCGTACGGCAATGAAGTCTCAAAATTCATAACTTTAACAGAATATGCCAATACATTTTTGAATAAAGGACAAAGGCCTCATGGCCGTCAGATAGAGATGGAATCAGAAGACAAAAGGAAAAATACATAAGAGTAATTTGAGTAATTAAACTAAGGTTTTGAATATTTTAATAAATTAATTTTCATGTCATTATTAAGAAATAAAAGAACAATTAATGTTTAAATGCTATTTATAAGCATCCACTTTGTGTTACTGAAGCTAATTGGGACAGGTTACCACCATTTTCGAGCTAGGGTGGAATTAAGGATTTTATTTAGTAGGTTCGTCACTAAATCAATTCTTATTGCCCAGGTGAGAATCGAACTCATGATTCTAGGTTTACAAAGTGAGATTAAGAGCTTTAGGGCAGGTTCCCACCCTTTTCTATCAAAAGTACTAAGTATTAATTTAAACAAGGCAACAAAAGAGAAAAACTTCAACAAACAATGATGAAAGTACATTTGTCGTTGATGTTAATTCTATATTGGGCCTCAGGTTAGCCAAGTGAGCTAAGGTGGCCTTAATCTCACATGGTAAACCTAGAGTGTTGAGTTCAATTCCCGTCTAAGGAAATAGGAATTTATTTAGTAACAAACTCATTAAATACAATCTTTAGTCCCACCCTGGCTAGAAAAAATTGATAACCAGTAGATAACCCGCCCTAATTAGCTATAGTAGCGAAAAGTGAATGTGAATAAGCAATTTTATAAAATATTTATCATAGGATATTTATAAAACATTCAAAGTGAATTAATAATAAAATATTGAATGAAAAAATGAAATGTAATTTCTTTAATGATTTGTAAGGGTCCATAAGAACCCTTTTTAGTTGGATATTTAATACTCATTAAAATCCAATGTTAATGGTCCATTTAATTTATCTACTTACCAGGATAAGGTAGTTGAAATCAAAATCTATAAAAATGACGTGTCAACCCTTTTTGATCACCTTACTGAAGCAAGGCTTATGTAACACGTTAGAATCTTAAAGAGACTCCCGCTAAGAGCATACATAGGGGAAGAAATTTGGAAAATATATAAAAATGGCTCACCATAACTAAATCTCTCACAAGTTTCATTTTCTTCAAAAGAAGACAAACTACTATGAATCGGGCGTAATACCTCAATTTCTTAACCATGAGGTCAGACCTGAAACAAGAACAGGAATTAGTTTTGTAAAGAGATGGAAGAAAGGCAGTTAAAGCAAAAGTGGCTGTAGCAATAAATTTAACTTAGAAGTAATGACAAAAATTTGGAGGAAGCTGATATAAGTTTTAACTTCTAATTATAATATAATAAAAGTCCGTCATGCAGAGGCTGCTTAAACTAAGCAGATTTCCCACGTGCTGGAATACACACTTTTGATATAATATCCCAAAGAGCTGAATACTTGAGTTGCAAAAAATGCAAGGAGCAGCAATTATAATCCATCAATAGTTTGGCAAGATTGGCACTATAACATTTTATGATCCGACTCATAATATCGAAAATATTTTGAATTTTCAATTCCCCCTCTAAACCCCCACTATGCCAAGTTGGACTTCAGCCAAGAACAAATATGATCTTTAGTATAGACTGAGACAGTTAAATATCAAGTATGGTATAGATCAAATAGACATTAAAGAGACGAGAATTTAAAATCTTAATTGATGACGCCATGGCACAACAAATTTGCAATGTATCTCACATAATAAAGGTATCTTGACAAAACAATATATGGTATATAAGTATAGAACAAAGAGGTTCATGATGTAACAGCTGATTGTTAAAGAGCAGGCGTGGTGGTTTACTGGGGACTGAAAACTAAAAAACCCAAATATCTCGGTTAATATTCATCGTATAGAAAATATGTATATAACAGCAGTTACAGGTAATTAAATTTACAATAAGATTGGTTTTATACAATTTTTCTATCTGATTTTCAATAACAGAGATATTTCAAATCTTGACAATTTGCAGCCCCTCTAAAACTGCCCTTCCCCAGTCTGAGTTCAGCCATTAATAAAACACTTATATATCGAGTTTGGTAATGATTAAACCAAAATTACAAACCCTAGAGCTGTTATAGACAAGTACATGTACATGTACATGTATATATATATATATTGTGTATATATATATATATATATATATATATATATATATATATATATACGTATATATCATTTTTAACGGACCTCATTTTTGTCATCTCCTAAGTAGGATCGATGGGAATTTAAGGAAATCTATTAAAAAAAAATATTTTAATACATATTAATTAAAGAATTTTTAACAGACATTAGGTTAAAACTAGTATTGGTTAGAGTTTCTTAAATCACTTTTACTATTCAAATAAGTTTTGTTATTTACCTATCCTCTTTAGAAGCTCTAGAATAGTACGCTCTACCTCTTATTGCAGAGTAGAATGAAAATGCTTCATTCAGGTAGTTTGTTTCACTCGTCCTCAAACTGAAAATAATTTATTAATATTCTATCAGTTAAGGAATTGTAAAATGGGGTTCAATTGTTGATAAAAAATGTCACCAACAGCCTTTATTGTTTAAGAGCAAGTGTTTCACCCTACTAACAAGGGAGGATAGGGAACCAGAAAATTCAAAAAATTCTGAAATTTTGTGTGCAAGTAGATTAGTTCATCCGTAACACAAAACTATTTTTGGTTCGTGCAGAACTATGATTTGAAGGAGTAAAATCACCTCTGGAAAAAATTTAGTTTTTATATTTCTGAGCGAATATTGTTAAAATGATAATAGATACAAAAAAAAGTTTCAAATGATAGATTTTCAGTTTTTAATGTACCTTAGAACTGTGCAATTTTATATAAATGCATACATTCTAATATGTTAATTGCTTTTAGGAAATTTAAACGATGCAAAGTGCACTGATAACCTCACCAATTTTTCAGATTTATATTTGTATATGCTGACGTGTTTAAGTATTTTATAAAGCACTCACAAATACATAAAATGAGATTAGAGAATTAGTATTTTGTGGAGCATAGGTTACATTACTATTACAAAAAAATAAAATTATAAGTTTACGAGAAGGATAGATGAGAGGAAAGAAAAGACAATAAGCTTTTCAATATTTCTAACAATAAGAAAAAATAGAAAAAAAAAATTTAGAAACAGTCACTTAAAATAAATGATATTGTTACGTTTTTATTACCAAAACCAGTAATAAACGTTTTTAATAACAGTTCTTTTGGATTGCAAAATTAAATACTCGCAAGTTTCACAGTTTTTATCACTGCACAATTTATTTCACAATGCACAATGTACTTGGTAATTATTCTTAATTACTACTTACAGTATACACTGATAGCGTCACTGTTCTTCAGATTACACAGTCCAACAATTCACTCACGGTCACTGAAATTCACAACAAGACGGCACTGCACTGTCCTTGACTTTGCGGCACTTCACTGTCCTTTACTTCGCGGCACTGCACTGTCTTAAACACGGCACTAAACTGTTACTTACAGTCACGGCACTAAACTGTTACTTACAGTCACGGCACAACACTGTTTTTCTTCTAAACACACTTTACTGCACTGCACTAAGTCGCACTGTAGCACTGATGTGACCATCAAGATCGCTGAGCATAAAACTGACTCACTCGCGGCTGGCCCTTCTTTATATAGCTTGTCGGCACACATCAAAGGGGAATTGTCTGGACCCCTCGACATCTGGCTGGAAGGTACTGGTAGGACCTAGGACATTCTGTCGGTTTCTTTGATCTATATCGCACTTCATAAATACGCGACTCTCTCTCTGAAGAATTATTCATGTATTTAATTTTCGCAACAATATGTATATAAACAAATATAAATAAAGCTCACAAATTATTACATAAATTTCAATATGAAATTTATTTGTTGATAATTTATAACTGTCTCTATGAGATTGCAAAGAAGAAGAGCTGTCACTGTTAGTAGCAAGTGCCATGAACTGATGAATGAAGTGACAAATTTGATCGGAATATAACTTTTATTATATATGGTTGAATTTGTTAAATAAGCAATATGTTTCATTATAAAACAAATTTTAAAGAACTTAAAAACTGAGGGGAGAGGGATAAATTTTGAAAAATATGACATCTAAAAAAAAAATCTGATTGCAGTTTTAATGTACATTAATAACCATAAAACTATCATTTGAAACTTATTTTTATATCTATTACCGTTTTAACATATAAAAATGATGATTTTTTTTTTTTACCAGAGGTGATTTTCCCCCATTATTTTCAAAAGAACAAAAACTAGTTCTTTGTTAAATTTGAACTACCCTACTTGCACACAAAGTTTCAGAATTTTTGAGTTCCTTAACCTTCCCTTGAAAGATTGATTAAAATTATTCTCCTTAGTCAATATAAAAACTTAAATAGAAAATAAAACCTCATGATTGTAAACTTTAATCAATGTGATAATTCGTCAACAATAATCCAAAAATAAATAGTAAACAAAGTGTCTTCAAGTTTTTTATTATTATTATTATTATTTATTAACATCCACTTTTTGTTATTATGGCTAATTGGTATGGGTTATCTACAGGTCACCACCCATTTCTAGTCGGGGTGGACTAAGGATTTCATTTAATGAGTTTGTCACTAAATAAATTCCTATTGCCCTGGTGGGAATCAAGCTCACCACTCTAGGTTCACCTTGTGAGATTAAGGCCAATGCTTTAATTCACATGGCTAACCTGAGCCCATATTTTTTTTTAACATAGGCTATTGTTGACAAATCACATTGGTTAAGGCTTATAAGGGCGGGTTCGAATCCCGCCCTGGGAAGTAGAAATTTATTTAGTGACGGACTCATTAAATAAATTCCTTAGTCCACCCTGGCTAGAAAAGGGTGCTAACCTGTAGATAACCAGTCCCAATTAGCCAAAGTAGCATAAAATGGACAAAAATAAATGGAAAAAAAAGGCTTATAATAAGTTTTTATATTGTCTTAGGGGAATAATTTTAAACATAGCATTGTAAATTCCCTGGAGGGTGTAACATTTGCTAGGGGAAAAACCATAATAGTTTTGGTGGGACCTATAGATCAATTTTTTTTAATGCCTTAATAACAAATGATTAAAATTTAATTTGTAGGTGTTTGGAATTGAACGTTCGTTACCCAGAAAGAGAAAACACAATAGCTTTAAATAATATTGAAATGGTTCTTTACACTAAAAATACTTCGAACAACTTGAAAGCATAATTTTGGCATTATATATTAAGAGTTAGTGGTTGATGCACGACTAGCATAGTACGGCAACCCTGACTTGGGCAACTTCCCAAAAACCTCCCCCTTCCAAGCTAAGGGAGAAGATATTTACAACTCACCCCCTACAAAACTAGGGTTACATAAAACTTCCTTACATTATTTCTTTCTTCTTACTAAACTAAATTTATGACAAAGCATTCATCTGGTACTTACTAATAGTGATAGTAGAGCTGCCCTATTTTCGAAGCTATCTCCCCTATCTGCCACCTCTTCAGCCCGTACTTTGTATCAAGGATTAGCCTGAAAAAATAAAAAATTAAATTATGCTGCAGTGTACTTCCGTAATCATTTAATTAGACCACTGCCTAATATATTATATCATATAATATAAGTGATTTTCTCATTTATCAGCTTATCTCAAAAAATGGCTCAATATGAATGAAACAAATAAAATAAAATGTGACTTCATAACTGTGTGCTCAGCAAATTTTATTCTGCATTGATAGTCAAAAGGCAATCTAACACAGACAATTTAAGACACACAAATAAGGCATAATACTTAAACTTTTTAGTGTCTATATACGTATATATATTTTTAAATTAATTTCCTTCCCAAAAAACCCTACAGGAAGGAAGTTTATTTACTACATGTCCTTACACCCTTTTGTAGGTAACATGTGTTTGTTATTAACAACCTTTTTTTTAATATAAACTAATAATAAATATAAACTAAAAAAATTCAATGAAAAGATTATTTATAAAATAAACCTATTTACAAATGAAAACAAATATATATATATATATATATATATATGTGTGTTTCAATGATGAATTAAATTAGTATGCAATTATACAGCTTTTCAGCATTCTCCCTTAAAAATTTTTTTTGTATTTATAAAATAGTTTTTCCTCAGCAGGTCTTTTAGATGTTATATATATATATATATAGTAGAGTCCAATGAACAAATACTCAGGCACATGAACTTGTGCTATTTATTTTATATACTGTATTTCCCTAAGCGTTTTAAGCCATTAGGCTCCTTTTTCAAGGAGTTAAAACATGTTTTGTTAAAATCTAGTTAAAAATTCAAAATCACAACCCATTTTTCATTTAAAGCTCTTATGTTAGTCAGCTATCAGTTTTCTTGGAAGCAATATCTCGGTCAGTGACAGATCACTAATCCCCAGCAATCAGCTGATCTGCTCTGCATCGGAAAGCCTCTTTAAAGATAAGTTAGATATTTGTGAAATATAGTTTTAGTTCGATACGAGTTGTCCCCATTTTATAATCCTAAAATGTTTCTCTCTCATGACTTACATATATTTATTTAATATTTAGTGAATTATTTATTCTTTTGAATAAACTTATAATTATTTCATTTTAATCAGAATTGATTGTTGGAGAACTTCCCTTCCTTAATTTCTTTGTAAGTGGTTTGCTTGTAGGATTTTCCATGGTATTTTCTCCAGTCATATCTATATCAAGAGGAAAACCCAAAAGCAGGCTTTACTTCCACAAACAATATATTTATCTGCGACAGAGTGCTTTCAGAACAAGCCCTTGATTGAGTGCCAACATTGAACTCCAGCAGTTGTCTGGCGGCTGTCAGAATCCATTTTTTTTAAAGAGATATGCTGGACGATGGAAGGTATATATCATATATATATATATATATATATATATATATATATATATTGGAGTGAATGGAATTTTTCGATTTCATTTTTTGATGGATGTGCTGATGCAGAAGGCGATGGATGGGTAACCACTTAATCTCCTTGTGAACCTCTTACTTACCTTGTACTGAAGATCAGGATTACCAGTTCAATTACATGGAAACCTCAAGATAACCTCCTTTCATATAGCTACTTACTTCGGGCTGTATCAGCACTTCAACAGGTGCTTTATTTAATCCAATCTTAATATATTTATGAGGAACCTTATTTTTTTAATCTGTCAACGATGATTAAAACAGCTAGTACCAATATTTGTTCTTATGTTTCTTATACATACCAATAAATTGCCTGTTGATGTATGAAAAGTTTTATATGTTATTTAGTTTTAAGAAAGGTAGTTTTTATTGTTATATGTTATCGAGTTTACCCCTTATCTAAAATATTTTAATAGAGATAGTAATTATTGTTTTTATGTGTCAACAGGCCACTGACAAAGATGCACTGCATCGAAAGTGGTCTGCCGTTATAATAAATTGTTACAGTGGAAGCGTAGCCAATTCTTTCATCTACCTACATTAGAAGTCACTTCCACCTGCCAGAATACCAATATTTGTGTTATAATTGAGTTACAGCTATAAATAAAGTAATTAAAACAAATGTTTCCTATCTTTATAAATAAAAAACAAATACAAACTTTTTTTTAAAAATTAATATAAATATTTTGTCTATACAACAAAACCAGAAATGCTTTAACTGGAAGCATAAAGATGTGAACTGTCGAATACCTATGTTGCTGTTGAAACTTCCAAAGTTTTGTATAAACATCGAAAGTCCTACCAAAGTATGTTTGCCACTGCTTGTGCCCATACTGCGGAAGGTCCCTGAGGGCAAAAGTTTCTTTTAGCACAAAATTACTGTAAACAGAAACATAGTACTACATATTAAACTACGTTCTACAAATTAGAATGTTTGTGAAAATTATTATAAATTTCTAGTAAATTTATAAATCAACAGAGATATACATTTAAATATCTCCATTCATATTCGGGCCAGAGAAAATATGTAAGAACAATAGCTGTAGGAAATTAAAATTTCAAAAAGATTGGATACATAAACTTTTCCAATCCAATTTATAATAATGGAGATATTTCAAATTCTTAATTATCCCCTTTTTAAGCCTTGCCTCTCCTAGGTCAAATTCATAATATAATCTTTAGTTTTCTATGAAACGGTTAATAACTCACAACTACAACACAATTACGAGTCACCATCAAAAATGCACACAATTTCTAACGGAACATGGACAGGCAGGACATTATTTAACAAGATTTAAAATCCAAGACAATGACAAATGTACTTGTGACTCACAGACAACACAAACGTTTTAGCAGATTTCCCTTGAGGGAAATCAGCTATTGAGGTTGTTCTCATGACGGATTTTTTTTACATTTTTCTTCAAACGTCCATCGATCCTACCTAGTAGATGACGAAAATGAGGTCCGTTCAAAACTGTATATATATATATATATATATATATATATATATATATATATATATTTATATATTTATATATTTGTCTGTTACCGCTCTAGCGGTCGCAATTCTTGTTTGATCGTTACCAAACTCGATATTTAGTCGTTTTATGTAAAAAGAAAGATCAAGTTTGTTAATGGCTGAAATCAGACCAGTGGGAGGGTGGGGGGGGGGGTTTAGAGGGGGAGGATTTTCTAAAATTTGAAATATTTCCGTTACTATACGTCGGATCGAAAAATTGTATAGAATCAATCTTGCAAATTACATTTACTATAAATATTGTTATATACATTTATTCTCTATCTCGCATATTAACCGAGATATTTGCAATTTTATGAAATCGCAACAGACGACAGTGAGTTTCCCGCCAAAAGCTAGGTCGGCCGTTTTCTTAACTCTTCGGCTCTCGTGAAATTTCTCTATTGTAAAACTACACGTGAGAAATCTGCTTAGTTTACGCAGCCCCTGCGTGACGGACTTTTTATATATACTTTATGACTGTTCGACATTTAATCAAAATAGATCAAATATAATAATGAACATAATTTTAAATGGAGATAATTGGCCAGAACCACCTCATATTATATTTAATAAATATAATAAAGAACATAAAATTGATCAAAAGTATAGATATGGATGTCGCAAAAATACATTAGAATGTAAAGTTGATTGTGACGAATGGAAATTATAATTCAATATATTTACCTTATGTAGACTCCCAAATTAAACATCGGTTGAGTTTAACTTTAATTGATCTGTTTTTTGTCTTTTTTTGTTTGTTTTATTTATTATATTTAATTTTTTTTTCATTTCATTTATTAATTTTATTTGTAATTTTCTTACTTATTTTAATATTTCATTTTACTATTATTATTATTTTTTATATTATATTTGATTAGATGGTTAATTAACGTGAATATATTGTAAAATAAAAATGTATTTAGGGCTCAGGTTAGCCATGTGAGTTCAAAAGTCCGTCACGCAGGGGCTGCGTAAACTAAGCAGATTTCCCACGTGAAGTTTTTCACGAGAGCCGAACAGTTAAGAAAACGGCTGACCAAGCTCTTGGAAGGAAACTCATCCGTTATCCACCCAGATTTCATAAAAATGCAAATATCACGGTTAATTTGCAATAAGATTGATTCTATACAAATTTTCAATCTGACGTATAGTAACGGAAATACTTTGAATTTTCTAAAATCCTCCCCTCTAAACCCCCCCTCCCACTGGTCCGATTTCAGCCATTAACGAACTTGATCTTTCTTTTTACATAAAATGACTAAATATCGAGTCTGGTAACGATCAAACAAAAATTGTGACCGCTAGAGCGGTAACAGACAAATATATATATATATATATATATATATATATATATACTGAACAGACCTCATTTTCGTCATCTAGTAGGTAGGATCGATGGACATTTGAAGAAAAATTCCGTCATGAGTACAACCTCTATAGCTGATTTCCCTCAAGGGAAATCTGCTAAAAGTTGACCTTAATCTCACATGGTAAACCTAGAGTGGAGAGTTTGATTCTTGCCTGGGCAGGGAAATTATTTAGTGACGAAATTCATTAAATAACACCTTAAGACCCACCTTAGCTAGAATAGGGTGGTAACCTGTAGATAACTCGTCCCAATTACCCTTAGTTGCAAAAAGTGGACGTTAATAAATAATAATAATAATAAAAATGTATTTAAACATAATCATACACGTAATATGCTATGTGGCAATGGAACATGTATTCAAATAAATAACTCCTCATAGAGTTACTATGAGGAGAGAAAAAAAAAATGAAACTGTTAAATATCGAGTGTGGTTATGATCAAATAAAAATAACATATCTTAGAACGTAAAACCTCAAACAATGATGTCAAACCAAAAATATTGGAACATATCTCGCATAGTGGGAGTTCAATGAAAACCAAATGTTGTTTTAAGTTTCGAATTCAGTGGTTCATGATACAACAGCTTATTGTTAATATGAGATAAGTAGGAGTGGAGGTTTACTAAAGGCTGAAAATTTTAATTGGGGGGGGGGGGGGGTGGGGGGGGGGGGGGGTGGGGGGGGGGGGGGGTGGGGGGGGGGGGGGGTGGGGGGGGGGGGGGGTGGGGGGGGGGGGGGGTGGGGGGGGGGGGGGGTGGGGGGGGGGGGGGGTGGGGGGGGGGGGGGGTGGGGGGGGGGGGGGGTGGGGGGGGGGGGGGGTGGGGGGGGGGGGGGGTGGGGGGGGGGGGGGGTGGGGGGGGGGGGGGGTGGGGGGGGGGGGGGGTGGGGGGGGGGGGGGGTGGGGGGGGGGGGGGGTGGGGGGGGGGGGGGGTGGGGGGGGGGGGGGGTGGGGGGGGGGGGGGGTGGGGGGGGGGGGGGGTGGGCGGGGGAGGGGGTGGGGGGGGGGGGGGTTGGGGGGGGGGGCGGGGGGTGGGGCGGGGGGGTGGGGGGGGGGGCTGTAGGAAGGGGGGGGTGGCGGGGGGGTGGGGGAGGGGGTGGGTGAGCGGGGGGGCGGGGGTGTGGGGGGGTGGGGGGGGGGGGGGGTGGGTGATTTACCAAAACATGCAAAGAACAACAATTGTAGAGCATCAATAGTATAATAATATAGGTTGTATAACATTTTACCTTCCGACTCATAATAACGTAAATACATAATTTCGACCCCCCCCCCCTCTAATCTCCCACTATTCGTATAGTATAGATAAAATAAACATTTTTGAGTAAAGAACGAAAAACATTGATTCCGTAATCACTATAAGTTTTTCGGCTATTATGCTCTAATAACGGCCGGCCTTTCTCTCGCAATAGAGAGGTTGAGTACCAGGCACGTCTAGAAATAAAATAGCTGGTCGCAGCAGAGAAAGGGGGAAACATCTAAGAAAATAACTAAAATGTAGGGCATTAATAATTTAATGATTAAAATAATAATCCTCTTCTCATGTGAGATAGACCAAATAACATAACAAAAAATTAAACCCTTTGAAATTAATGATGATAAAACCTAATATTATATTATACACTAATTGGCCAACTAATGAGCTCTTAACAAATAATAATAATATCTTATCTGAAGACAGAGAGAGAGAGAGTATGCGACAGCTGGGCCGATGAGAAGTGATGGGATGATGCGGCAGCTTGGCCGATGAGAAGTGATGAGATGATGCGGCAGCTGGGCCGATGAGAAGTGATGAGAGGATGCGGCAGCTGGGCCGATGAGAACTGTCTCAGTAGATGTAGCCTTGGTGAAGGTCTAGGCAGAACTGCTGGCTTGGTTACAGCTTGAAAACTCGGCGATAAGAATGTTTTGGGATTAGCCTGGCGCCTGGCTCTATCTCTCTCTCTCTCTCCCTCACGCTCCCTCTCTCTCTCGCCCGGGTAGCCTCTGTCTGGTGCTGCCCTCGTGTGGCAGCTACACGTATTACATCTGGTTACATTACTTAATGCTAGGTTTATAATATAGAAGAGCATTATTTACTCTAAACTTAAAATTAAAGAGGGGACACAAAAACAAAATATGTCGTCCTCGACATGCCGCCCACCAAAGTTTTTATGCAAAGAAAAACTTTATTTAATCTATTAATCGTTGGGCAAAAGCAGTGGGACGACCTTTACCACTGGCCTTTTGTAAGTTCCGGTAGGAGTCCGGATGGTGACGACCCGTACAATGCCATCCGTTCCTGGATGCGTGGCAATCACCCGAGCCAATGGCCACCTAGTGGGAGGCGTAATTGAGTCCTTTAAGATCACCAGGTCGCCGACCTCCAGGTTGGGACGCGGAGTTGTCCATTTTTGCCGCTGTTGCAGATCGTGCAGGTACCTAGTTTTCCATTGTGACCAGAAATGCTGGACCCTCTGTTGTACGAGCTGCCAGCGTCTGAGCCGGCCCTCATTCAAGCCGGCTAGAGAAGTTTCTGACAGGGCCGTTAGTGCGCGCCCAACTAAGAAGTGACCAGGTGTCAAACACTCCATAGTTGCCGGTTCCTCGTCCAAGGGACATAGAGGTCGTGAATTCATAACTGCTTCTATCCTACAAAAGAGCGTAGCTAACTCCTCATAAGTAAGCGGGGTGTTTGCAAGGTTCTTACTTAGCAGGTTCTTCGCACTCTTTATCTCGGCCTCCCAGATTCCTCCGAAATGCGGTGAATGAGGAGGGTTAAAATGCCATTGAATTTCTCTCTGGGCAGAGAAATCATGGACACATTGTTGAACCGGCTCTGACTTATACCATGCTGCAAATTTCTTTAATTCGGCGGACGCCCCTACAAAGTTCGTACCACAATCCGAATAAATGTGCTGAGGTCTACCTCTCCTGGAAATGAGTCTGGGGAGTGCAGCCATGAAAGCCTCTGTGGAGCAACTGGTGACGACCTCCAAATGCACGGCCTTGGTAACCAAACAAATGTAGAGACACAGGTATAAAAAAAATTGTCGGATTCTGAGCTCTTCCAGTGTATTCCTGAATGACTCCAGCAGCTGGGCAAGAAGAAGAGCCCCACATAACTCCAACCTTGGGATGGACGTCAGTTTCATGGGAGCGAGTTCACTTTTCGCTTTAAGCAGATACGTTTGCGACGCATCTTCTACAGAGACTCTCATGCAGAGTACTGCAGCATATCCTCTCTGGGAGGCGCTCGCGAAACCGATCAAATCGATTGATGCTGAGAAGGCAGGTAGGCGAATGTGTCGTGGAATCTTCACGTTAGCGAGACTGGGTAATTCGGCGGCAAAGGATGACCAAGTGGACCCAAGATGCGAGGGAATCTGCTCATCCCAATCGCATTTAGCGTGCCAGACATCCTGCAGCAGTGTCTTAGCCTTGAATACCACTGGCGCTAAAAACCCAAGAGGGTCATAAATGCGGGCTATGGTGGAGAGAATGCCCCTCTTCGTAAGTGGAGTTGTTGGCTTGTCCACGTCGAAGGTAAAGACGTCTGAAGTGGCGAACCATTTTAGACCGAGGATCTTGCACCCTCCGTCGTCGTTTCCAGATAGCGAAAGTACGGATTCTCCTGAAGTCTCCGGAAGAAGTCTTGAACTGTTGCTCTTCCATTTCCCTAGCTCGAAACCTCCTAACCGTAGAAAGCTCACTAACTCATCCTGGAGCTGCACAGCTTCTTCAATAGAATTGGCGCCAGTTACGAAGTCGTCCATATAGCTACAGCGCTTTACCACCTTAGCAGCGAGAGGGTAACGATGTCCCTCGTCTTCGACTAACTGATGCAACGTCCTGATTGCTAAAAACGCTGAGGAATTCTCCCCGTATGTGACGGTGTTGAGCTCCAGGGTAGCCAGCTCTTACTGGGGATCTGATAGCCACAGACTATGTTGGAAGGGCCTGTCTTCGGGACTAACAAAAATCTGCCTATACATCTTGACGATGTCGGCAACGAGCACTACGGGGTAAACTCTGAACCCAATCACGATGTCCGATATGTCCCTTTGCAACTTAGGACCCACCAGGAGATGATCATTGAGGGAGCCATTCTGACCCTGGCAAGAAGCATCAAAGACCACCCGTATTTTCGTCTTGTCATTTTCGACCCTTGAGACAGCGTGATGCGGAATCAAATACTTTGTGGCCGTCTGCGCCTCTTGCATATGACCCAACTCCAAGTATTCATCCATGAATTTGACATATTCGTCTTTGAAACCAGGACGACGAGAAAGCTTTTGTTCAAGGTTGAAGAAGCGGCTGAAAGCTTGTGCCCGTGGATTTTCCAACTGGCTGATGCTGGATTTGAATGGCAAAGCCACTACATAACGTCCACTAGGAAGGCGATAGTGAGTGGACAGAAAATGCTCCTCACATGCAGCTTCCTCCTCAGAAAGAATCCTCTTCTTGGGAATTTCCTCGAGTTCCCAAAACCTTTGCATCACATCGGAAATTTCTGGCTGGGTTTTTACAAATAGTGATACCTGATGATCACCCTTGTAGGGCAGAGTGCTACATCTTCCCACAACGATGTGTCCAAATTTCGATGGGACGAGCTTGGGGAGATGTTCGTTGATGCTTATGGGTGCCCCCGTGATCAAATCGAAATAAATTTCAGCACCTAGGAGCAAATCTACCTCTTGTGGTTTCCAATATGTTGGATCTGCCAATTCGAAAGCGCCTAGGTGTTGATGCATCTCGAAAGGAAGCCTTGAATGTGGGAGGAGTCCAGTAATGTCAGACACTACAATGGCTTCAGTGCAAAACTCTTCGGTGCTACAGCGCGGCCGGAGAGTACATGAGAGTGTCCCATGTGCCTTGGGCAATTGCACTCGTCCTATTCCGGCGACAATCGGGGCAGAAGCTTGAATTTTGAGGCCAAGCCGGGAGGCGCATCTCTTAGTAATGAAGGAATGTTGGCTTCCGGCATCAGTGACTACTCTTACGGTTTGGAAACGCCCTTGTGCGTCCATTATCCTAGCCACGGCAGTACCCAAAATGACCTCTCCGGAGCGGGACGTGCCTCCTAATGAAGCTACCTGACTTTTAGATCCTTCCGTAGGTGAAGCATTGCCAGTAGTGGGGATATGGAGCCAGGAATGATGTTTCTCTCCACAATTCTGACATCTCCTCTCCGATGGGCAGGCATTAATTTTATGTTTTTGTGATAAACAGTTTAGGCAGCCAGACCATGACTTCAACAACGTTCTTCGTTCCCCTGGGGAAGAACTGCGGAACGTAGAGCACTGGTAAAGGTTGTGCTGAGCCTTGCAAACCGGACAGCTGAGCCGAAGGAATCCTGAGCCTTTAGTCGTCTGTTTCTTTGAAGATGAGCGATTGCCAGAATTCCCGTCTTCTTCATCTACGAAAAGCGAAGTATCGAGCTTCTTGTTCATGTAACCTTGCTTGAACCTACGATTAGCGATCGTGGAATCCTTGGAATGATTTAGAGAAGACTGCGGGACCGGAGGATTCTTGTAATCGTCGGTCGTCAAGTCCAAAGTTTTCCACTCCGCCTTTATGAAGGTCACTAACCGCTCGAATGGAGGAAACTCAAGGTGAGCTACTTCCCTTTCAAAATCCTTCCGCGTTGCTGGATCCAGGCATCTAAGTACCAGATAGGATAAGATAAAGTCATCCGCGTCTTTGATTCCTAGCTGCTTAAAAGCGGAGACGCTCTCCAGAACGACTGTAATAAAATGCTTAAGGCTGTTGGCAGTTGGCCTGCTCCTGAACGGAACATAATTTAAAATAGTCTTCAAATAGTTTCCGGCGAGGCGTCTCTTGTCGTCGTAATTCTCCTTCAAGATTTTCCAAGCCTGTTCGTAATTGGAGTCCATCAGAGGAACACTTCGGATCAGAGAAAGAGCGGGGCCTCTCAAACATGAAACTAAAAAATGAAATTTTTCAATGTTGGACAAGCTAGGCTCGTCATGTATCAGGGAGACAAATGTGTCCCGGAAGAGTGGCCATTCGCCCTGGTTTCCTGAGAAATCAGGGAGGTTGATCTGTGGGAGGCGCGCTCGGACAGATCGGGACTCATTTAGAGATCTACCCGCTAACGCACTCGCGTTAGCCTCTGAATTATGGATTAAGGGAGCAGAAACAGGAGTTGGGTTCATGTGCGATTCATAAATTGCACAGGCCTCATAATAATACCGCTTCGCCGCTGTGTGCAATTTCTCCTCATTCTCGCTTGGAAATGAGGCAGAGATGTTTGCTGCCGAGTGGGCTTCCAGCAGCTTCTGCCATGTATCTTTGAAGCAGTCAAAGCATGGCTTTAGCTCGCGGAACATACCCTTAAATAAGAAAAGTTGAGTGGCATCTTTGGCTATTAGTCGGCCTTGGTCCAGTATCCCTTTTATTTCTGCTGTGGTATCACGAAGTTTTGACTTCAGGACGTTAATTTGGGCCACAGTTTCTGAATCCAGTTTATCCATGTTATAAGATATGTTAAAACGAGAAAAATGAAATAAAATATCAAATAAATTAATGCTTAAACCCAGTGGGCGTCATGTGAGGCGAACCTGTGGAATATATTGTGGAATACACAAACATAAAAATAATACATAAATAAAGGCTCAAAAAAAATTAATAATAATGTTGTAGTCCTTAACTGCTGCAATCCACGCTCGGAGGACCAATGATGACGGCCGGCCTGTCTCTCGCAATAGAGAGGTTGAGTACCAGGCACGTCTAGAAATAAAATAGCTGGTCGCAGCAGAGAAAGGGGGAAACATCTAAGAAAATAACTAAAATGTAGGGCATTAATAATTTAATGATTAAAATAATAATCCTCTTCTAATGTGAGATAGACAAAATATCATAACAATAAATTAAACCCTTTGAAATTAATGATGATAAAACTTAATATTATATTATACTCTACTTGGCCAACTAATGAGCTCTTAACAAATAATAATAATATCTTATCTGAAGACAGAGAGAGAGAGAGGATGCGGCAGCTGGGCCGAAGAGAAGTGATGAGATGATGCGGCAGCTGGGCCGATGAGAAGTGATGAGAGGATGCGGCAGCTGGGCCGATGAGAAGTGTCAGAGTAGATGTAGCCTTGGTGAAGGTCTATGCAGAACTGCTAGCTTGGTTACAGCTTGAAAACTCGGCGATAAGAATGTTTTGGGGATTAGCCTGGCGACTGGCTCTATCTCTGTCTCTCTCTCTCCCTCACGCTCCCTCTCTCTCTCTCGCCCGGGTAGCCTCTGTCTGGTGCTGCCCTCGTGTGGCAGCTACACGTATTACATCTGGTTACATTACTTAATGCTAGGTTTATAATATAGTAGAGCATTATTTACTCTTAACTTAAAATTAAAGAGGGGACACAAAAACAAAATATGTCGTCCTAGACATGCTCATAACAAAAGTTGTTTATTTAGTTATTTAGAGTAACATTCGTTATATTCACTTTTCTTGTATAAAAAAGTATAAACGAAATATACACTTAAACCTCAATCGGAAGGTGACAATTTTATTGGGGTTCAAACGGGAGTGGGAGTTATAAGGGAGGCCTGAAATGAAAATTCGCGATATTTCATTTTCTATTTTTTTTCCTGAAAACGTACACTTAACAAAATTGTTTACTTTGTTATTTAGAGTAACTTTAGTTTTATACATTTTTTCGTAAGACAATGTATGAAGCAAGTAATATGTATAGTAATATTGACATGCTAATCAATATTGATATGCTCATCAATTCTTTCCAATATGAACTACCAGGAACCTCACCTGGATAAATTAATTCAAATCTATGTTAATATTTTACCCTGAATAATTCAAATCTATGAGATTTTTTTAACGCCAGTTACAGATTGCACCAAGTAAAGTATACTGCTCTCCCTTCCCGTCGTACTCATGACACGATTTTCGAAAATTTTCTTCAAATGTCCATCGATCCTACCTAGTAGATAACGAAAATGAGGTCCGTTCAAAATTATATATATATATATATATATATATATATATATATATATTTGTCTGTTAACACTCTAGCGGTCGCAATTGCCGTTTAATCGTCACCAAACTCGGTATTTAATCGTTTTATGTAAAAAGAAGGATCAAGTTCGAAATTGGACCAGTGGAGGGGGGGGGGGTTTAGAGGGGGAATGTTGAAAATTTGAAATATCTCCGTTACTGTACGTCGGATCGAAAAATTGCATAGAACCAATCTTATTACAAATTAAATTTACTATAAATATTGTTAAATAAATTTATTCTCTATCTTGAATATTAACCGAGATATTTCCATTTTTATGAAGTGTGTGTGCGGCTATTGTCGGAAGTTTCCGGATTAGTTTGGCCGTTTCCGTAACTGTTCTGCACTCGTGTAACCTAACCTTTCTCCGTTCTTGCCTTCTTACCTTTTACTTTGTGAGATATATGCAAATACTGGTCTGTTACGCCCCCACCCCGTTATTCAAGATGTTGTTGTGTTACCAGTATGTAGATTTCTCTATTGTTAAACATCACGAGGGAAATTTGTTTAGTTTACGCAGCCCCTGCGTGACGGACTATTTTCCTTAAGGTAAACCTGCCCCCAGCTGTAGTGCCCTACATGACAGGAGTGGCCTACTCCACTACACCGCAGTAATAACTGGTATTTTGGCTATAATGTGTCACCACCATCCGGAGGATGTCAGCTGAGCTTGCTGTCGTCTATTTAGACTAACCTACATCAAACATATATATTTTCTCTCGTTCGGCCTGCACTTTCACTCACTTCCTGGAAAAGAGAAATTTCCCCTTTTTTGGGGGCTTATTAATTAGGCATTATGGGCTGAGTGTTTCGCTCCACTGCATCGCTCATGCTCATTCTACTGTAGTATTAGCAGTATTTTATAGTCATGCGATGTACGCGATTCCGTAAACATCCCTCACGCAGGGGCTGCGTAAACTAAGCAGATTTCCCACGCAAAGTTATACAATAGAGAAATCTCCATACGAGTGCCGAAAAGTTACGGAAACGGCCGAACTAGCTTTTGGCGGGAAACTCACTTCGTCCGTTATGCACCCACATATAATAAAAATGCAAATATCGTGGTTAATATTCAAGTTAGGGAATAAATGTATATAACAATATTTATAGTAAATTTAATTTGCAATAAGATACCAATCTAACATAATTTTTTGATCCGCCTTATGGTAACGGAGATATTTCGAATTTTCGAAAATGCCCCCCTCTAAACCCCCCTCCCACTTGTTGGAGT
The DNA here is from genome assembly GCA_019009955.1 of Riptortus pedestris. NCBI lineage: Eukaryota > Metazoa > Arthropoda > Insecta > Hemiptera > Alydidae > Riptortus > Riptortus pedestris. The sequence continues at coordinate 184,432,994 of CM032229.1, read as the reverse complement.
TCAGCCTTTAACGAACTTGATCTGTCTTTTTGCATAAAACGTTTTAATATCGAGTTTGGTAAACAAAAATTGCGACCGCTAGAGCGTTAACAGACAAGTATATATATATATATATATATATATATATATATATATATATAATTTTGAACGGCCCTCATTTTCGTCATCTCCTGGGTAGGATCGATGGACATTTGAAGAAATTTTTCGAAAATCGCGTCATCAGTACGGCCTCAATAGCTGGTTTCCCTTAAGGGAAATCCGCTAAAAATGCTACTATCTCGATTAATAATCAAGATAGTGAAACAGTGACATAACAATATTTATAGAACATATAATTTACAATAAGATTGGTACACTATACAATTATTTGATCCGACGTATAGTAACGGAGATATTTTAAATTTCAGAATCCCTATTGATGAGGTAATCGCACAACGAATTTGCATGTATCTCGCATAATAAAGGTCTCTTGAAAACAATATTTGGTATATAAGCTTAAAAAAGTCCGTCACGCAGGGGCAGCGTAAACTAAGCAGATTTCCCACGTGAAGTTTTACAATAGAGAAATTTCTCGAGAGTCATGCAGTTAAGGAAACGGCCGAACTAGCTTTTGGCGGGAAAGTAACTCTCATCCATTAGGCGCCCCGATTTAATAAAAATGCAAATATCTCGGTTAATATTCAAGATAGAGAAAAAATGTATATGGTAATATTTATAGTAAATTTAATTTTCAATAAGACTGGTTTTATAAATTTTTCGATCCGACGTTTAGTAACGGAGATATTTCGAATTTTCAAAAATCCTCCCCTCTAAACCCCCTCTCCCCCTTGTCCGATTTCAGCTGTTAACGAACTTCATCTTTCTTTTTACATAAAACAACTAAATATCGAGTTTGGTAACGATTAAACAATAATTGCGACCGCTAGAGCGGTAACAGACAAATATATATATATATATCTATATATATATAAAATTGTAACCTCTGTCTGTACATTGATTTTTTTCGCGAAATTTCACGATAACTTTTCGTTTCACATGTCATAGACACCATAACTGCATTCTGTTTCTTTGGTGTCTGTTTGTTTGTTTGTTTGTTTGTTTATTTGTTTGTTTGTTTGTTACCTTTTCACGCATAAACGGCTGAACCGAATTTTATGAAACTTGGTATGTATATTACTACTAGCCCAACTTAGACTTTAGGCTATATTAATATTCTCTAAGACAAATAGGAGTGGGGGTTATAAGGGAGGCCTGAAATTAAAAATACCGATATTTCGTTTCATATTGCTTTTTCAGCAAATATGCCCATAACAAAAGTTATTTATTTTGTAATTTAGAGTAACTTTTGTTATATGCACTTTTGCCGTATACGGAAGTATAAATGAGTTATACGCTAAAAACTATAGCGGGAGTCAACAATTTATTAGGCACAAAAGATTCAATCGAACTAAACCAAACTCGGTATGTGAATTAGCACTAACGCCTTCCTTATAATAAGCCATACTAACATTTCTAGGGACGGGCAGGAGTGGGGGTTATATACGAGGCCTGAAATTAAAAATAGCGATATTTCGTTTCCTATTGCTTATTCAGCAAATATGCCCATAACAAAAGTTGTTTATTTTGTTATTTACAGTAACTTTTGTTATATAGACTTTTGCCGTATACGGAAGTATAAATGAGTTATACGCTAAAACCTATAGCGGAAGTGAACAATTTTATTTAAAACAAAAGACCCTACCGAAATAAATAAAACTCGGTATGTGTATTAGCACTAACGCTTTCATTATAACAAGCCATACATTTCTAGGGAGGGGCAGGAGTGGGGGTTATAAGGAAGGCCTGAAATTAATAATAGTGGTATTTCGTTTCCTATTGCATTTTCGGCAAATATGCACATAACAAAAGTTGTTTATTTTGTTATTTAGAGAAACTTTTTTTATATACACTATTGTCGTATACGGAAGTATAAAGGCGTTGTTCTCTAAAAATTATAGCGGGAGTCAACAATTTGGGGGACAGTAAAGACTTACATAAAAAATTAATTTTATTATTAACAAATGCCAACGATGGGTATTAACCCTAAACACTGGGACGGGTAAATGTCAAAATATTGTGCCAAGTAAAGCCTTGCTAAAAACATTTCATCACCATTCAGCCTCAAATCAATTCCCGGGCGAAGCCGGGTATCTGAGCTAGTATATATATAAAATTGTAACCTCTGTCTGTACATTGATTTTTTTCGCGAAATTTCACGATAACTTTTCGTTTCACATGTCATAGACACCATAACTGCATTTTGTTTCTTTGGTGTCTGTTTGTTTGTTTGTTTGTTTATTTGTTTGTTTGTTTGTTTGTTACCTTTTCACGCATAAACAGCTGAACCGAATTTTATGAAACTTGGTATGTGTATTACTACTAACCCAACTTAGACTTTAGGCTATATTAATATTCTCTGAGACGAACAGGAGTTGGGGTTATAAGGGAGGCCTGAAATTAAAAATAGCGATATTTCGTTTCCTATTGGTTTTTTGGCAAATATGCATATAACAAAAGTTCTTTATTTTGTTATTTAGAATAACTTTTGTTATATACACTTTTTTCGTATACCGAACTATAAAGGCGTTATACGCTAAAAATTATAGCGGGAGTCAACAATTTTATTTGGCACACAGACTCAACCGAACTAAATAAAACTCGGTATGTGTATTAGCACTAACGCCTTCCTTATAATAAGCCATACAAACATTTCTAGGGACGGGCAGGAGTGGGGGTTATAAGGGACGCCTGAAATTAAAAATAGTGATATTCCGTTTCCTATTGGTGTTTCGGCAAATATGCACATAAGAAAAGTTGTTTATTTTGTTATTTAGAGAAACTTTTGTTATATACACTATCGTCGAATACCGAATTATAAAGGCGTTATACGCTAAAAATTACAGCGGGTGTCAAGAATATTATTTGGCACAAAAGAGTCCACCGAACTAAATAAAACTCGATATGTGTATTATCTCTGACGCCTTAATTATCATAAGCCATACCAATATTTCTAGGGACGGGCAGGAGTGGGGGCTATAAGGGAGGCCTGAAATTAAAAATAGCAATATTTCTTTTTCTACTGGGTTTTCTACAAATATGCAATTGACAAAAGTTGTTTATTTTGTTATTTAAAGTAACTTTGGTTATGTTCACTTTTGCTGTATAACATAAACGAGATATGCGTTAAAATCTAAAGCGGAAGCCAACAATTTTGTTGAGCTCAAACGATTGAACCGAATTTAACAAAACTTGGTATGCGAATTAGCATTAATTCTTCCATGATTATAAGCTATATTAAAATGTTTAGGTTCAAACGGGAGTGGGGGTTATAAGACAGGCCTGAGATAAAAATTCGCAATTTTCATTTCCTATTTTTTTTTGGCTAACGTGCACATAGCAAAAGTTGTTTACTTTTGTTATTTAAAGTATCTTTTGTTGTATTCACTTTTGCCGTAAATGAAGTTAACACGGCATATACGCTAAATCCATTGCGGGAGCCATTAATTTTATTAGTGCTTATTTAAGTGTTTTTAATAAATGGATATTATGACAAAAGATGTTATGTTTTAGTCTTATACGATAGTTGCAAGTATAATTCGGATTAGTGAGCTTATAAATCTCCGTCGCCTCCTCATTTATTTATTTATTTTCCCTATAACTTTTTTATTTATTTCTAATAGAATATAAACTATAAGAGCATTTCTGGTATTTAATATATACTCGATATGAATGTTTAAAGTATTACTAGGTTGCAGGGGGGCTCTCTTCCCCTCATCTAGCTTTTTGAACATAAATGAAATTATGTTTAGGGATCTATTATTTAGTTCCATCAGGGAGATAAATTATTAAAATAATATTCTGAATCAATATTCTAAGAAAAACAACGATGATAACGCTCCTGCGAGAGCGGAAATGGACGGGAGGTAATTGAGTTTAGTTATTTCCTGTGGAATGCTGCCACGACGGGAAGTGATTTCCACTGAGGCTTACTAATACGAATATAATCTTATGTATAAAACTATGCTAAAACTATATGTGCTTGGTTTGATTTTTGGCAGGAAATATGTTCATTATAGATGACATTTAATTGTGATAAATGCTACCCATGATTATGGTTTGAATTATTCAAAAACTGCGAGTCAAAAAGTCGTGAGGGATAAATTAGGAACCCATTTTCATATATTCTTCAAAACTAAAATTTCTATTCTATTAACCCTGAAAGTTACACTTTAGGATTGGCTGTTTTGAAAAAACAATACATCGTGGAGGGAAGTGCAATTGAACACATTGAAGTCTTGCTATAAAAATACAATCATTAGTCAGTCAGCAATGATTTCCCGGGCATCGCCGGGTACCTTAGCTAGTATATATATAAAATTGTAACCTCTGTCTGTACATTGATTTTTTTCGCGAAATTTCACGATAACTTTTCGTTTCACATGTCATAGACACCATATCTGCATTTTGTTTCTTTCGTGTATGTTTGTTTGTTTGTTTGTTTGTTTGTTTGTTTGTTACCTTTTCACGCATAAACGGCAGAACCGAATTTTATGAAACTTGGTATGTATATTACTACTAACCCAACTTAGACTTTAGGCTATATTAATTTTCTCTGAGACGAACAGGAGTGGGGGTTATAAGGGAAGCCTGAAATTAAAAATAGCGATATTTCGTTTTCTATTGGTTTTTCGGTAAATATGCACATAACAAAAGTTGTTTATTTTGTTATTTAGAGTAACTTTTGTTATATACACTTTTGTCGTATACCGAAGTGTAAATGCGTTATACGCTAAAAGTTATAGCAGGAGTCAACAATATTATTTGCTAAAAAAGACTCAACCGAACTAAATCAAACTCGGTATGTGTATTAGCAGTGACGCCTTCATTATAATAAGCCATACCAACATTTCTATGGACGGGCAGGAGTGGGGGTTATAAGGGAAGCCTGAAATTAAAAATAGCGATATTTCGTTTCCTATTGGTTTTTCCGCAAATATAAACATAACAAAAGTTGTTTATTTTGTTATTTGGAGTAACTTTTGTTATATACACTTTTGTCGTATACCTAAGTATAAATGAGTTATACGTTAAAACTTTAGTGGGCACTAACGGCTGAACCGAACTTAACAAAACTCGGTATGTCAATTAGCATTAATTCTTCCATGATTATAAGTTATATAAAAATGTATAGGTTCGAACTGGAGGGGGGTTAAAAGGGAGTCCTGAAATAAAAATTCACCATATTTACATGTATAAGAGACGGGAAATATAAAAATATCGAAGACTGTGAAGCCTTATCGAACAAATAATTCTATTACATATTAGCAAATCCACGGCAAAGATGGGTATCAATCCTAAAAACTGGGACGGGTAAATGTCAAAATATTGTGCAATGTAAAGCCTGATAAAAAATACCATCACCATTCAGTCTCAAATGAATTCACGGGCGAAGCCGGGTATCTGAGCTAGTATATATATATATATATATATATATATATATATATATATATATATATATATATATATATATATAGATATATATATTTTTGAACGGACCTCATTTTCGTCATCTCCTGGGTAGGATCGATGGACATTTGAAGAAATTTTTCGAAACTCGCGTCATGAGTACGGCCTCAATAGCTGATTTCCCCTAAGGGAAATCTGCTAAAATTGTAACCTCTGTCTGTACATTGATTTTTTTCGCGAAATTTCACGATAACTTTTCGTTTCACATGTCATAGACACCATAACTGCATTTTGTTTCTTTGGTGTCTGTTTGTTTGTTTGTTTATTTGTTTGTTTGTTTGTTACTTTTTCACGCATAAACGGCTGAACCGAATTTTATGAAACTTGGTATGTGTATTACTACTAACCCAACTTAGACTTTAGGCTATAATAATATTCTCTGAGACGAACAGGAGTGGGGGTTATAAGGGAGGCCTGAAATTAAAAATAGCGATATTTCGTTTCCTATTGGTTTTTTGGCAAATATGCATATAACAAAAGTTGTTTATTTTGTTATTTAGAGTAACTTTTGTTATATACACTTTTTTCGTATACCGAACTATAAAGGTGTTATACGCTAAAAATTATAGCTGGAGTCAACAATTTTATTTGGCACAAAGACTCAACCGAACTAAATAAAACTCGGTATGTGTATTAGCACTAACTCCTTCCTTATAATAAGCCATACAAACATTTCTAGGGACGGGCAGGAGTGGGGGTTATAAGGGACGCCTGAAATTAAAAATAGTGATATTCCGTTTCCTATTGGTGTTTCGACAAACATGCACATAACAAAAGTTGTTTACTTTGTTATTTAGATTAACTTTTGATATACACTATCGTCGAATACCGAATTATAAAGGCGTTATACGCTAAAAAATATAGCGGGTGTCAAGAATATTATTTGGCACAAAAGAGTCCACCGAACTAAATAAACCTCGGTATGTTTATAATCTCTGACACCTTAATTATCATAAGTCATACCAATATTTCTAGGGACGGGCAGGAGTGGGGGTTATAAGAGAGGCCTGACATTAACAATAGCGATATTTCTTTTTCTACTGGTTTTTCTGCAAATATGCACATGACAAAAGTTTATTTTGTTATTTGGAGTAACTTTGGTTATATACACTTTTGCCGTATACCTAAGTATAAATGAGTTATACGTTAAAACTTTAGCGGGAGCCCCCAATTTTATTGGGCACTAACGGCTGAACCGAACTTAACAAAGCTCGGTATGTCAATTAGAATTAATTCTTCCAATATTATAAGTTATATTAAAATTTTTAGGTTCGAACGGGAGGGGGGTTATAAGGGAGGCCTGAAATAAAATTCACCATATTTACATGTATAAGAGACGGGAAATATAAAAATATCGAAGACAATGAAGCCTTATCGAACAAATATTCTATTATTAGCAAATCCACGGAAACGACGGGTATCAATCCTAAACACTGGGACGGGTAAATGTCAAAATAGTGTGCAATGTAAAGCCTGCTAAAAAATACCATCACCATTCAGCCTCAAATGAATTCCCGGGCGAAGCCGGGTATCTGAGCTAGTATATATATATATATATATATATATATATATATATATATATATATATATATACATACAGTTTTGAACGGGCCTCATTTTCGTTATCTACTAGGTAGGATCGATGGACATTTTAAGAAAAATTTCGAAAATTCCGTCATGAGTACAACCTCAATAGCTGATTTCCCTTAAGGGAAATCTGCTAATAAAGAGGTTCATGTTATAACAGCTGTTTGTTATTATGACATGAGTAGGAGTGGGAGTTTACTGAAGTCTGAAAACTGAAACATCCAATTATGTCGGTTAATATTCTCCATACAGCAAGTATGGTACCTTCTATATTTATAGGTAATTACTTTTACAATAAGATAGATTCCATACAAATTTCCGATCAGACTCATAATAATGGAGTTATTGTGAATTTAAAAATTCACCCCCTCTAAACCCCACCACTCCCACTAGTCCAATTTCAGCCGATAACGAACTTGATCTTTCTTTTTTTAAAAAAACGATTATACATCGAGTTTGGTAAGGATAAGATAAAAATTGCCACTGCATTGAATGGAATGCATTTCAGGCAGCAAGGATAAGGGCACCGTACCATTTTGCGGTAGAGACTCATGTTTGGAAGATGGCTAAGATAAAAACAGCCAATCTAGAAATTATCCTATTGGTTTATATAAGAACATGGCATAGTTGTGGTTAGGCCTCACTGATTGTCCACGGTTCCTCCGCCATCTTAACAGCATTAAACAGGCACACATGCACTTGTGTGTTTACAGTTTTTGTGTGATCCATAAGAAACTATATGTACTTCATATAAAACTAAAGATCAAGAATGAGGGGGTGAAAGGGGGGAATATCGAAAATTCGAAATACCTCTGTTGTTATACTTCGAATTGGAGAACTGTTATAATATTGTTACGTTTTATTATAAACGTTTACAGTTATAAACGTTGTTTATTAGAGTTCTTTTGGATTGCAAAATTAAACACACACAAGCATCACAGTTTTTATCACTGCACAATTTATTTAACAATGCACTACACACTTGGTTAATTATTCATAACTACTCCTAACAGTATGCACTGTTCTTCAGATTACACAGTCCAATAATTCACTCACGATCACTGAAGTTCACCAAAACACGGCACTGCACTGTACTTTACTTCGCGAAGTTAACGGCACTGCACTGTCTTAAACTCGGCAGTATACTGCTACTTACATAGTTGTGGCATATCACTGTTCTTCACATAAAAACTCCTTAACGCACTGCAACTAAGTCGCACTGCAGCACTGAACGGACTGATGATCACTTGAAGACAGCTGAGAACAAACTAAACTGACCCGGGTCGGCTAGGGTTACTTATATGGATTGGCGGAACAACATTAAAGTTCGAGACGCATCCAGAAAGGTCGGGTCATGCCGGAACATCTGTGGGCCCCGTTGATCTACTTCGTACTTCCGAAATATGTGACAGTCTCTATTTATTTTTTCATGTGTTTAATTTTAGCAACAATATTGTTATATACGTTTTTTTCACTATCCTGACTCATTTAAATAAATAATAATACAAAAACACGGCACTGCAAAGATAACGGCACTGCACTGTCCTTTAATTAAACTTGATTATTAAGTGAGATATATGTTTTTTTTTTTCCCAGCCTTCAGTAAACAAATTTTGAAAATTGGAACTATCTCCGTTACTATAAGTCGGATCGAAAAATTGTACAGAATCAATCTTATTGAAAATGTAATGTTCTGTACATGTTGTTATGCACATTTATTCTCTATCTTGAACGCTAACCGACATATTTGCATTTTTCAGCTTTCAGTAAACCCCCACTACTGCACATGTCATATTAACAATAAGCTGTTTTATTATTAACCACTTTATTCTAAGTTAAAATACCAAATATTGTTTTCAAAGAGACCTTTATTGTCCGAGATACATGAAAGTTCGTTGCGTGATGAAGTCATCCATAAAGAATTTCCAATCGTGATAAACTATTGATGCTCTAAAATTATTTTTCTATGGATGTTTTCGTAACTCAAGTATTAACCAAGGTATTGATGATTTTTTTCAGCTTTCACTAATCCCCTTTTTATACACATAGTTTTTTTTTTACATAGAAATAGAGAACATGTGGTTAGATGAGATTACAAGTGTGTTATCGATAATGTGGGGAATCTGCTTGGAATGCGCACCCCTTGCGTTAGGGATATATATTTGTCCACATCTGCAGATTAAAGATGAAGATATCCATCCCCAGCACCTTCTTCACTGTTATTGACCGGAAACGGTAAAAGTCCGTCACGCAGGGGCTGCGTAAACTAAGCAGATTTCCCACTTGAAATTATACAATAGAGAAATCTCCATACGAGAGCCGAATATTTACGGCAAAGGGCCGAACTAGCTTTTGGCGGGAACTCAGTCCGTTATTGGCCCAAATTTAATAAAAATGAAAATATCTCGGTTAATATTCAAGATATAGAATAAATGTATAGACCAATATTTATAGTAAATTTAATTTACAATAAGATTGGTCCTATACAAAGTTTTGATCCGACGTATGGTAACGTAGATATTTCGAATTTTCGAAAATCCCCCCTCTAAACCCTCCCCCCTCCCACTGGTCCGATTTCAGCCATTAACGGACTTGATATGTCTTCTTGCATAAAACGTTTAAACATCGAGTTTAGTAACGATCAAAGAAAAATTGCGACCGCAGTGCCAACAGACAAATACATATATATATATATATATATATATATATATATATATATATATATACTCACAGTTTTGTACGGATCTCATTTTAGTCATCTCCTGCGTAGGATCGACGGACATTTGAAGAAAAATTTCTAAAATCGCGTCATGAGTACGTCCTCAATAGCTGATTTCCCTTAAGGTAAATCTGCTAAAGAAAAATTGGAATCCTCTTATTTATAGGATTATTTTTAGCAGATTCCCCTTGGAGGAAATCTGCTATTGAGTCTGTAATCATGGCACGGTTTTCGAATGTCCTCATATGTCCATCTATCCTACCAAGGAGGTCCGCTTAAAACTACATACATTTTTCTGTTAACGCTCTAGCGGTCGCAGTTTTGCTTGATCGTTATCAAACTCGATATTTCATAGTTTTATGCAAAAATAAAGATCGAGTTCGTTAATGGCTGAACTCGGTCCAGTGGGCTTTAGGCGGGAGAATTTCGAAAATTCGAAATATCTCCGTTACTACACGTCGGATTGAGAAATTGTGTACTATAAATATTGAATATTAACCCAGATATTTGGACTTCCAAATATTTATATATATATTTCCAGCCTTCAGCAAACCCCCACTTCTACTCATGTCACATCAACAAGACTTAAATAATAAGCCAGTTTACTGGAAGCTTAAATACCGAATATTGTTTTCAAGAGACCTTTATTCCCCCATCTTAAGTTCTTATACTACTAAAACTTTATTGATAGAGATAAAAATTATTCTGATTCATTATAAATTACAGTACTAGAAATAGTTTTCAATAAAACTAATATGTTATATTCTGATATACTTCAGTAATTATTTTTATTTCCGGTGAGTGGTTAGCAGACCTGTACGTTTAAGTTTCAGATACTTCCTGTCGGGAGGTTTCACTTATACTGAAGGTGCTGTTGTGTTACCAGTATGTAGATGTAGGGAAATCTGCTTAGTTTACGTAGTCCCTGCGTGGCGGACTTTTTCAGCAGAGTTCCCCCAATGTTGCTACGTCGGCTCCCAGATAGAGATGAGAGCGAGGGAGGATCAGGAGTTGCGTAACGAGATATTGGCTAGATCAGAGGGAGAGAGGGGGGGGGCGACATTGCAGATAGCTGGACATGGTGCCAGTGTTGCCCTGCTCTTCGCCCAGGCCTGCCACAACACCACCAGCAATCATCAGCTGTTAGTCTGTCGGCTCACGCTTTCTTCTCCAGACCAATCACTCATGTGAGTACAATGTTATTTCTTTTCTCCGAAATTAGTCTTTGAATTACAGTGAAACTGGGACCTCCAAACTATTTTGGGCAAGAGACCACTTTTCCAAAATTAACTGATACCTCAGGCCTCCATAGCAAAATTACTTAAAAGTCCGTCACGCAGGGGCTGCGTAAACTAAGCAATTACCCACGGGAAATTTTACTTTTACTATAGATAAATCTACATACCGCTAACACTTAACACCACTGTGAATATTAAACGAATAAATACAAACGGTAATGAGAAATGAGAGTGAATTTAAAAAAAAAAAAAACAGCATTCAGGGGACTGCCGGTAGAAGTGAAAACTCCTTTAGCTTTGATCGCTCAATTTTGGCATTGCTGAGAAATTTTTTTTACGAAGTCTTATTTTAAAAATAGTTTTAGTTATTTATCAATAAGTAACAGTTATGTTCTATTTTACATGAAAAAATGAAATGACAAAAATAATAGTGATAAAAAAAAATAATGTACCACGAATTGTTTTATTTATCAATATAAAATACTATACATAATTATTTCAGTTATTTTACATAAAAGAAAAAAATTACATTTCAGAATTATTACAAATGCTTTACAAAAATAAGTTAAGTACACTCAGAAAAATCAATTTCTATCCATAATTTCAACAACTCTTGCACCATCATCACTGCCAGCATCATCACCAATTTCTAAAACTGATACAATCGGTATATGGTAGCTAAAGTAGGATACAAACAGTTTTGATTCGAATTTATTTAAATATCGGAATTTATTTAAATATTCGAATTTATTTATTTAAATATTCGAATTTATTTAAACTTCGGATTAAAATATCTATGAAAGTAAAAATGTTAGATGTATAGTATCTGTAAACAAAATGATGCTGGTTTTGTCCTCTTTAAAATGATATGCGATCGAAAACTCTAGCTAATTTGGTTCAGGAGTTCTGAAGAAAAGAAGCTCCTTTAGCTTTGAGTTGAGTACTAGCGGTGGCGGTGGCGGTGTCGCCATTTCATACTTTTTCCCTCTCCCGCAAATGCTTCCTTACGGGCTGCACAACTTGCCTAAAGAAGTTTTCACTTCAATTGTAAATAAACTATCAAATGATTAGGTTATAAAATACCATCGGATTTTATTTCTAAACCATAGTACTAGCGGTGGCGGTGGCGGTGTCGCGATTTCATACTTTTTTCCTCTCCCGCAAATGCTTCCTTATGGGGTGCACAACGTGCCTAAAGAAGTTTTCACTTCAAAAACTCCCAACCAAAAGCATCTGAATTGTAATCAAACAGGTCAGCCAACCCAAGGGCTGATCAGATAAATAAAAATATTCTTCTCCAGAAAGAAAAACAAATACTGAAATATAACTGAACGTATAACATATTAATTTTATTGAAAACTATTAACTATATCTAATCCTCTAATTTATAATAAATCAGAATAATTTTTATCTCAATTACTCAAATTTTAGTAATCCCCATCTAAAGACAATCAACAGAACGCATTTGCATGTATCTCGTACTATAAAGGACTCTAGAAAACAATATTTGGTGTTTAAACTTCAAATAAAATGGTTTATTATATAATAGAGTATTATTTATGGGAGGTGAGTAGAAGTGGGGGTTTGCAGAGGGCTGACAACTGAAAAATGCAAATATTTCGGTAAATATTGAAGATATAAAGTAAATATATACTAAAATATTTATAGCCCATTTAATTTTCAATTTTTAAGATCGATTCTATACAATTTTTCAATCCGAGGTATAAGAACGCAGATATTTCAAAATTCTCTCCCTCTAAAGCTCAATCCTCCTCAATGGTCCGGTTTCCAGCATTAACGAACTCGACTTGAAATAAAAATTCCGACTTCAAGACAGTCATTATATATATATAATTTTGAACGGACCGTATTTTCGTCATCTCCTCGTAGGATCGATGGACATTTGAAGGAATATTTGGATGAGTACAACCTCATAGCTGATTTCCTTCTAGGGGAAATCTAAAACTTTTCGATGGTTACGTGAGTAAACTTGAAATAATTTTCATGCGTCAAATACAGACTAACACATAAAGTACCAGAAAGACTTGTACCCTCGAACACATTATCTTGAACGAACTTGAGGACACTTATCGACTTGTTAACTATTTAAAAGTACAAAAATGATACTTCCTACTAATATATTAGTCATTTCTATAATACGTTGGTGTACATGGCACAATTCATACAGTATCTTGAAAGTTTCAAATAAAAAATTTGTTTTAATTAATAGGGGTCGATTTTTAGACCCCCAAAACCAGTTTTCGTTTATTATTTTTTATAATTTCTTTTATGACAACCCCTTGTGAAACCGATTTCGATACCTAGGGGCCCATATTGGCTACTTGGGGGATCCCTACCGTAGAGTGACCATTCTATGGTAACTACCCCTATGGGTATTTTAGCAGATTTCCCTAAATGCAAATCAGCTATTGAGGTTGTAATCATGCCGCGATTTTCGAGAAAAAAAATCCCAAATGTACGTCTATCCCCCCTTGGAGTCTACGAAAATGAGGTCCGTTCAAAGTGTATGTGTACACATACTTTGCTCTTGCCGCTACAGCGGTCGCAATTTTTGTTTCCAAACTAAATATTTAAATGTTTTATGCGAAACTGAATATTACTTCCGTTACCGGCTGAAATTTCAAGAGGAATGAGAGAGGATTAAGAAATTCCCAAACCACCAACGAATCCTAATGAGAAATGAGCTATTGGGTGCGTACTCATTGATCCTACCTAGAAGGGTCAATATATATATATATATATATATATATATATATATATATATATATATATATATATATATATATATTTGTCTGTCGACGCAATTTTGTTCAATTATGAGTCGATAATCAAAGGTTTTACGTAAAAATAAAGATCAAGTTCGTTAATGGCTGAAATCCGACCAGTGGGAGTGGGCGTGTATTTCGAAAATTCTTAATATCATCCTTATTATGGGTCTGTTCGAAAAATTGTACTAAACTAATCTTATTGCACATGGAATGTTCTATAAATGCTGTTATGTACGTTTTTTAACTATCTTGATTATTAACCGATTTGCATTTTTTTAGCTTTTGGCCATCAGTAAATCCCCACTCCTGCTCATGTCATATTAACAGTAAGCTGTTCTATTATAAAACACTTTATTTGAAGCCTAATTACTAAATACTGTTCTCATTGAAGTTTTACATTTTGTGATGAATGGAAGTACTTGACGCACGGGGGAAATCTGCTTATTGACGCAGCCGCCGTGTGAGCGAATTTTTTGAATAAAGAATGCAACTGGAAGTAGTTGTAAATAACTATTGTTTAATTGCTGCTAGTCTATATATGTAGCAAGTTGCCTGTTATTTTGTTCTTGTAGACATCTCGTTAAATGTGTAGATATATTGTTGATAAGCGCAACAACCCTCTTGCTCTGTGCTATTAGCGGATTTCTATTTAGAGTCAGGAACAGCGATAAATGTGACTCATTCCATCGGCTGAGAACTATTTAGAACACTTACTCGTCATTCGGATCTGGAGTTCTTCTATTGCCCCCTGATTTCTTCGGTTGATCTCAGGTTTCAGAAATTTTCTGAGCTTATAGACATTCCCCCTTAAAGGAAATCGGCTATTCAGGTTGTCCTGATGACGCGATTTTCGAAATATTTCCTCAAATGACCATCGATCCTACCCAGGAGATGAAGAAAATCAGGTCCGTTCAAAACTATTTAAATATACATATTTGTCTGTGTTGTTGGGCAATTTTTGTTTGATTGTTTCCAAACTCCATATTTACACGTTTTCAGCCTTAGTCGTGAGTCATAACAGCACGTGGGATATCTACTTGGTTTACTTACGTAGCTTCTGCGTGACGCACCTTTTCTTTTATGTCCACTCCTGGGAAACCGATTTCGACCCCAAAGGGTAGATTTCGACTATTTTGTGGGTCTAGGGGATCCAGAGATCAGTGGACTCAGGAAACAGGAAGTACACCACAACGGGGCTGATGAATCAGCTTAGTTTACTCAGCACCTGACGGACTTTTAGCAGATTTACCCAGCTATTGAGGTTGGACATGACGCGATTTTCGCCATGAGGAAAGTCATTCACGCAGGGGCTACCCAAACTAAGCAAATTTCCGGCGTGAAGTTTTACAATAGATAAATCTCCATACTCGTGAAGAACTTTTACTATATGGAGCCAATCTCGATTCCAGCCTAAATTTAATGTCCTAGGCTGCTTAATACAGGAGCAATGGAAAATAAATGGTGACAGATCCGGGTCGAGGGAAATCTGCTTAGTTTACGCAGCCCTGCGTGACGGACTTTTTTTTTAAGCGCTCACGGAGTAGCAGATTAGGAGATGGTATTGTCTCAAGAGTTGGCATATTAGTTGTACACGGTTCAGTTGGACTGTATGACTAGTTGTAGTGTATCAGGCAATAGTGTTTCATCTCGCCGCCCTATATAGTACATCATGGAGCAACTATCGCCCTAACTAATAATTACCTCCAATGGCCAAACTGAACTGAAACTGTGTGGCACAATACAGTCCTGAAACTGCCTCAGCACTGGATTCCGCTGGACTGAGTATTGTTTATGTGACGTGAGTAGGAGAGGGGGTTTGCTGAAAGCTAAAATATAAAATATAATAGTCCGTCACTCATAGGCTGCGTTTAATAAGCAGATTTTCCACTTGCGTCACGTATTTGCATTTATCTCATGACGTAATAGTTCAAAGTGAACAACATTTGTTATTTAGGCTTCAAATAAAGTCCTTCTTTAACAGTTCTATATAACAGTTTATTGTTGATATAGCATGAGTAGGAGTGGGGGCTAACTGAAGGCCGAAAACTAAAAAGTTCAAATATCACGGTTAATATTATAAATAATATAAGGTAATGAAACAATGTACATAACAACATTTGTAGAAAATTACATTTGCAGTAAGATTGGTTCTACATAATTTTTCGATTCAACGCTTAATAACGGAGACATTGAGAAGTTTCGAAATTCTTCCCCTCTAACCCCCCCCCCCTCAAGTCCGATTTCAGCCGTTAACGAACTTGATCTTTCTTTTTACATAAAACACTTATATATCGAGTTTCGTAACGATTAATCAAATATTGTGACCGCTAGAGCGGTAACTGATAAATTATATATATAATTTTGAACGGACCTCATTTTCGGAATCTACTAGGTAGCATCGATGGACATCTGGAGATATTAAACGAATATCGCGTCATGAGTACAACCTTAATAGCTGATCTTCCTTAAAGGAAATCTGCTAAAATGCAAGTATCTCCGTTAATACTGAATATGGAAAATAAATGTATATTAAAAAGTCCGTCACGCAGGGGCTGCGTAAACTAAGCAGATTTCCCATGTGAAGTTAGAAAAGAGAAATTTCACGAGAGCTGAGCAGTTAATGAAACGGCCGAGCCTCCGTCCTGTCAGAACTTTTTGTCATCTCGTAAGTACTATCGATGGACATTTGAGATAAATTTTCGAATAGCAAGAGTACGACCTCAAAGGCTCATATCTTAAAGGGAAATGGGCTAGAGCTTCTATCTATCATTATTATCTATCATGGGCATAAATAAAATGTCTGGTTTATTCATAGATATAACCCCAGGGTAACCCGCTTAGAACGATCCTCCAACACATACTCAATCGAGTGAAGCTGCTCCCCTCCCAGACAAATGGATGCCTGCTCCTACTGTGCTTTCATAGGCTAATGAGCAAAGCTAATCCTAGAGCATGGTGAATCTGTCCGTCCATCCGTCAGACGTCTATAACCAACCTACAACTAGAAAGTTGCAAAGAGAGTCGAAAGTTAAACGAATCATCGGCCAGGAGCAAGAACGTCCTTCACGGAGATCAGGGTAAACTAAGAAGATTTTCCGCCAGCTCCTGATGTCTGTGTATCAGCTGATTTCCCTTAAGTGAAATGGGTTATTGTGATTGTACTTGTTGGAGATGTTGTTGATGGGTCTCCCAACAAAATATGCCTGTTCGAATTTTATATTATTGTTGCGAAAATTAAATACATGAATAATCCTTCAGAGAGAGAGAGTCGCGTATTTGGGAAGTGCGAGATAGATAAAAGAAGCCGACAGAGGGTCTAGACCTACTAGACCAGCGTCGAATGGCCCAGTCAATTCCCCTTTGATCTATTCCTACGACCTATATAAAGAACCAGCCAGCCACGAGCGAGTCAGTTTTATTCTCACCTGTCTCGATGTTCACATCAGTGCTACAGTGCGCCTTAGTGCAGTGCGGTAAAGTGTTTTTATGTGAAGAACAGTGTTGTGCCGTGACTGTAAGTAACAGTTTAGTGCCGTGTTTAAGACAGTGCAGTGCCGTCTTTTTGTGAATTTCAGTGACCGTGAGTGAATTATTGGACTGTGTAATCTGAAGAACAGTGACGCTATCAGTGCATACTGTGAGTAGCAATTAAGAACAATTAACCAAGTGTATTGTGCATTGTTAAATAAATTGTGCAGTGATAAAAACTGTGAAACTTGTGAGTGTTTAATTTTGCAATCCAAAGAACTCTTATTAAAAACGTTTATTACTGGTTTTGGTAATAAAAACTTAACATTATTTTAATTAAATAATTTATGCAGACATACATTTCTGTATATTCGAGGCAGGATACCTTAATAAATACAATGAGTGTTTTCTGTCGCTCGACTTCAGGGAGGTAACACTACTGATTATCACTTCTGCGAGGCCATAGGTTATAGACGTCTATTGGTTATAGGAAAAATACCAAGGAATAGTGGAAGTTTAGAGAGTGGGGGAAGTCGAAAATTCAAAGTTCTCAGCAATTATAAGTCTGACCGTAAAAGCTTCTAGAACCAAATTTGTTAAGCTATTGCTCTATAATTGTTCTTTCATGCATTTTTTCGAAACTAATATTAAACGAGCAATTCCTATTTTAGTTTAAATATATAAATATATATATATATATATATATATATATATATATATATAAATATATATATATACTAGCTCAGATACCCGGCTTCGCCCGGGAATTCATTTGAGGCTGAATGGTGATGGTATTTTTTAGCAGGCTTTACATTGCACAATATTTTGACATTTACCCGTCCCAGTGTTTAGGATTGATACCCGTCGTTGCCGGTGATTTGCTAATAATACAATTATTTGTTCGATAATTCTTCACAGTCTTCGATATTTTTATATTTCCCGCTTCTTATACATGTAAATATGGTGAATTTTTATTTCAGGCCTCCCTTATAACTCCCCTCCCGTTCGAACCTAAAAATTTTAATATAACTTATAATCATGGAAGAATTAATGCTAATTGACATACCGAGTTTTGTTAAGTTCGGTTCAGCCGTTAGTGCCCGCTAAAGTTTTAACGTATAACTCATTTATACTTAGGTATATGACAAAAGTGTATATAACAAAAGTTACTCCAAATAACAAAATAAACAACTTTTGTTATGTTTTTATTTGCGGAAAAACCAATAGAAAACGAAATATCGCTATTTTTAATTTCAGGCTTCCCTTATAACCCCCACTCCTGCCCGTACATAGAAATATTGGTATGGCTTATTATAATGAAGGCCTCACTGCTAATACACATACCGAGTTTTATTTAGTTCGGTTGAGTCTTTTTTGGCAAATAATATTGTTGACTCCCGCTATAATTTTTAGCGTATAACGCATTTAAACTTCGGTATACGACAAAAGTGTGTATAACAAAAGTTACTCTAAATAACAAAATAAACAACTTTTGTTATGTGCATATTTGCCGAAAAACCAATAGAAAACGAAATATCGATATTTTTAATTTCAGGCTTCCCTTATAACCCCCACTCCTGTTCGTCTCAGAGAAAATTAATATAGCCTAAAGTCTAAGTTGGGTTAGTAGTAATATACATACCAAGTTTCATAAAATTCGGTTCAGCCGTTTATGCGTGAAAAGGTAACAAACCAACAAACAAACATACACGAAAGAAACAAAATGCAGATATGGTGTCTATGACATGTGAAACGAAAAGTTATCGTGAAATTTCGCGAAAAAAATCAATGTACAGACAGAGGTTACAATTTTATATATATAAATATATATATAGTTTAATACCATTGACGTAAGTGATCTTTAATAAATACATTTTTGTGTGAAATGCCTTTCAAAGACAAAGAGAAATGCCACATCCTAACATATAATTTCTAACTGTTACTTCTGAAGTGAAATCAAAAGCGACCATATTTATTATTATGATGATGCGGAATTATAATTATTTTTATTATTATAAAAAGAAACTCCTTTCCCAGCCCTGCATGAGTAAACAAATGTATATTCATAAACTGGAAAAAGTGATTAACAGCTACTCAATAATCAAACGTTTCGTGTAAAACTCAAGGCTAGTTTTCTAATGGCTGAAAACCAAGAGCACTGAAACACTACTGATCGCATCTCAGCATATCGTCTGTATTTTAAAAAGTCCGTCACGCAGGCGCTGCGTAAACTAAGCAGATTTCCCTTTTTACAATAGAGAGATCTGCATACTGATAATACAATACCACCCTGATTAAATACAAACGATAATGAGAAATATCTGAGATATTTTTAATTTTCGAAAATCCCCCTCTAAACCACCCCCCCCCTCCCTCTAGTCCGATTTCAGCCATTAACGAACTTAATCTGTCTTTTTACATAAGACGGTTAAATATCAAGTTTCGTGACGATCAAACAAAAAAGTCCGTCACGCAGGGGCTGCGTAAACTAAGCAGATTTCCCTCGTGAAGTTTAGTAATAGATAAATCTAAATACTGGTAACACAACACCACCGTGAATAAATACAAACGGAAATAAGAAATGGTCCATCCAATTTCAATAACCTGCCGACAGGAAGCGTTAGGTTAGAATTGTAAACAAACGGGTCTGCCCTCCTCACACCGGAAAGAAAAACTATTACTGAAATATATCAGAATATAACATATTAATTTTATTGAGAACTATTTACTATATCTAGTACTGTAATTAATAATGAGTCAGAATAATTGTTATCTCAATCAATCAAATTTTAGTAGTCAAAAACTTTAAGACGGGGGGGGGTCACCAGGACATATTTGCATATTTGACGTATAATAAAGGTCCCTTGAATACAATTTTTGGTATTTCAACTTGGAATAATGTGACTTATTATGTAGCAGAGTATTGTTTATGTAACATGAGTAGAAGTGGCGGTTTGCTGGTGACTGAAAACTGAAAAATGCCAATATCTCGGTTAATATTCAAGATAGAGAATAAGCGTATATAACAATATTTATAGAAAATTTAATTTCCAATAAGATTAGTTATGTACAATTTTTCGATCCGGATATAGTAACTGAGATATTTGGAATTTTCGATTTACCCGTCGTTGCCGGTGATTTGCTAATAATTGAATTATTTGTTCGATAATTCTTCACAGTCTTCCATATTTTTATATTTCCCATCTCTTATACATGTAAATATGGTGAATTTTTATATCAGGCCTTCCTTATAACCCCCCTCTCGTTCGAACCTAAAAATCTTAATATAACTTATAATCATGGAAGAATTAATGCTAATTGACATACCGAGCTTAGTTAAGTTCGTTAGTGCCCAATAAAATTGTTGGCTCCCGCTAAAGTTTTAACGTAAAACTCATTTATACTTAGGTATATGACAAAAGTGTATATAACAAACGTTACTTCAAATAACAAAATAAACAACTTTTGTTATGTTTATATTTGCGGAAAAACCAATAGGAAACGAAATATCACTATTTTTAATTTCCGGCCTCCCTTATAACCCCCACTCCTGCCCGTCCCTAGAAATGTTGGTATGGCTTATTACAATGAAGGCGTTAGTGCTAATGCACATACCGAGTTTTATTTAGTTCGGTTGAATCTTTTTTGGCAAATAATATTGTTGCCTCCCGCTATAATTTTTAGCGTATAACGCATTTAAACTTCGGTATACAACAAAAGTGTATATAACAAAAGTTACTCTAAATAACAAAATAAACAACTTTTGTTATGTGCATATTTGCCGAAAAACCAATAGAAAACGAAATATCGCTATTTTTAATTTCTGGCTTCCCTTATAACCCCCACTCCTGTTCGCCTCAGAGAAAATTAATATAGCCTAAAGTCTAAGTTGGGTTAGTAGTAACATACATACCAAGTTTCATAAAATTCGGTTCAGCCGTTTATGCGTGAAAAGGTAACAAACAAACAAACAAACAAACATACACGAAAGAAACAAAATGCAGATATGGTGTCTATGACATGTGAAACGAAAAGTTATCGTGAAATTTCTCGAAAAAAATCAATGTACAGACAGAGGTTACAATTTTATATATATACTAGCTCAGATACCCGGCTTCGCTCGGGAATTCATTTGAGGCTGAATGGTGATGGTATATTTTTGGCAAGGCTTTACTTTGCACAATATTTTGACATTTACCCGTTCCAGTGTTTAGGGTTAATACCCGTTGTTGGCATTTGTTAATAATAAAATTATTTTTTTATGTAAAACTTCACTGTCCTGCATATTGTCATAGTTCTCGTCTCCTGTGCATTATGCATAGATTTGAATTATTAAGGAGAAAATATTGACATACATTTGAATTAATTTTTTCAGGTGAGGTACCTGGTAGTTCATATTGAAAAGAAGTGTTGAGCAAATTTCTCTAAATAACAAAATAAACAACTTTTGTTAAGTGCATATTTGCCGAAACCCCAATAGGAAATCATTATTATTAATTTCATGCCTCCCTTATAACCACCACTCCTGCCCGTCCCTAGAAATGTTAGTATGGCTTATTATAAGGAAGGCGTTAGTGCTAATACACATACTGAGTGTTTTATTTAGTTCGGTTGAGTCTTTTGTGCCAAATAAAATTGTTGTCTCCCGCTATAATTTTTAGCGTATAACGCCTTTATACTTCGGTATACGATGATAGTGTATATAAAAAAAAAGTTATACTCTTTAGTTTATAGCGTATAACTCATTTATGCTTCCGTATACGGCAAAAAAACATATTACAGAAGTTACTCTAAATAACAAAATAAAAAACTTCTGTCATGTGCATAATTGAAAAAAAACCATTAGGAAACGAGATAGCGCTATTAGCAGATTTCCCTTAAGGGAAATCAGCTATTGAGGTTGTACTCATGACGGAATTTTCGACATTTTTCTTCAAATGTCCATCGATCCTACCTAGTAGATGACGAAAATGAGGTCCGTTCAAAACTGTATATATATATATCTATATATATAAATATATATATATATATATATATATATATATATATATATATATATATATATATATATTTGTCTGTTACCGCTATAGCAGTCCCAATTTTTGTTTAATCCTTACCAAACTTCATATTTAAGAGTTTTATGTAAAAAGAAAGATCAAGTTCGTTAACGGCTTAAATTGGACCAGTGGGAGGGGGGGTTTAGAGGTGAGGATTTTCGAAAATGCGAAATATCTCCGTTATATGCATCGGATCGAAAAATTGTATAGAATAAATCTTATTGCAAATTAAATTTACTATAAATATTGTTCTATTCATTTATTCTGTATCTTGAATATTAACCGAGATATTTGCATTTGTATTCTGCGTGATACTGGTCACCAGTAGGCTATGTTCGAACTTTCCGGCGAGAGCTCTGGCGGCCGTTTCTATAACTTCGCCCCTCCTGAATTGGTTTAGAGGTTAGGTCAACTGTTTTTTGGGGCTAGAAACTACTGGGTTGTTACGCCCTAAATAATGTTTTAGGTTTAGAGGTTTCTTACTACTACAGTTGTTATTAGGCAGATTTCCCTATTGTAAAACTTCACGTGGGAAATCTGCTTAGTTTACGCAGCCCCTGCGTGACGGACTTTTTTTAATTTCAGGCCTCCCTTACAACCCCCACTCCTGCCCGTCCCTAGAAATGTTCGTATGGCTTATTATAAGTAAATCGTTAGTATTAATTCACATAGCGAGTTTGGTTTAGTTCGGTTGAGTCTTTTGTGCCAAATAAAATTGTGGACTCCCGCTATAGTGTTTAGCGTATAACTCATTTATACTTCCGTATACGGCAAAAGTGCATATAACAAAAGTTACTCTAAATTACAAAATAAACAACTTTTGTTATGGGCATATTTGCTGAAAAAGCAATAGGAATCGAAATATCACTATTTTTAATTTCAGGCCTCCCTTATAACCCCCACTCCTGTTCGTCTTAGAGAATATTAATATAGCCTAAAGTCTAAGTTGGGCTAGTAGTAATATACATACCAAGTTTCATAAAATTCGGTTCAGCCGTTTATGCGTGAAAAGGTAACAAACAAACAAACAAATAAACAAACAAACAGACACGAAAGAAACAAAATGTAGTTATGGTGTCTATGACATGTGAAACGAAAAGTTATCGTGAAATTTCGCGAAAAAAATCAATGTACAGACAGAGGTTACAATTTTATATATATATAGAATAGATATATAGATATATATATACAGTTTTGAAACGGACCTCATTTTCGTCATCTCCTGGGTAGGATCGATGGACATTTGGAGAATCATTTCGAAAATCGCGCCATGAGTACAAACTCAATAGCTGATTTCCCTTATGGGAAATCTGCTAAAATTGCGACCGCTAGTGCGTTAACAGACAAATATATATACATACTAGCTCAGATACCCGGCTTCGCTCGGGAATTCATTTAAGGCTGAATGTTGATGGTATTTTTTACAATTTTTGATGGCAAGGCTTTTACCCGTCCCAGTGTTTAGGGTTAATACCCGTCGTTTCTGTGGATTTGTTAATAATAAAATTAATTTTTTATGTAAGACTTCACTGTCCTCCATATTTCCCGTTTCCTGTGCATTATGCATAGATTTGAATTATTAAGGAGAAAATATTGACATACATTTGAATTAATTTTTTCAGGTGAGGTACCTGGTAGTTCATATTGAAAAGAATTGTTGAGCAAATTTCTCTAAATAACAAAATAAACAACTTTTGTTATGTACATATTTGCTGAAACCCCAATTGGAAATCATTATTATTAATTTCAGGCCTCCCTTATAACCCGCACTCCTGCCCGTCCCTAGAAATGCTAGTATAGCTTATTATAATGAAGGCGTTAAAACTAATTCTCATACCGAGTTTGGTTTAATTCGGTTGAGTCTTTAGTGCCAAATAAAATTGTGGACTCCCGCTATAGTTTATAGCGTATAACTCATTTATGCTTCCGTATACGGCAAAAGTGCATATAACAAAAGTTACTCTAAACAACAAAATAAATAACTTTTGTTATGTGCACAATTGCCGAAAATGCATTAGGAAACGAAATATCGCTATTTTCAATTTCAGCCCTCCCTTATAACCCCCACTCCTGCCCGTCCCTAGAAATGTTAGTATGGCTTATTATAAGTAAATCGTTAGTATTAATTCACATAGCGAGTTTGGTTTAGTCTTTTATGCCAAATAAAATTGTGGACTCCCGCTATAGTTTATAGCGTATAACTCATTTATGCTTCCGTATACGACAAAAGTGCATATAACAAAAGTTACTCTAAATTACAAAATAAACAACTTTTGTTATGTGCATATTTGCTGAAAAAGCAATAGGAAACGAAATATCGCTATTTTTAATTTCAGGCCTCCCTTATAACCCCCACTCCTGCCCGTCCCTAGAAATGTTAGTATGGCTTATTATAAGGAAATAGTTAGTATTAATTCACATAGCGAGTTTGGTTTAGTTCGGTTGAGTCATTGTGCCAAATAAAATTGTGGACTCCCGCTATAGTTTATAGCGTATAACTCATTTATGCTTCCGTATACGGCAAAAGTGCATATAACAAAAGTTACTCTAAATATCAAAATAAACAACTTTTGTTGTGTACATATTTGCTGAAAAAGCAATAGGAAACGAAATATTGCTATTTTTAATTTCAGGCCTCCCCTATAACCCCCACTCCTGCCCGTCCCTAGAAATGTTAGTATGGCTTATTATAAGGAAATAGTTAGTATTAATTCACATAGCGAGTTTGGTTTAGTTCGGTTGAGTCTTTTGTGCCAAATAAAATTGTGGACTCCCGCTATTGTTTTTAGCGTATAACTCATTTATACTTCCGTATACGGCAAACATGCATATAACAAAAGTTACTCTAAATTACAAAATAAACAACTTTTGTTATGTGCATATTTGCTGAAAAAGCAATAGGAAACGAAATATCGCTATTTGTAATTTCAGGCTTCCCTTATAACCCCCACTCCTATTCGTCTCAGAGAAAATTAATATAGCCTAAAGTCTAAGTTGGGTTAGTAGTAATATAAATACCAAGTTTCATAAAATTCGGTTCAGCCGTTTATGCGTGAAAAGGTAACAAACAAACAAACAAACAAACAAACATACACGAAAGAAACAAAATGCAGATATGGTGTCTATGACATGTGAAACGAAAAGTTATCTTGAAATTTCGCGAAAAAAATCAATGTACAGACAGAGGTTACAATTTTATATATCTATCTATATATATATAAAATTGTAACCTCTGTCTGTACATTGATTTTTTTCGCGAAATTTCACGATAACTTTTCGTTTCACATGTCATAGACACCATAACTGCATTTTGTTTCTTTGGTGTCTGTTTGTTTGTTTGTTTGTTTGTTTGTTTGTTTGTTTATTTGTTTGTTTGTTTGTTACCTTTTCACGCATAAACGGCTGAACCGAATTTTATGAAACTTGGTATGTATATTACTACTAGCCCAACTTAGACTTTAGGCTATATTAATATTCTCTAAGACAAACAGGAGTGGGGGTTATAAGGGAGGCCTGAAATTAAAAATAGCGATATTTCGTTTCCTATTGCTTTTTCAGCAAATATGTCCATAACAAAAGTTGTTTATTTTGTAATTTAGAGTAACTTTTGTCATATGCACTTTTGCCGTATACGGAAGTATAAATGAGTTATATACGCTAAAAACTATAACAGGAGTCAACAATTTATTAGGCACAAAAGACTCAACCGAACTACACCAAACTCAGTATGTGAATTAGTACTAACGCCTTCCTTATAATAAGCCATTCTAACATTTCTCGGGATGGGCAGGAGTGGGGGTTATAAGGGAGGCCTGAAATTAAAAATAGTGATATTTCGTTTCCTATTGGGATTTTGGCAAATATGCACATAACAGAAGTTGTTTATTTTGTTGTTTAGAGTAACTTTTGTTATATACACTTTTTTCGTATATCGAATTATAAACGAGATATACGCTAACACCTATAGCGGAAGTGAACAATTTTATTTGACACAAAAGACTCAACCGAACTAAATAATACTCGGTATATGTATTAGCACTAACCCTTTCATTATAACAAGCCATACCAACATTTCTAGGGACGGGCAGGAGGGGGGGTTATGAGGGAAGCCTGAAATTAAAAATTGCGATATTTCGTTTCCTATTGGGTTTTCGGCAAATATGAACATAACAAAAGTTGTTTATTTTGTAATTTAGAGTAACTTTTGTTATATACACTATCGTTGTATACCGAAGTATAAAGTTGTTATACGCTAATTATTTTAGCGGGAGTCAACAATTTTTTTTGGCACAAAGGACTCAACCGAACTAAACGAAGCTCGGTATGTGAATTAGTACTAACGCCTTCCTTATAATAAGCCATACTAACATTTATAGGGACGGGCAGGAGTGGGGGTTATAAGGTAGGCCTAAAATTAATAATAGTGATTTCCTATTGGGGTTTCACCAAATATGCACATAAAAAAAGTTGTTTATTTTGTTATTTAGAGAAATTTCCTCAACACTTCTTTTCAATATGATCTACCAGGTACCTCACCTTAAAAAATTAATTCAAATGTATGTCAATATTTTCTCCTTAATAATTCAAATCTATGCATAATACACAGGAAACGGGAAATATGACAATATGCAGGACAGTGAAGTGTTACATAAAAAATTAATTTCATTATTAACAAATCCACAGAAACGACGGGTGTTAACCCTAAATACTGGGACGGGTAAATGTCGTGAAAAGTAAAGCCTTGCCAAAAATATACCATCACCATTCAGCCTCAAGTGAATTCCCGAGCGAAGCCGGGTATCTGAGCTAGTATATATATAAAATTGTAACCTCTGTCTGTACATTGATTTTTTTCGCGAAATTTCACGATAACTTTTCGTTTCACATGTCATAGACACCATATCTGCATTTTGTTTCTTTCGTGTATGTTTGTTTGTTTGTTTGTTTGTTTGTTTGTTTGTTACCTTTTCACGCACAAACGGCTGAACCGAATTTTATGAAACTTGGTATGTATATTACTACTAAACCAACTTAGACTTTAGGCTATATTAATTTTCTCTGAGACGAACAGGAGTGGGGGTTATAAGGGAAGCCTGAAATTAAAAATAGCGATATTTCGTTTCCTATTGGTTTTTCCGCAAATATAAACATAAAGAAAGTTGTGTATTTTGTAATTTAGAGTAACTATTGTTATATGCACTTTTGCCGTATACGGAACTATAAATGAGTTATACGCTAAAAACTATAGCGGGAGTCCACAATTTTATTTGGCACAAAAGACTCAACCGAACTAAACCAAACTCGCTATGTGAATTAATACTAACGATTTCCTTATAATAAGCCATACTAACATTTCTAGGCACGAGCAGGAGTGGGGGTTATAATGGAGGACTGAAATTAAAAATAGCGATATTTCGTTTCCTATTGGTTTTTTCGACAAATATGCACATAACAAAATTGTTTTATTTTGGTATTTAGAGTAACTTTTGTTATATACACTTTTTTCGCATACCGAATTATTAACGAAATATACGCAAAAACCTATAACGAATGTGAACAATTTTATTTTAGACGAAAGACCCAACCGAAATGAATAAAACTCGGTATGTGTATTAGCACTAACGCTTTCATTATAATAAGCCATACTAACATTTCTAGAGACGGGCAGGAGTGGGGGTTATAAGGGAGGCCTGAATTTAAAATAGCGGTATTTTGTTTTCTATTCGTTTTTCGGCAAATATGAACCTAACAAAAGTTGTTTATTTTGTTATTTAGAGTAACTTTTGTGATATTCATTTTTGACTTTTAACGAAGTATAAACGAGATATTTACTATAATTTAAAGCGGGAGTCACTATTTTATTGGGCGCTAACGATTGAACCGAACTTAACAAAACTCGGTATGTCAATTAACATTAATTCTCCCATGATTATAAGCTATATTAAAATTTTTAGGTTCGAACGGGAGTGGGAGTTATAAGGGAGGCCTGAAGTAAAAATTCACGATATTTCATTTTCTATTTGTTTTTCGGCAAAGGTGCACATAACAAAAGTTGTTTACTTTGTTATTTAGAGCAACTTTTGTTTCATTCACTTATGTCGTAAAATGAAGTAAATACGGGATATAAGCTAAATCTATAGCGGGAGTCGACGATTTTATTAGTACTTATTTAAATAAGTTTATAACACTTAAGTGTTTTTAATATAGGCATATTATGACAAATGATGTTATGTTTTAGCCTTATCTATTTCGATTATTTAGTACTAAGTATGATTCGGATTAGTGAGATTATAAATCCCCCTCCCCCTTCGCCTCATTTATTTATTTTCCCTAGAAAATAACATTATTATTTATTTCCAATAGGAATTTAAACTATAAGAGCATTTCCATTATTTAATTTGTATAATGTATAATTTAAAAAAAATCGTGCTGAATTTCCTCAAAGAGTGATAGGGGAAGTAGTAGGGAATTAAACTCTTTGATTTTGGTTATATACTATCTTATTTCCGATATCTTCATGTTATTGAAACAAATATGTACTATCATAACAATTAAACGTTAATGCCATTGTTTGTTGTTTGTTTGTTTGTCATCTGTTTAAAGTATTACTTAGGTTACGGCTACGATCTCTCCCCCTCGACTAGCTTTTTGAATATAATTGAAATTATTTTTATGGTAACACTATTATTTAATGCTATCAGGTAGATAAATTATTACAATAATATTTTGAATTAATAATTTATGGAGAAGAGTGTTGATAGCTCTAATGCGAGAGCGGAAATAGACGGAGGCTCTATTAGCCTTAATTGAGTTTACTAATTTCCTGTGAAATGCTGGGCATTACGGGAAGTGATTACCACTGAGATCTACTATTATGAATATAACCTTACGTGCTAAACTATGCTTAAACTATATGTGCTCGGATTGGTTTTTGACAGGAAATAAGTTTCATTATAGACGATATTTAATTGTAATAAATACTATCCATGATTATGGTTTGAAGTATTCAAAAAGGTGAGTTAAAAAATGGCAAGGTCTTCAAATATGAAATTTCTCATTTATAAGTCGCCTGCCTGACCCTCACAGCAAAACAATGCGCGCCGACGGGAAGTGTAGTTGTAAACATTGAAGCCTTGCCCAAAAAAATACTATCATCATTCAGCCTTAAATGATTTCCCGAGCGAAGCCGGGTACCTTAGCTAGTCTATATATATATATAAAATTGTAACCTCTGTCTGTACATTGATTTTTTCGCGAAATTTCACGATAACTTTTCGTTTCACATGTCATAGACACCATAACTGCATTTTGTTTCTTTCGTGTATGTTTGTTTGTTTGTTTGTTTGTTTGTTACCTTTTCACGCATAAACGGCTGAACCGAATTTTATGAAACTTGGTATGTATATTACTACTAACCCAACTTAGACTTTAGGCTATATTAATTTTCTCTGAGGCGAACAGGAGTGGGGGTTATAAGGGAAGCCTGAAATTAAAAATAGCGATATTTCGTTTTCTATTGGTTTTTCGGCAAATATGCACATAAAAAAAGTTGTTTATTTTGTTATTTAGAGTAACTTTTGTTATATACACTTTTGTCGTATACCGAAGTTTAAATGCGTTATACGCTAAAAATTATAGCGGGAGTCAACAATATTATTTGCCAAAAAAGACTCAACCGAACTAATTAAAACTTGGTATGTGTATTAGCAGTGAAGCCTTCATTATAATAAGCCATACCAACATTTCTATGGACGGGCAGGAGTGGGGGTTGTAGGGAAAGCCTGAAATTAAAAATAGCGATATTTCGCTTCCTATTGGTTTTTCCGCAAATATAAACATAACAAAAGTTGTTTATTTTGTTATTTGGAGTAACTTTTGTTATATACACTTTTGTCGTATACCTAAGTATAAATGGGTTATACGTTAAACTTTAGCGGGAGCCAACAATTTTATTGGGCACTAACGGCTGAACCGAACTTAACAAAGCTCGGTATGTTAATTAGCATTAATTCTTCCATGGTTATAAGTTATATTAAAATGTTTAGGTTCGAACGGGAGGGGGGTTATAAGGGAGGCCTGAAATAAAAATTCACCATATTTACATGTATAAGAGACGGGAAATATAAAAATATCGAAGACAGTGAAGCCTTATCGAACAAATATTCTATTATTAGCAAATCCACGGCAACGACGGGTATCAATCCTAAACACTGGGACGGGTGAATGTCAAAATATTGTGCAAAGTAAAGCCTTGCCAAAAAAAATACCATCACCGTTCAGCCTCAAATGAATTCCCGGGCGAAGCCGGGTATCTGAGCTAGTATATATATATATATATATATATATATATATATATATATATATATATATATATATATATAATTTTGAACGGACCTCATTTTCGTCATCTCCTGGGTAGGATCGATGGACATTAGAAGAAATTTTTCGAAAATTGCGTCATGAGTACAACCTCAATAGCTGATTTCCTTTATGGGAAATCTGCTAAAAGATGATAAATTGGCAAAAGTGGGTAGTAAATAAAATCTTAATTGATGTCATCACACTAACTATTTGCTTGTATAATGAACGTCCGTTTTAAACAATATTTCGTATTAATGCCTAGAATAAGACGTGTCACGATATATTTTATTATTTTTAAATTGTGGGGGTTTACTGTGTCTTGAGATGTAACTGAGAGATTTGAGTTTTTGTTTTAGCAGATCCCGATATTTAGTTGTTTTATGTAAAAAGAAAGATCAAGTTCGTTATCGCCTGAAATCGGACCAGTGGGAGGGGGAGTTTAGAGGGGAGGATTCTCGAAAATTCGAAATATCTCCGTTACTATACGTCGGATCGAAAAAGGTTACAGTATCAATCTTATTGCAAATTAAATTTACTATAAATATTGTTCTATACATTTATTCTATATCTTGAATATTAACTGAGATATTTGCATTTGTATTCTGCGTGTGCTCGGCAGCAGTCAAGACATGCAGAGAGTATGAAATGGCGACGTACGAAGAGCTGTGTTTATCGGAGACTCTCCGTCAGTTGATTGACAATTTGTCATCGATTGGTCATTAAATGTCATTATCCTAGCATGACACTTGCTAATTGTACAGCCGTCTAAAAATATTACCAATATCAATGAGAAATATACTGGATATTGTGTCGATACTAGAAGCGTCATGAATGGCTGCGTAAACTAAGCAGACTTCCCACTTGAAGTTTTAAAATAGCTAAATCTACATACTTTTCAACTTAACACCACTGTGGATATAAAGTGAACAAATACCGATGATATGAGAAATATTTCAGTCAATTTACATTTTATTAACCTCCACATCAGAAAGCGTCTCATTGTGAATTGTAAACAAACAGGTCAGCCAAACTCTAAGAGCTGAATACATAGAAATGTTCTTGACAGGTAAGAAAAACAATTTCTTGAAATATATCTGAATATAATATAATAATTTTATTGAAAACTATTTACCATTTATAATGAACCAGAATAATTTTTATCTCAATCACTCCAATTTTGGGAATACAAGAACAAAACGCGGGGGTGGTATCAGATGGAAAAGATTTGTTGAACATAATATTTGCTATTTCTGCTTGAAATAAGATGGCTCATGATATGTTGGCTTGTTCTTAACGTTCACTTAACAAGAAGGGGGGTTTACTGAAGGCTGAAAACTAAAATATCTCCATTAATATTTGAGATAGTGAAAAAAAACGTATGAAACAAAATTTAATTTGATGATTTAATGATTAGTTCCTAAACACTTTTTCCATCCGACATATAATAACGGAGATACAACGAATTTTCAAAATTCACCTCCACTATTCCACCCCTGATTTTTATTAGCTATTAATATGCTTTTTAGTATGGAATGAAACAGCTAAATATCGAGTATGGTATAGAAAACATAAATATTATAAATAAATAAATCATAACCATGGCTAGCGTTTATTATAATTATGTATAGTCTATAATGAACATTTTTCTTGTCAAAAACCAACCCAAGCCCACATTGTTTCAGCTTAGTTGTTAGTACTTAACATTATATACATAATTGTAAATGTGAGGAAAAGAAATTCCGACATTTCACAGGAAATAAGTTAACACAATTAACTGCGTTAGCCTCCCGACAACTTCCGCTCCCGCTTTAGCATCAACATTGCTTTACTTAAATTATTTATTCAAACATTGAAAAATTCGAATTTCCTAGTCATCCCTGATACATATTTCTATTAGCAAATGTTACTAAAGTATTTTGCACATTTTGCCATTCTTACAGATTTTTTGTAAACCTTTTTGTCCTGGAAGGAACTAATATCCTGAATTATTGTTACAGGTAAATCTAGGTTTGTTAATCTTTGTAATTTGTAAAAGGAATACATTTTCCACGTGTATTGCTCCATGTAAAAAAAAAACCAAACGGCGCCGTATCGTTGAGAAAAATCATCAAGAATACTTTTGCGTTATTTTTAATTATTTTTTTAATTACAGAATTTATTTCCCTTCCCATACACTTGTTTCAAAGATAATTTTGTTGGCTACAACTTTTACGTCACAGCATTTTTCAATAAAACGTGCCATTTCTGAAATAAACATTTGTACATTTTACGGCTAATGGATGCTTCAAATCGAAAAATTCACCGATATAAACTACTTTTAGAATTAAATTTTCTACAAGAATCTGTCTTAAAAAGTATGACATTCTATTGGAAATTTTAGAGTTATTGTCGCTGGAAATGATCTGGTGAAGGTTAAGGTTAATATTATTTATCCCATAGCTCAAAAGAGTTGGTTAATGCGTTCGTAATTCACTTGCTAAACTTATATATATATATATATATATATATATATATATATATATATATATATATATAATTTGCTTTGGATTCAAAGAGAGACATTTATTTCGTGAGCTCTTGTTGATAATGGATGATTTTCATTCATTCCAAGGTTCTGGGAAGGACTATGTTCTGTGAATGGCGGAAAGAGAACAATCACATTGACAATAAACTATAATTACTGTTATTAATGAATGAATATTGAGGAGAGGCCTTCAAGGAGCATTGTGCAATCACAGCTGTCAAATGAATAGTTATGAATGAAATTGATAAGGAGTACGTTATCACTGTGGCGAGTTATGTTTACCAGGTGTGCATGTCTTCGGTTCATACGGGGTCTGATAATATAGATCAGGTATGGACCCATTTGAAAAGAATTTTCGAAATTATCGTCAGTCAGCCTTGTACGATGTTTTGATTTATTAACTTTCATCATTGAAAAGAACTGTTTGCATTTATAAGTACTGCCAAACGCACAAATCTCTCCTCATCTTCCTCATTTGGAGTATGTAGTGTAATATTTTTGTTTAATTGGGTTTTTCAAAATGTCTGGCGGGTCGGCGGCTGCCCACATATGCTTTAGAAGATTCGGAGATGATTCCAGGACCTGAGTGAAACTGATGTGTTCAGTAAGGGGACACTTGGTTAGCATTTTGGGTTTGCTCCATATGTGAGCGTTTTGTATAAAAATAATGATGAAGTTCGTTAGCGGCAGAAATCGCATTCAAGAGAGGGTTGGGGGGTTAAAAAGGGGTGGTGAACATTTTCTTCAAGTGTCCATCAATCCTCCCTAGCAGAAGACAAAAAAGTCCGTCACGTAGGGGCTGCGTAAACTAAGCAGATTTCCCATGTGAAGTTTTACAATAGAGAAATCTGCCTACTGGTAACACATAACACCACCGTGAATAAGTGCAAGTACAAGTAAGTACAAACGGTAATGAGAAATCTTTCAGTTAATTTTAATAAGCTCCCAACGGAATTGTAAACAATCAGGTCTGCCAACCACTCAGATCTATCATTCTGAACAGATAGATAAGACATATTCTTCACCGGAAAGAAACACAATTACTTAAATATATCTGAATGTAACATATTAACTTTATTGCAAACTATTTACTATATCGTGTAGTATTTAATTTATAATGAATAATTACATATATTTTACAAAGTCACTAGTCCGATTTCAGCCATTGACGAACTTGATCTTTCTTTTTGCATAAAACGATCGAGTTTGGTTACGATTAAACAAAAATTGCGATCGCTAGACCGGTAACAGGCAATCTCATTAAGTCAATTGGGTAGGATTGATGGACATTTGAAGACTTTTTTTCGAAAATCGCGTCACGTGTACGACCTCAATAAGGGGACCTTGAGGGAAATCTGCTAAAATATGGTAAATACTTATCTGATTTTGAGTTAGAAATAGAGAAAATATGAAATTTCTAGTGTGTCATACCGGTAGGTGGGAAATCTGCTTAGTTTACGCAGCTCCTGCGTGATTGGGTTTTGGTTAGTAGTTCTTTGACCTCCAGTACTCCATGTTTCATTTTCATTGATTGATTTGAGGGGCCCGTTAAGGTCGTACATTGAGGAATGCTGCCCCAAGGACCAGGGTGTAGTTAGGGTAGGTTAGGAACAGCCTCCCTATGACGTCAGCAGGCCTTCTATCTCCTTACTATCTCATACATCTCCATAACCTCTTTGCATTTCACAGGATGACCTTTGAATCAGCTGTTGAGGTTGCATTAATGGCGCCATTTTTGAAAAATGTGTTATATTGTTACATAAATATTTTCTCTATAAGGAATATTTAACTAGATACTCGGATCCTTACGGGAAATCAGCTATTGAGGCTGTACTCATGACGCGATTTTCGAAGTTTTTCTTCAATTGTCCATCGATCCTACCCCGGAGATGACGAAAACGAGGTCCGTTCAAAAGTGTATATATATATATATATATATATATATATATATATATATATATATATATATATATATACTCGCTCAGATACCCGGCTTCGCTCGGGAATTCTTTTAAGGCTGAATGTTGATGGTATTTTTTACAATTTTTGATGGCAAGGCTTTTACCCGTCCCAGTGTTTAGGGTTAATACCCGTCGTTTCTGTGGATTTGTTAATAATAAAATTAATTTTTTATGTAAGACTTCACTGTCCTCCATATTTCCCGTTTCCTGTGCATTATGCATAGATTTGAATTATTAAGGAGAAAATATTGACATACATTTGAATTCATTTTTTCAGGTGAGGTACCTGGTAGTTCATATTGAAAAGAAGTGTTGAGCAAATTTCTCTAAATAACAAAATAAACAACTTTTGTTACGTGCATATTTGCCAAAACCCCAATAGGAAATCATTATTATCAATTTCAGGCCTCCCTTATAACCCGCACTCCTGCCCGTCCCTAGAAATGCTTGTATAGCTTATTATAATGAAGGCGTTAGTACTAATTTTCATACCGAGTTTGGTTTAATTCGGTTGAGTCTTTAGTGCCAAATAAAATTGTGGACTCCCGCTATAGTTTAGAGCGTATAACTCATTTATGCTTCCGTATACGGCAAAAAGTGCATATAACAAAAAGTTACTCTAAATAACAAAATAAACAACTTTTGTTATGTGCATATTTGCCAAAACCCCAATTGGAAATGGAATATCACTATTTTTTAATTTCAGGCGTCCCTTATAACCCCCACTCCTGCCCGTCCCTAGAAATGTTTGTAAGGCTTATTATAAGGAAGGCGTTAGTGCCAATACACATACCGAGTTTTATTTAGTTCGGTTGAGTCTGTGTGCCAAATAAAATTGTTGACTCCCGCTATAATTTTTAGTGTATAACACCTTTATAGTTCGGTATACGAAAAAAGTGTATATAACAAAAGTTATTCTAAATAACAAAATAAACAACTTTTGTTATGTGCATATTTGCCAAAAAACCAATAGGAAAGGAAATATCGCTATATTTAATTTCAGGCCTCCCTTATAACCCCCACTCCTGTTCGTCTCAGAGAATATTAATATAGCCTAAAGTCTAAGTTGGGTTAGTAGTAATACACATACCAAGTTTCATAAAATTCGGTTCAGCCGTTTATGCGTGAAAAGGTAACAAACAAACAAATAAACAAACAAACAAACAAACAAACAGACACCAAAGAAACAAAATGCAGTTATGGTGTCTATGACATGTGAAACGAAAAGTTATCGTGAAATTTCGCGAAAAAAATCAATGTACAGACAGAGGTTACAATTTTATATATATATAGATATATTTGTCTGTTACCGCTCTAGCGGTCGCAATTATTGTTTAATCGTTACCAAACTCGATATTTAGTCGTTTTATGTAAAAAGAAAGATCAAGTTCGTTAACGGCTGAAATCAGTCCAGGGTGAGGGGGGGTTTAGAGGGGAGGAGTTTCGAAAATTCGGAATATCTCCGTTACTATATGTCGGATTGAAAAAGTGTGTAGAATCAGTCTTATTGGAAATTAAATGCACTATAAATAATGTTATATACATTTATTCTCTATCTTGAATATTAACCGAGATATTGGCATTTTTCAGTTTTCAGCAACCAGTAAACCGCCACTTCTACTCATGTTACATAAACAATACTCTGCTACATAATAAATCACATTATTCGAAGTTTAAATACCAAAAATTGTATTCAAGAGACCTTTATTATACGAGATACATGCAAATATGTCCTGGAGATTCCCCCCCCCCTCGTCTTAAGGTTTTGGACTACTAAAATTTGATTGATAGGAATACCAATTATTCTGACTAATTATTAATTACATTACTCAATATAGTAAATAGTTCTCAATAAAATAAATATGTTATATTCTGGTGTATTTCAGTAATTGTTTTTCTTTCCAGTGTAAGTGGAGAGACCCGATTGTTCACATTTCTTAACTAACGCTTTCTGTCGGCAGGTTATTGAAATTGGATGAAACATTTCTTATTTCCGTTTGTATTTATTCACGGTGGTGTTGTGTTACCAGTATGTAGACTTATCTATGACTAAACATCACGTGGGAAATCTGCTTAGTTTACGCAGCCCCTGGTGACGGGCGTTTTTACGTTAGCCCTACATTTCAAATTAGGTTAAATAATCACATGAGTTTAGAAACACTTCGGAGATATTAGTTTAGTAACTGTTACAATCTATTACCTTCCACAGCTGTTTCAGAAAGTTAGTTGCATCGTCATTGATAAACGTGAATCGAAAACAGCTCTCGAGTGCTTTTTAAAATGAATCAGAGACTGTTAACCACTCTGAAAATTTCATTGATATGAAAACTGAGGCACATACACAACGTGTGGAATAATTGTGGTCCTCACTAAAACGTAGAAATAAACGTGGAACAAGGAGAACAATGGTAGACACCTACATATCTGAGTTGGTCTGGCGAAGAAGGCATCAAAAGGATGACTTATGTAATGCAATATTATCAAGTATGAGGGTATATTGGCCACCAAAATAATGTTATTTTTGTACTTGTAATAAATTTGGTTCAGTTTCTCTTAAAACTTTCTTTTGAAAATTCGAAATATCTCCGTTACTTTGCGTCTTATCGAAAATTTGTATTGAACCAATCTTGTTTAGCTGTTTTTACGATTGTTGCTCCATGCATTTGTTTGGTAGCTTAGTAGTTCAGCTGTTTTTTACGATTGTTGATCCATGCATTTGTTTTGGTAGCTTAGTAGTTCAGCTGTTTTTACGATTGTTGCTCCATGCATTTGTTTTGGTAGCTTAGTAGTTCAGCTGTTTTTACGATTGTTGCTCCATGCATTTGTTTTGGTAGCTTAGTAGTTCAGCTGTTTTTACGATTGTTGCTCCATGCATTTGTTTTGGTAGCTTAGTAGTTCAGCTGTTTTTACGATTGTTGCTCCATGCATTTGTTTTGGTAGCTTAGTAGTTCAGCTGTTTTTACGATTGTTGCTCCATGCATTTGTTTGGTAGCTTAGTAGTTCAGCTGTTTTTACGATTGTTGCTCCATGCATTTGTTTGGTAGCTTAGTAGTTCAGCTGTTTTTACGATTGTTGCTCCATGCATTTGTTTGGTAGCTTAGTAGTTCAGCTGTTTTTACGATTGTTGCTCCATGCATTTGTTTGGTACCTTAGTAGTTCAACTGTTTTAGCAGATTTCCATTAAGGGAAATCAGCTATTGAGGTTCTACTCATGACAGAATTTTCGAAATTTTTCTTCAAATGTCCATCGATCCTACCTAGTAGATGACGAAAATGAGGTCCGTTCAAAACTGTATATATAAAATATATATATATATATATATATATATATATATATATATATATATATATATATATATATATATATTTGTATGTTAACGCTATAGCTGTCGCAATTTATGTTTAATCGTTACGAAAATAGATATTAAACCGTTTTATGTAAACAGACATATCAATTTCGTTAATTGCTTAAATCGGACAAGAGGGAGGGGGGGTTTAGAGGGGATTTTCGAAAACTCCAGATATCTCCGTTATTATGAATCGGATCGAAAAATTGTACATAACTAATCTTATTGCAAATTAAAGTTACTATAAATATTGATATATACGTTTATTCTCTATCTTGAATATTAACCGAGATATATTCATTTTTCAGTTTTTAGCAAACCTCCACTTCTACTCATGTTACGTAAACAATACTCTGCTACATAATAAATCACATTATTGGAAGTTTAAATACCAAAAATTGTATTCAAGAGACCTTTATTATACGAGATACATGCAAATATGTCCTGGTGACCCCCCCCCCCCCCATCTTAAAGTTTTGGACTACTAAAATTTTATTGATTGAGATAACAATTATTCTGACTCATTATTAATTACAGTACTAGATATAGTAAATAGTTCTCAATAAAATAATGTGTTATATTCTGATATATTTCAGTAATTGTTTTAGCAGATTTCCCTTAAGGGAAATCAGCTATTGAGGTTGTACTCATGACGGAATTTTCGACATTTTTCTTCAAATGTCCATCGATCCTACCTAGTAGATGACGAAAATGAGGTCCGTTCAAAACTGTATATATATATCTATATATATATATATATATAGATATATATATTTGTCTGTTAACGCTCTAGCAGTCGCAATTATTGTTTAATCGTTACGAAACTCGATATTTTGTCGTTTTTAGTAAAAAGAAAGATCAAGTTCGTTAACGGCTGATATCGGACTAGGGCGAGGGGTGGCTTAGAGGGGAGGATTTTCGAAACTCGAAATATCTCCGTTACTATACGTCGAATCGAAAAATTGTATAGAACCTATCGTATTGCAAACAGAATGTACTATAATTATTGTTATACACATTTATTCTCTATTTTGAATATTAAGCGAGATTTTTGCATTTTTCAGTTTTCAGCCATCAGCAAACCCCCACTTCTGCTCATGTTACTATTATATAATAAGCCACATTATTTAAAGCTTAAATATCAAATATTGTATTCAAGTGACCTTTATTATACGAGATACATGCAAATATGTCCCGGTGACCCCCCCCCCTGCCGTCTTAATGTCTTGGATTACTAAAATTTGATTGATTGAGATAACAATTATTCTGACTCATTATTAATTACAGTACTAGATATATGTAGTAAGTAGTTCTCAATAAAATTAATATGATTTATTCTGATATAGTTCAGTAATTGTTTTTCTTTCCGGTGTGAAGCTGGCAGATCAGTTTGTTTATATTTCAAATGCTTCCTGTTGGCTGGTTATTGAAATTGACTGAAACGCTTCTTATTTCCGTTTGTATTTATTCACTTAATATTCACGGTGGTGTTGTGTCAGCAGTACGTAGATTTATCTATTACTAAATCTCACGAGGGAAATCTGCTTAGTTTACGTAGCCCCTGCGTGACGGACTTTTTTCGTATCTTAATTACTAACGGAGTAATTACATGTCATACGTGGAGTTATATGATACGACATACGTGGGAACTCAGCTTAGTTAACTTTACGGACGTTTAGATTTGCATAACTCTGATAGATCTGCAAGCTGATTTGTTCCCGGCTAAAAGAAAATGACAAATATAAGAAGAAACGGCGATTTTGTAGTGAAATCGTTTCCCGGGCATGTATGGCGGGAAAAAAGTGTACTATTTTCGCTGATCAGCTGTTGAGGCGGGCCGCCTATTCTCTCACGCTCTTGCTCGTACCTTAATCTTCCAGTTGATATAGCAGTCTGTTAGGAACTCATGCAAGCCTAGAGGAAGAAAGTTTTTCTCACGCCACTTACATTTTTTTTTTCTGAAAACTTACGGACATGAAGAAGAACACTTTATATGCATAAATTGAAGCGTACAATCTTCTTCAGTTCAACAACTTATTTAACTAAATAATATCCGTGGCACATCAAATTTTTTATAAAGAAATCAAAATTAATGCTAAAAAAGTCTGCCACGCAGGGGCTGCGAAAACTAAGCAGATTTCCCTCGTGATGTTTAACAAGAAATAAATCTATATAATGGTAACACAATAGCACCGCCAACATCAATTGAATAATTACAAACGATAATAAGAAACCTCCAGGCGGGAAACACCTGAAACGTAAACAAACAGGTGTAAAAACTTCTTACAGGAAAGATAAACAATTACTGAAATATATCAGAATATAACGTATTAAGTTTATTGAAAACTATTTACTATATCTAGTACTGTAATTAATAATGGATCAGAATAGTTTTTACCAGAATCAATCAAATGCTAGTAATGTTACTCCAAGAACCTAAAATGAGGGTAGGCCACGATAACATACATCTAATAACGTATAATAAAGGTCACTTGAAAACAATTTATGGTATTTAAGCTTCGAATAATGTGGTGTATTACATACCATAGTATTGTTTATGTAACGTGAGAAGAAGTGGGGGTTTGTTGAAGGCTAAAAACTGAAAAATGCAAATATTTTGGTTAATATACAAGATAGAGAATAAATGTATATAACAATATTTATAGTATATTTAATTTTCAATAAGATTGGTTATATACAATGTTTTGATCCGACGTATAGTAACGGAGATAATTCGAATTTTCGAAAATCTCCCCATTTGAACCCCCCTCCCACAAGTCTGGTTTCAGCCATTAACGAACTTGATCTTTCTTTTTACATAAAACGTTTAAATATCAAGTTTGGTAACGATGAAATAAAAATTACGACCGCTAGAGCGTTATTTCGAACGAACCTCATTTTCGTTATCCTGGGTAGGATCTATGGACATTTGAAGACATTTTTGCTGATTCAGCTATCATTCCTTAATTCCTGGTGTGATTTCTACCAATAAAAAATATGATTTTACTGTTAAGTCAATTGTTAATATGTTACCAATTCTTATATAAGTTTCACATAAACCAAATAAACATTTTCTTGACAAAGATTATACTGGAAGAAGCCTACTAGATCTATACTACACTCAAGAACTAACAGTTTCATTCAACTATAATATTCACATTCGTTAATGGCTGAATTCGTACCAGTTTTGTGGGATGAGGTAGAAAATCAGAAAAGTCTGTCACGCAGGGGCTGCCTAAAGTAAGCAGATTTCCTACGTGTGCCACATATTTGCATTTATCACTAAATGTAAAAGTTCAATGAAGACAGTATTTGGCATTTATGCTTCAATAATGTGCTTCATAATATAACTGCTTATTGGAAATATGACATATATTTACTGAAGGCCGAAAACTATAAAATGCAAATATCTCCTTTAATATTCAAGATAGTAAAAAAACGGACATAATAACATTTATATAACATTTATTTTCAATAAGATTAGTTTTATATAATCTTTCAATCCGACGCATAATAACGGAGATATTAAGAATTTTCGAAATTCCTCCCTCCTAACCCCCCCCCCCCTTGCCACTGGTTAGATTTCAGCTATTAACGAAATTGATCTTTCCTTTTACATAAAACGATTATACTGTTTTTTTTATTATTATTTACGTCCACTTTATGCTACAATGGCTGATCGGGACGGGTTATCTACAGGTCACCACCCTTTTCTAGCCAGGGTGGACCTAAAGAGTTTATTTAATGAGTCCATCACTAAATAAATTTCCACTGCCCAGGGTGAGAATCGAACCTGCCACTCTAGGTCTACCTCGCGAGATTAAGACCAACGCCTTAACTCACACGGCCAACCTGAGCCTCATATAAAAGGATTAAATATCGAGTTTAATAAGGATTAAACCAAAATTGCGACGTCTAGAGCGGTGACAACCAAATATATATATTTATATAGTTTTGAACGGACCTCATTTTCGACATTTAATAGGTAGGATCGGTGGACATTTGATAGTTTTCGAAAATCGTCTTCAGAAACGTCTTGAGCGAGCATATGGTGGGATGAGACCACCAGTGTCTATATAGAGTCTTATATAGATTTATCTCTTGTTAAACATCACGAGGGAAATCTGTTTAGATTACGCAGCCCCTGCGTGATAGACTTTGTCAGGTTAGCGATGTTTTATGGAATCAGTGTAGTGGAGCTAATTGCCGGTTAGCAGCCAACACCGCACACTATCTTGCATTCCTCGTAGCCTACCTCACTGCCTACCTCCTTGGCCATGAACTTGGCCTTGCCGATTGCTTTCTTTTCAGTCTCTCACTTTCCCTCAGAGCAGCTGTAGCTATGGAAGTGGAAATCTATGCCGGCCAGTAGAGTCAGGACAATCCTTGACACTATTATGCCAAATTGCTTCCCTTCCCGCCATTATATCTGTGAGAGTTAGCTCCAGCCATACTCAATAGAGCAGGTCTGTCCAGTTCATTCATTGACTAGAACCGTTTAAAAGATTCGATACCCATATTTTTCACTAGGAGATATGTGGGCAGATTTTTTCTTTTCGGTTTTCTTACATCGTAAGGGTATCCTACATAGCCATTATACTGTACATAATATTCCATCACGCAGGGGCTGCTAAAAATAAGCAGATTTCCCACGTGCCTGTATGACACACTTGTGATCTTATCTCAAGGAAATCACAAGAAAGTACTAATAACTCGCTTAATAGTTAAGTCATGAGGAAATGTGTAGAACATCAATTGTAGAACACCAATAGCTTAACAAGTCTTATTCTATATATTTTTGCTGGTTTCCCTAAGTGAAGTCAGCTATTGAGGTTGTACTCATGTTTTCGATACGACTTAAAAGCAACTAAGAGGAAATTTTAAACTCCCCATCTCCCAAAACCCCCACTATTACATGCCCAATTTCATCTACTAACAATTATGACCTTTAGAGCTGACAGAAAATATTAAATATCAAGTATGGTATAAATCAAATAAACATTTTCGAGTTAGAATGTGAAATGTTAATTGAAGACATCACACAACTAATT
Source organism: Riptortus pedestris (assembly GCA_019009955.1). Taxonomy (NCBI): domain Eukaryota; kingdom Metazoa; phylum Arthropoda; class Insecta; order Hemiptera; family Alydidae; genus Riptortus; species Riptortus pedestris. The sequence continues at coordinate 184,389,327 of CM032229.1, read as the reverse complement.
TGCATGTACATACATTACATAATATAAGTCTCTTGAAAACCATTTTTCTTATTCATTTTTGAGGTGCTGGATGGTGAAGGAATTATTATCTCAGGTAAGAAAAAACGCCTTGTTCCTTCACTATTCTTTATTCCTTGTGACAGAGCGCTTTCAGAGCATACGCTCCATCATGTTTTAAACTCTTGACCATCGACATGTACATATATTTTCTAAATTTCTCAATTAAATGACATATTGTACAACGTTTTTATGGTATTTGTTTGCCAGCAGGGCACTGATGATGGAGCGTATGCTCTGAAAGCGCTCTGTCACAACGAATAAAGAATAGTGAAGGGACGAGGCGTTTTTACTTACCTGAGACCATTTTTCTTAGTTAAGCTTAGAATAGTAATACAGCTTATTGGTAATATGACATGAGTAGGAGTTGGGGCTTACTTATGCACGAGAACTAAAAAATCAAAATATCTTGGTTAATATACTTTATAAAGAATATATGTGTATACACGGTTTCCTTCTTTTCCGATTTCTTCTTCAGATATTTATGAGATATGAGTAGTGGTCATATTTTTTTGTCGAATCCTTAACAAACTCGATATATATATTATATGTAAAGTTAAAGATCAAGTTCGTTATCAGCTGAAATCGGATTGGGGAAAGCGAGGTTACAGAGAGGAGATATCTCAGTGTTTCGCTCGGATCGAAAACTTGTATAGAATTAATATTATTGTACCTATAAATGTTTTAAATGTATATATTTTCTATATCATGAATACTAACTTAGATATTTGGAATTTTTCCCTTCTACTTATGCCATATTAACAATATGCTTGAATTCCAAATTTTTTTATCAAGAGACCTTTATTATGTGAGATAACATGCAAATACGTAGTGTGGTGACATTAATTGGGATTTTATGTTCTTAACTCGTAAATATTTATTTGATCTATACCATTCTCGAAACTTCACCGTTTTTGTCAGACTAAAAGATCATATTTATCATTGTCTGAACTCGGACATGGAATAGGGGGGAGAATTTAGAAAATTCGAAATATCTCCATTATTATGTGTAGGAACGAAAAAATGTTATAGAGCCAATCTTAATGTAAATATTAATCGCCTATAAATGTTGTTAAGTACACATTTTCTTTAATATAAATATTAACCGAAATATTCGCAAGTTTTAGTTTTCAGTCCCCAGTAAACCCCCACTCCTACTCATGTCATATTAACTATAAGCTGTTATAACATGAGCTTTTTTATTCCAAGCTTGAACACCGAATATTGTTTTCATTAGACCTTTATTATGCTAAATACGTACGGATTCGTTGTACGATGAAGTCTTCAAATACTATTTAATCATCTTGCCTCAAAAAGTCCGTCACGCAGAGGCTGCGTAAACTAAGCAGATTTCCCACGTGAAGTTTTAGAGAATAGAGAAATTTCACGAGAACCGAGCAATCAAGGAAACGGCCGAACTAGTTTTAGGGGGGAAAGTCTCCCACGTCCGTTACCTGCCCAGATTTAATAAAAATGCAAATATCTCGGTTAATATTCAAGATAGAGAATAAATATACATAACCATATTTATAGTAAATTTAATTTTCAATAAGATTGATTCAGTATAATTTTTCGACCCGACGTACAGTAACGGAGATATTTCGATTTTTCAAAAAACCACCCCTCTAAACCCCCCCTCCCAGTGGTCCGATTTTAGCCGTTAACGAACTTGATCTTTCTTCTTACATAAAACGACTTAATATCGCGTTTGGTATCGATCAAACAAAAATTGCGACCGCTAGAGTAACAGACTTATAGATATATATATATATATATATATATATATATATATATATATATATATATACACACAGTTTTGAACGGACCTCATTTTCGTCATCTGCTAGGTAGGATCGATGGACATTTGAAGAAAAAACTCGAAAATTCCGTCATGAGTACAACCTCAATAACTGATTTCCCTTAAGGGAAATCTGCTAAAATGCTTAGTTTATCTATATCACACTCGCTATTTAACTGTTTCAGTCAGCACTAAATATCATATCTGTTGTTGGCAGTAATCTCACCAGGAATAAAGGGTGTTTAGAGGGGGGGGGGGGGAGTCAAAATACGAAAATTCAAAATCCTTTGTTATTATGAGTCGAATGGAGAAATATTATAGAACCAATCTTGTTAAAATGTTGATGCACTACAATTGCTGCCCTATATATTTTTTCGAACCTCAAATCTCAATCGAGTAATTCGGACTTTCTGGGTTTCAGTCAGAATATGTGGAGAGATATCACTAGTGTTGGGAAATCTGCTTAGTTTACGCAGCCCATGCGTGACGGGCTTTTCTTCCGAGTGCCTACCCAACCTGGGCATTTGGTCGGCTCCGGGTTGGAGAGAGAGCGAGTGTTCTTGAGGCGACCTTGGCCGTCACCTCCAGCCCCGGATCATACCCTGGTCGCCGGCCAGCTCCTAGCGGCTTCCCTCCCCTAATCACCATAATCTCTACCAAACCACCTGTTGCCAGGCAGCTCATTAACAGCTGATTACCCAGCTCCTGCCTAGCTCTGCTCAGCGGCTCTAGATCAATTAGTAGTCCATATGCAAACTGTATTACACTCCAACTGACATTAGTCAGGGTTCCCAGTTAGGCCCTGCCAGGTTAGCCGTGAGTGTTAAGCACACGTACGTAATGCTTCATTCCGTAAACAATAAGCGGGTGTGATATCCGCCTTGGAAATGAGAATTCAATATGAGTATAACTTATCAAATAAAAGTCTGTTATGAAGGTGCTGCGTAAACTAAGCATATTTCCCACGAATTTGCATTCCCACGCACATAACAATATTAGGTACTTAGGCGTCAATTAAAGTGCTTTATAATATAACAGCTAATTGTTAATATGACATAAGTAGGTTTTACTGAAGGCTGAAAACTAAACAATGCCAATATCTCGGTTAATATTCATGACACAGAAAATATGTAAAGGGCCAAATTAACAGATCAATCAATTTGCAATACGATTGGCTCTATATAATTATCCCTTAAGGGAAGTCTGCTAAAATTCTTAGCCCCACCCTGGATAGAGCAGGTTGATTATATGTAGTTAACCGACTCTAATTAGTCGGTTAATACCTTACCATCATTATGGTAATCCATAAAATGAACGATGATAAATGACTTGCATCAGATTTATATTTAATTACCAATACAGAAAATATTGTCCTTGAACGAAGCTTTGTCAATGTATCTTTACAAACGTATAGGAAACGATTCACTATTTAATCGTTTTGTTAAAAAAAAAAAAAAAACAAAAAAAAAAAAAAAAAAAAAAAAAAAAAAAAAAAAAGTTCTTTAATGGCAGAAAGCCAGTTTAGGAGTTTAGAGGGGGGGGGGGATTTCGAAAATTTGAAATATCTCCGTTACTATATTATTATTTTTTATTAACGTCCACTTTTTGCAACATAGGCTAATCGGGACGGGTTTGGAAGTTTGGTCGAAAAATTGAAGATAACTAATCTTATTGAAAATTAAATTAGTTATAAATCTTGTTATTTATGTACATTCTTTCTGTATTTCATTTATTAACTAAGATATTTGTATTTTTTAGCAGATTTCCCCTGTCTGTTTGTTTGATTGATTGTTACCTTTTCACGCATAAACGGCTGAACCGAATTTTATGAAATTTGATATATGTATATTACTATTAACCCAACTTAGACTTTAGGCTATATTAATATTCTATGAGACAAACAGGAGTGGGGGTTATAAGGAAAGCCAGAAATTAAAAATAGCTATATTTCGTTTCCTATTGGTTTTTCGGCAAATATGAACATAACAAAAGTTGTTCATTTTATTAGTTAGAGTAACATTTGTTATATACACTTTTTTCGTATACCGAATTATAAACGAGATATACGCTAAAACCTATAGCGGAAGTGAACAATTTTATTTGGGACAAAAGACCCAGCCGAAATAAATAAAAGTCCGTCACGCAGGGGCTGCGTAAACTAAGCAGATTTCCCACGTGAAGTAATACAATAGAGAAATCTCCATACAAGAGCCCAACACTTACGGCAAAGGGCCGAACTAGGTTTTGGCGGGAAATTCAAAAATCCGTTATCGGCCAAAATCTAATAAAAATTGCAAATATCTCGGTTAATATTCAAGATAGGGAATAAATGTATAGAACAATAGTTATAGTAAAATTAATTTGCAATAAGATTGATTCTATACAATTTTTCGATCCGACGCATAATAACGGAGATATTTCGAATTTTCCGAAAATCCCCCCTTTAAAACCCCCCTCTCACTGGACCGATTTCAGCCATTAACGAACTTGATCTTCCTTTTTACATAAAACGATTAAATTCCGAGTTTGGTAACGATCAAACAAAAATTGCGACCGCTAGAGCGTTAACAGACAAATATATATATATATATATATATATATATATATATATATATAGATATATATATATATATACATATATATAAAATTTTGAACGGAACCTCATTTTTGTCATCTCCTGAGTAGGATCGATGGACATTTGATGAAATTTTTCGAAAATCGCGTCATGAGTACGACCTCAATAGCTGATTTCCCTTAAGGGAAATCTGCTAAAACTCGGTATGGGTATTAGCTTAGGGTATAACGCTTTCATTATAACAAGCCATACCAACATTTCTAGGAAAGGGCAGGAGTGGGGGTTGTATGGGAGGCCTGAATTTAAAAATCACGGTATTTGGTTTTCTATTCGTTTTTCGAGAAATATAAACGATATATACACTATAAACTAAAGCGGGAGTAAACTATTTCATTGGGTGCTAATGATTAAACCGAAACTTAAAAAGTCCGTCACGCAGGGGCTGCGTAAACTAAGCAGATTTCCCACGTGAAGTTTTACAATAGAGAAATCTGCCTAATAACAACTGTAGTAGTAAGAAACCTCTAAACCTATTCACGATGGACGAATAGTTACGGACACAGCCGCCAGAGCTCACGGTGGTAAGTCCGAACATAGACTGCTTCCGAGCACACTCAGAATACAAATTCAAATATCTCAGTTAATATTCAAGATACAGAATAAATGTATAGAGCAATATTTATAGTAAATTTAATTTGCAATAAGATTGACTCTGTAATCTTTTTCGATCAGACGTATAGTAACGGAGATATTTCTAATTTTCGAAAATCCCCCCCTCTAAACCCCCCCCCACTGGTCCGATTTCGCCGTTAACGAACTTGATCTTTCTTTTTACATAAAACAACTAAATATCGAGTTTGCTACCGATCTAACAATAATTGCGACCGCTAGAGCCGTAACAGAGAAATATGTATATATATATATATATATATATATATATATATATATATATATATATATATATTATATATATACAGTTTTGAACAAAAGTTGTTTACTTTGTTATTTAGAAAAACTTTTGTTTTATACATTTCTCCAGGAACAATGTGTGGGACAAGTAATTTGCGTATAAATAGTGATATGCTCAACAATTCATTCCAATTTGAGCTATCAGGTACCTCACCTAGAAAAATTAATTCAAATCTACGTTAATATTTTGTCCTTAATAACTGAAATCTATGCATAATGCACTGGAGACGGGAAATATGAGAATTTGGAGGACAGTGAATATACATAAAAAATATAATAATGTATATATATATATATATATATATATATATATATGTATGTATTTGTCTTCTGTTACCGATCTAGTGGTCGCAATTTTTGTTTAATCGTCACCAAACTCGGTATTTAATCGTTTTATGTAAAAAGAAAGATAAAGTTCGTTAACGGCTGAAATCCAGTGGGAGTGGGGGAAATTTTCGAAAATTCTTAATATCTCCGTTATTATGCGTCGAATCGAAAAATTGTATAGAACCAATCTTATTGCAAATCAAATTTATTGTAAATATTGTTATATACATTTATTTTCTATCTTGATTTTTAACCAAGATATTTGAATTTTTATTAAGGGTAACGGAACGAGCTGCGGATTGCTTCTATTCCTTCCCACCGAAAGCTAGTTCGGCCGTTTCCGTAACTGTACTCGTATGGAGATTTCTCTATTGTATAATTTTACGTGGGAAATCTGCTTAGCTTACGCAGCCCCTGCGAGACGGATTTTTTTAAAAAATTATTAGCCATCAATAAACCCCCAACTACATATGTCATATTAACAATTAGCTGTTATATCATGAACCACTTTATTTGAAGCTTAAATAATATACATGATTTTCAAGAGACCTTTATTATGCGATATTCATGCAAATGCATTGTGCGATGAAATTGCTAATTATAAATCCTTAACGTTCTGGTCTTGGAAACGATCATTTGTTGTATACCATACTCGGTATTTAACCGTTTCACTCGAAGCTCAAGATCATATTTGTTCTTGGCATAAGCCAGACCAGGAATAGGGGGGGGGGGTTAAAGAGATATCTTTCAAAGTATCTGCGTTATTATGAGTGGAATGGAAAAATATTGTAGAACCAATGTTGTTAAAATATTGATGTTCCGCAATTGTTCATCTATGCATTTTTAGCAGATTTCCCTTAAGGGAAATCAGCTATTGAGGTCGTACTCATGAAGCGATTTTCGAAATTTTTCTTCAATTGTCAAAACTTCATATATATATATATATATATATATATATATATATATATATACACATATATATATATATATATAATATATATCTTACCGCTCTAGCGGTCGCAATTTTTGTTTTATCATTAACAAACTTCACATATAATCATTTTATACAAAAAGAAAGACTAAGTTCGTTAATGACTGAAATCGAACCAGAGGGAGGGGGGGGGTTTAGAGGGGGAAATTTTCGAAAATTCTTAATATCTCCGTTATTATGCGTCGAATCGAAAAATTGTATAGAACCAATCTTATTGCAAATGTAATTTTCTATAAAGTTTTTATGTAATTTTGTTGTAAATCTTGATTATTTACTGAGATAGTTGCATTTTTTAGTTTTCGGTCTTCAGTAAAGCCCCACTCCTATTAATCCCATATTTTCAAAATTCTATTGTGTTATGAAGCACTTTATTTGAAGCATAAATACCAAATATTTTTCTCATTGAACTTTAAGGTTTTGAGATAAATCCAAATACGTGCTGCACGTGGGAAATCTGCTTATTTTACGCAGCTCCTGCGTGACCGACTTTTTAGAAAAGAAAACGTTTTTAACCCAGAAATAGCCAAGTGGCTTGTCTTTTTCCTTCTCACGGTAATAAGTAGTATCCATTCTAGAGGCACAATTCTCAGACTGCATTGGCGGTCTGGACTCGCAGCCTAGTTGCCAGGAGAAACCTGTTCGACTCCAAATTACCATCTTCAGGGCATATCATTACACTGCTATTACTCCAAACCCAATTTCGCTAGCACCTCCTTTTATTGTGGTTGGTCATCCTCCGCTATGCTATTTTCTCAAATATATCAGCAGCTCCTAATAACCTAGGATAATTGGAAAATAAGTGTTTGAAACATACTTTTTTTTTCTATCATTCCAATACTGAAATTATGTAAATCCCAAATCGATTATAAACGAGTCAAGTTTCAACATTTACATGTTATACGAAAATGATTCCACGAAGATGATTATTCAAATTCGAAACTAAAACGTTTCTAACTGCTGTCACACTTATTTAATTTCCTGGCAGAAACTTACATTTTAGCAGATTTCCCTTGCGCGAAACCAGCTATTGAGGTCGTACTCATGATGTGATTTTCGAAATTTTTCTTCGAATGTCCATCGATCCTACCTAGGAGATGACGAAAATGAGGTCCATTCAAAACTGTATATCTATCTATCTATCTATCTATCTATCTATCTATCTATCTATCTATCTATATATATATATATATATATATATATATATATATATATATACATTGTGTCAAGTAAAAGTCTGTTGATATTAATTTTTGTTCTAAGTCTTCTTTAATGTCTGGAATAAATATCTTTAAATGTTGTCCTTTCATAGTCGTATTCCTTTTCTGTTGCCATGTGTTAATTGTGTCAGTAAGTAATTGTGTTATTAAGTGAGATTTTGTTAATTTGTTGTAGCATTCTGGAATTTTGGTATCTTATATATATATATATATATATATATATATATATATATATATATATATATATATACCAAAATTCCAGAATGCTACAACAAAATAACAAAATCACACTTAAAAACACAATTACTTACTGACACAATTAACACATGGCAACAGAAATGGAATACGACTATGAAAGGACAACATTTAAAGATATTTATTCCAGACATTAAAGAGTAATTAGGACAAAAAATAATATCAACAGACTTCTACTTGACACAATTATTAACTGGACACGGAACAAAACAAGTTCTTACTTTAATCGTTTTGGCCTAACAGATCAACCAAACTGTTACTGCGACTTTACTACTGAACAGACATACAGACACTTGCTCTATGACTGCAGACTACTAACGGACCAAAGAGAAAACTTTAAATCCCAATTAAAATGCCGACAAGAAAATTGGCCTGTTGAGGAAAACTATTATTTTATAAACATAATAAACCATTAAAAAAGTTTGCTGAAGAAATGTATGATTTCTTGAACTATTTGAAACTGAAATACAGTTAAATTAATTATTCAGCATTGAATCCAAATTTTGTTTTAGTTTTTCTTTTCTTTTCTTTTTTTTTTCTTTTCTTTGATGTATATAATTTTATTGTATAAATATTTTATGTTATTATAGTTTAAAAAAAAAAAAAAAATGTTATCTATCAAGCACACGTTATGTACTATTTACTGTACGGGACGTGTGGATAATAAACTCCCTTCCTGTAGGCTTACTTCAGGAAGGAAATAAATAAATAAATATATATATATATATATATATATATATATTTGTCTGTTACCGCTCTAGCGGTCGCAATTATTGTTTAACCGTTACCAAACTCGATATTTAGTCGGTTTATGTAAAAAGAAAGATCAAGTTCGTTAACAGCTGAAATCGGACAAAGGATAGGAGGGGGGTTTAGAGGGGTGGATTTTCGAAAATTCAAATATCTCCGTTACTATTCGGCGGATCGGAAAATTGTATAGGTTCAATCCTATTGCAAATTACATTTACTATAAATATTGTTATATACATTTGTTCTCTATCCTGAATATTAACCGAGATATTTGCATTTGTATTAAATGTGGGCGGGTATCGGGCGAAAGTGCGTTTCCCGCCAAACCTAGTTCGGCCGTTTTCGTAACTGTTTGGCTCTCGTGAAATTTCTCTATTGTAATACTTCACGTGGGAAATCTGCTTAGTTTACGCAGCCCCTGCGTGACGGACTTTTGAATAAAGGGACCGTTGTTAGATCAATTTAACAGTTAAAAGTCCGTCACGCAGGGGCTGCGTAAACTAAGCAGATTTCCCACTTACTGGAATATGATCTACTGATCATCTCTTCTCGCCATCTATCCTCTACTTCTCACGGATTTCCACAAAAAGATTAATTTATACATATCCGGATATTTTAGCAGGTTTCCTTCGTGAAGTTTTGCAATATATAAATATACGTACTGGCAACTCTTGTGACATTGTATGCATTTCATTTTCATAGCTAATATATTAACGGGGGTCAGGTTAGCTATGTGAGTTAAAGCGTTGCCTTTAATCTCACATGGTAAACTTAGAGTGGCGAGTTCCATTCCCGCCTGGACAATGGAATTTATTTAGTGACGGAATTCATTAAATAAAATCCTGAGTGCCACCCTGGCTAGAAAAGGGTGGTAACCTGTAGATAACCCGTCCCAATTAGCCTTAGTTGCAAAAAGTGGACGTTAATAAATAATTTTAATATATTAACTGAGTTATTCATGCTTTCTTGTACTCAGTTTTCAATAAACCCCCACTTCTACTCATCGGAAATCTGCTGTGATAACTCAGCCCCTGCGGGACGGACTTTTAGCAGATTCCCTTTAAGGGAAATCAGGTATTGAAGCAGTACTCAAGACACGATTTGCAAAAATGTCTTCAAATGGTCACCGATCCTACCAAGGAGATGATGAAAATGAGGTCCATTCAAAGTTGTATATATATGTTCTAATGGTCGAAAGTTTGTTTGATCGTAACCAAACTCCATATTTAATCGTTTTATGTTAAAAGAAAGATCAAGTTCGTAAATGGTTGAAAACGGACCAGTGGGAGAAGGGGTTTGGTGGGGAGGAATTTAGATAATTCGAAATATCTCCATTACTATACGTCGGATCGGAAAATTGTCTAGAACCAATTTTATCGCAAATTGATCTCTAGATCATGTTCTATTCATATTTGCTGTGTCATGAATATTAACCGAGATATTTGAATTTTATCGTTTTCGCCATTGAGTCAAGCCGCGCTCCTTCTCATATCTTATTAACAATAAGCTGTTATATCATGAACCATTTTATTCCAAGGTTAAATACCTAGTATTGTTTTTATTGAACTATTACTTTGTGAGATATATTCAACGTTCTGTTGATCCCCTTCCCCACGTTAGCAGATTTCCCTTAAGGGAAATCAGCTATTGAGGTTGTACTCATGGCGGAATTTTCTAAATGTTTCTTCAAATGTCCATCGATCCTACCTAGTAGATGTCTAAAATGAGGTCCGTTCAAAACTCTATATATATATATATATATATATATATATATATATATATATATATATATATATATATATATATATATTTGTCTGTTACCGCTCTAGCGGTCGCAATTTTTGTTTGATCGTTACCAAACTCGATATTTAGTCGTTTTATGTAAAAAGAAAGATCAAGTTCGTTAACGGCTGAAATCGAACCACGGGGAGGGGGGGTTTAGAGCGGAAGATTTTCGAAAATTCGAAATATCTCCGTTACTATTCGTCGGATCGAAAAATTGTACAGAATTGTACAAAAAACAATCTTATTACAAATTAAATTTACTATAAATATTGTTATATTCATTTATTCTCTATCTTGAATATTAACCGAGATATTTGCATTTTTATTAAATCTGGGTGGCTAACGGACGAAGTGTCTTTCCCCTAAAAGCTAGTTCGACCGTTTCAATAACTGCTTGGCTCTCGTGAAATTTCTCTATTGTAAAACGTCACGTGGGAAATCTGCTTAGTTTACGCAGCCCCTGCGTGACGGACTTTTTTTGTTCTTCGATTACTAAAATTTGAATGAGTTTTTTTCGTTTTCTCAAAGCAATTGCTAATTTTGATTAAACTTCTTTTTTACCTGTCCCTGCGCAACGGATGTTTTCATTCCGAAAAGGGGTTATAAAAAATTAACATTTTCCCACGTTCATTTGACGACTCCTCTACTAATCATATAGAACAAGAAGACAAACCCGAGAATCCAGGAAGGACTATTTAACCGTGAAATTGTCACCTAGGAGGGACAAATCAGACAAAAAAAGGAAAAATCACACACCTGTTTCCCTTCCTCCACGGGCCAATTTGGGTAATACATATGTAACTAGAGACCTTAGAGTTCCCACAGCCCTGGCAGTGAGATATATAATAGCTAGTTCTGTTCTCTATAATCTCCGATTGACTTTGCTCCTCCTGTTCCCAGACGATAGCTACAAGCAGACCAACATAGCTAGGATCCTCTGCAATCAGCTGGCAAGTATGAAGCTGAAGAACCTCTTCCCTAGTCTAGGATTCAACAAACTTCTCTGCCTCATTTCTACGGGCTTCCTCACCATCCTGGTAGCAGTCTACCTCTACATCGACGGATTCCCCTATCTACTCAGCAAGAGGATACGAGAGGTAACCTACTTATTATATTTTTTTCTTTTTTCTTTGTCTCTATAAAACGATATCTGCTTTGGCCATTTAGGCCCAAACTTCTTTGTCTCATAGACTACTCGCCATGTTTTTCTGTTTTGGAAATCCATAAATTTTAAATCATTGAATTAGCAGATTCCCTTTAAGGGCCATTTTGTCTGACCAACTCAGCAATAGTCCATCAATTGTCAATAAACCTGAAAAATTTAATAAGTAAATACGCAGACAGCCTTGCAATGAATAACATAAATAAACATTATTCAGCCTACATATTTGTCTAGAAAAGCTACCACAGTAATCCTTCACACCACAGTTCTTAATATTGATGAATGAGTGCTATCCATGATGACAATTCATATTGTCCACGATATTTTCAACAGTGCAGACGGATTGATAGTGTGCACGTGGTAAATCTGCTTAGTTTACGCAACCCCTTCGTTAACTTCTTTGACTTATGTCTAACGTTAATAAATAATATGCAAATAAGAGCCCATGGGTATATTAAGGCGTTGGCGTTAATCTCACATGGCAAATCTACAGCCATGAGTTTGATTTTCTACTGGTCAATAGGAATTTATTAAGTGTCGAACACATTAAATGAAATGCTTAGTACCCGTTCTGGCTAAAAAAGTCCGTCACGCAGGGGCTGCGTAAACTAAGCAGATTTCCCACGTGAAGTTTTACAATAGAGAAATCTGCCTAATAACAACTGTAGTAGTAAGAAACCTCTAAACCTAAAACATTATTTAGGGCGTAATAACCCAGTAGTTTCTAGCCCCAAAAAACAGTTGACCTAACCTCTAAACCTATTCACGAGGGACGAATAGTTATGGAAACGGCCGCCAGAGCTCTCGGCGGAAAGTCCGAATATAGCCTCCTGGTGACCACACGCAGAATACAAATGCAAATATCTCGGTTAATATTCAAGATACAGAATAAATGTATAGAACAATATTTATAGTAAATTTAATTTGCAATAAGATTTATTCTATACAATTTTTCGATCCGACGCATAATAACGGAGATATTTTGAATTTTAAAAAATCCCCCCTCTAAACCCCCCCCCCCCCTCCCACTGGTCCGATTTCAGCCATTAACGAACTTGATCTTCCTTTTTACATAAAACGATTAAATTCCGAGTTTGGTAAAGATCAAACAAAAATTGCGACCGCTAGAGCGTTAACAGACAAATATATATATATATATATATAGATATATATATATATATATATATATATATATATATATATATATAAATAAATAAATAAAAGTTTGAACGGACCTCATTTTTGTTATCTCCTGGGTAGGATCGATGGACATTTGAAGACATTTTCCGAAACTGTGGGAAATCTGCTAAAAATGGGAACCTATTGATCACCCGTCCCAATTAACCTTAGTAGTATAAAGTTGGCGTTAATCAATTAATAAATCCCCTCCTCCGATATCAGCTGTTACACAGCGAGCTTGGTATTCACCTGTTAATCAAAACCTTAAATATGTAATTTGGTAACGATCAACTGCAACCGCTAGAGTCGTTTATTTTAACTCACCACATTTCCGCCATTTCCTTGATAGAAATGATGGACTCTGTAGATAACCCGTCCTGATTAGCCATACTAGCAAAACGTGGACGTTAATAAATAATGGGAATCAAGAAATTTGCAAGGTTGTATCAGTATCCTCCCCCCCTCTACTTCCCTCTAGTAATTTTGCTGATTAATGAAATAGACCTTCAAATTTCAATAAAATCTTAAATAATAATTTTCCTCGATCATTGTCTTTCGGTAACAGCCAAAGTGTAATTCCCTATGTTTCATATTTTTAAATGTTAATTATTTTTAATTTTGGATAATTAATCACTTTCTTGGTCCCGAGTGATGTTTTCCACAAGACCCCGACACGACAGAGATGTATAAATAAGCGTGTTGAAGTATGAAATAGCCTGTGGCTGTCAGGAACCAGTTCTGAAATTATTCTAGTCTCTGCCATTTTGCAGGCAATTTTCTAAAATCACAAAAGCCGATTGTAGAACGATTAGCAGCAGAGACACGATAACAGCCCTCATTGAGTTCTTCTTAAATTATTTATTTATTAACGTCCACTTTTTGCAACTTAGGCTAATCGGGACGGGTTATCTACAGGTTACCACCCTTTTCTAGCCAGGGTGGGATTTTAGGACGTTATTTAATGAATTTCGTCACTAAATAATTTCCTTTGCCCAGGCAAGAATCGAACTCGCCACTCTAGGTTTACCATGTGAGAAAAAGGTCTTAAATTATAGTATTCATGTTTATGCTTTAGCAGATTCGCCTTAATTACAATCAGCTGTTCACGTTGGACTCTGCTCTGTTTCACAAATTCTAAATGATGTAAACAAAATTTGTAGGTGAATTTCATTTAAAATGATTTCATTTGAAAGTATTTTACATTTTCAGGGCCATTTTGGCAAGCATTGGATATTCATCACAGATTCTGCACCAAAAATCGTTGACAGGCTTTGTTCTGAACAGTGGCTCCATACTTGTGTCTGTTGCCATTCCTAAAAAAGATTCATATATCTCGTTGGACTTTTACAAGTTCGGTAATAAGGGATTTTGAATCCATGAATTCATTTTGGATACGCCGCTTCATCCGAGCGCACGTATCGTGGAACAGCCGACCAGAGGTGTTTTGAATTTTTTCTAAATTCTTGCAGAGCCCCACAGGGTTCCCCCGGAGAACACTTTGAGTATAGCTCCCTTAAGGGAAATCAGCTATTGAAGTCGTATTCATGACTTGATTTTCGAAAAATTTCCTCAAACGTCCTCCTACCTAGCACATAGATGACAAAAAAAGTCCGTCACGCAGGGGCTGCGTAAACTAAGCAGATTTCCCTCGTGAAGTTTAGTAATAGATAAATATACATACCGCTAACACAACACCGTGAATAAATACAAACGGAAATAAGAAATGTTTCATCCAATTTCAATAGCCTGCCGACAGGAGGCGTTAGGTTAGAAATGTAAACAAACGGGTCCCGCCTCACACCGGAAAGAAAAACAACTACTGAAATATATCAGAATATAACCCATTAATTTTATTGAGAACTATTTACTATATCTAGTACTGTAATTAATAATGAGTCAGAATAATTGTTATCTCAATCAATAAAATTTTAGTAGTCCAAAACTTTAAGATGGGGGGGGGAGTCACCAGTACATATTTGCATGTATCTCGTATAATAAAGGTCTCTTGAATATAATTTTTGCTATTTAAACTTCCAATAATGTGATTTATTATGTATCAGAGTATTGTTTACGTAACATGAGTAGAAGTGGCGGTTTGGTGAAGCCTGAAAAATGCAAATATCTCGGTTAATATTCAAGATAGAGAATAAATGTATATAACAATATTTATAGTAAACTTAATTTGTAATAAGATTGATTCTGTACCATTTTTCGATCCGACGTATAGTAACGGAGATATTGTGAATTTTCGAAAATCCTCCCCTCTAAACCCCCCCGCCCACGGGTCCGATTGCAGCCGTTTACGCACTTGATCGTTCTTTTTACATTAAACGCTTAAATTTGAAGGCTGGTAAGGATTAAACAAAAAGTTAGCCCGCTCGAGCGGTAACAGACAAATATATATATATATATATATATATATATATATATATATATATAGATATATATATATAAAGTTTTGCACGGACCTCATTTTCGTCAACTACTAGGTAGGATCGATAGACATTGGATGAAAAATGTCGAAAATTCCGTCATGAGTACAACCTCAATAGCTGATTTCCCGTAAGGGAAATCTGCTAATACGGCCTGTTCAAACTTATGTATGCTCGTCTGTAACCGCACTAGAGGTCGCAATTTTTGTTTAATCGTTACCAAACTCTACATTTATAAGTTTTAAGTGAAACTAAAGATCAGGTTCGTTAATGGCTAAAATCCGACCAAGAGAGGGGGGGGGGTTAGAGGGGGTGTCGAAAATTCAAGATCGCCATTATTATACGCTTGATTGAAAAATTATATGGAATGAATCTTAGTAGAAATGTTATGTTCTATAAGTGGTGTTAAGTATATTTTGTTTTATATATAGATATATATATATATATATATATATATATATATATATATATGTTTCCATATTTTAGTTTTCAGCCATGAATAAACCCCCACTCCTACTCATGTCATATTAACAATAAGCCTATATCATGAACCATTTCAATCAAGGCAAAATAAGGTCTTTATTGAACTCTTATTTGTAAGATACATGTGAGTACGTCATCAATTAAGATTTTTCGTTATTTACTCGAAAATGTTAATTTGGTCTATACCATACTCGATATTTAGCATTTCCATAAGACCAAAGGTCTTACTTGTTATTGACTGAAACCAGCCCTGAAATGGTGATGGGTTTAGAGGGCGGGGGGGATTCAAAATATCTCCGTTACTAATAGTTGTATCGTATAATGTTATAGAACTAATTGTGATAAACTATTGATGATGACGCGTACTCATGACACGATTTTCGAAAATTGTCTTCAAATGTCCATCAATCCTACCCAGGAGATGGATGACGAAAACGAAGTACGTTCAACATTATATATATATATATATATATATATATATATATATATATATATATATAAAATTGTAACCTCTGTCTGTACATTGATTTTTTTCGCGAAATTTCACGATAACTTTTCGTTTCACATGTCATGGACACCATAACTGCATTTTGTTTCTTTCGAGCATGTTTGTTTGTTTGCTACCTTTTCACGCAATAACGGCTAAACCGAATTTTATGAAACTTGGTATGTATATTACTACTAACCCGACTTAGACTTTAGGCTATATTAATATCCTCTGAAACGAACAGTAGTGGGGGTTATAAGGGAAGCCCGAAATTAAAAATAGCGATATTTCGTTTCCTATTGGTTTTTCGGCAAATATGAACATCACAAAAGTTGTTTATTTTGTTATTTAGAGTAACTTTTGTTATATTCATTTTTGTCTGTTAGTTAAAAACTACTGCGGAACTCCACCATTTTATTTGGCACAAAAAACTTAACCGAATTAAACCAAACTCGGTATGTGAATTAGCACTAACGTCTTCCTTATAATAAGCCATACTAACATTTCTAGGGACGGGCAGGAGTGGGGGTTATAAGGAGGCCTGAAATTAAAAATAGTGATATTTCGTTTCCTATTGGGGTTTCGGCAAATATGCACATGACAGAAGTTGTTTATTTAGTTATTTAGAGAAATTTTTGTCATATACACTATCGTCGATTAACGTTATACTCTAAAAATGATAGCGGGAGTCAACAATTATATTTGGGACAAAAGACTCAACCGAACTAAATAAAACACTCTGTATATGCATAAGCACTATTGCCTTCCTTATAATAAGCCATACTAACATTTCTAGGGACGGGCAGGAGTAGGGGTTATAAAGGAGGCCTGAAATTAAAAATAGTGATATTTCGTTTCGTATTGGGGTTTCGGCAAATATGCACATAACAAAAGTTGTTCATTTTGTTATTTAGAGAAATTTGATCAACAATTCTTTGGAACTACCAGGTACCTCACCAGGAAAAATTAATGCAAATGTATGTTAATATTTTTTGCTTAATAATTCAAATCTATGCATTATGCACAGGAAACGGAAATATGATAATATGGAGGACAGTAATGTCATACATATAAAAATAATTTTATAATTAACACATCCACAGAAATTACGGGTATTAACCCTAAACACTGGGACAGGTAAATGTCAAAATATTGTGCAAAGTAATTCCTTGCCAAAAAAATACCATCACCATTCAGCCTCAAATGAATTCCCGAGCGAAGCCGGGTATCTGAGCTAGTATATATATATTTGTCTGTTAACATTCTGGCGGTCGCAATTTTTGTCAGATCTCTAAAAACTCGATATTTAAACGTTTTATGTAAAACTAAAAATCGTTAATGGCTGACATCGGACCAGTGGGAGGGGGGTTTAAAGGGGGGATTTTTGAAAATTCGAAATATCTCCATTATTATACGTCGGATCGAAAAGTGTATAGAACCAATCTTATTGAAAATTAAATTTACTATAAATAATGTTCTATACATTTATTCTCTATCTTGAATACTAACTGAGATATTTGCATTTTTATGAAGTCTGTGGTCGGGTATAGTTCGGATTAGGTCGGCTATTTCCATCACTACTCGGCTCAGGTGGAAGTATCTGTCGTTTCTAACCTTACCTTACCTTCGTTACTTTGTCTTTAGGTCTTGGACTACTAAAATTTGAGTTATTAAAATATAAGTTATTCTTAAAATTCATAAGCCGTCTCAGTTGGGAATTTATTTTAATTAACTGAAGGATTTCTCATTACCGTTTGTCTTTAATCAGGGTTGTGTTTTTTTACCAGTAGGCAGATTTCTCTATTGTAAAACTTCACATGGGAAATATGCCTAGTTTACGCTGCCCCTGCGTGACGGACTTTTATGAGTGGGATCGTAAAATGTTATAGGACCAATTTTTTAAAACTATTGTTGATCTACAATTGTTGTGTTATGCATTATTTCGTTACTCGTGTATTAAGCTTGTTATTGGCACATTTGACAAAAAACGGACAAGTGGGGGGATAAAGGGGAGGATTTTTGAAAAATCGAAATATCTCCGTTAATATACATACAGAACCAATCGTATTGCAAATCTTGTTCTATACATATTTTCCGCATAATGAATATTAACCGAGATACTTGGACTTTATGTATTCATTATTAATAATAAGCTTCATTACAAGGTTAAATACCAAATATTGGTTTCCACAAACCTTTATTATTCGAGATACATGTAAAATATGTTCTATTGACCCTCCCCCTCCTTCTTTTGTTCTTGGATTACTAAAATTTGAGTCATTAAGATAAAAAGTATTCTAATTCATTACAAATTACTGCACTAGCTGTAGTAAATAGTTTTCAATAAAATTAATATGTTATATTCAGAAATATTTAATTAATTGTTCTTCTTTCCGGTCTAGAATAATTCTATCTATTCAGTTCTGCGATGTTGGCAGCCTTGTTTGTCTGCAATTCAGACACTTTCCGTTGTAAATATTGACTTGTAAATTGAGTGACTGATGTACCCCACACTAAAACTCGAACCCATCTCCTATTGCACGACGCCACATCAAATTTCACGACTCCCTACAACACCTCGACAACTCACTCTACAACAATCTCCCACCTCTCAGGCAACCGGCGAACTGGCAAATGGCCGATGATACGTCTCTTGTCGATGTCGTCCGGATTGCCGATCTACCACCTTAGTACTTTGAAGGCGAAAATTTCACACCCAAAATCAATGTAAATAAAACCACATAAAAATTAAAGTAGATTAAGTATTAGTCTTAGTAGATTAGGTTAGTTTAGGTTTAGCAGAGCCCCCCGAATGTCCCTTTGGTTGAGCGAACCCCCTCCCCATTAGATAAGTTTAGATTAGGTTTTTAGTATAAGTTGTATATATTGTACATATGGCGACTGTAACCTTTTCTTTCTTCCTCCTCCTATCCTCCTTTTCCCTTCTTTCCTTTTCATGCAATCCTTACAACCCAGCTGGTGACCATACCCGCCACCAGCTAAACCACAACCCTCTCAAACCAGCGCATAAAAACGTCTGGCAAAACCCCCTTCAAATAAAGCTTTGGTTTTAGCATAAGGGGCCTATCCTTGCTCCCAAAACAAGTAGTCATCTGGCTACAGGACTACAACGCAACTAAATTAGCTGTGTATCAGATAAAAAATAAAAAAATAAAAGTGACTGATGTTTTATTACCGTTTGTATTTATTCGCTTAGTTTTCACGGTGGTGTTACCAGTATGTAGATTAATCTGTTGTAAACCTTCCCTTGGGAAATCTGCTTAGTTTACGCAGCCCTTGCTTGACAGACTTTTTTTGAGTGCATATTAGCTATTTTGAGAGTTATTGAATGTATGAGCAAAAGGAGGTTTTTAAAAATATTTGTGGGTACAAAGTAGAAAGAGTCTAAGCTAATACAAATAAATTATTTGTTATATCACATAGAAACATGTTATTATTTTGCAGAACATTGCCCTCAACAATGGGACACAGGCGATGCAGTTTTGGGAAAACCTTCCTACCCCACTGGAGTTTAGGGTTTACTTGTTCAACGTGACGAATCCTGAAGAAGTAACAGTTGGCAAGAGGCCGATACTCAAAGAAATTGGGCCATATGTATACGAGTAAGTACATATTTCTAAAACTACATTTTATCAGGAGGTACATTTTTGTATCTGTAAACCAACCTTGTCGATGTAAATTGGCTATATCCGAGACATTTGTGTTACGTGAAGAATATGACGGGATGATATAGAAAAGGCTAAACCCATTTTAGCAGATTTCCTTTAAGGGAAATCAGCTATTGAGGTTGTACTCATGACGGAATTTTCGACATTTTTCTTCAAATGTCCATCGATCCGACCTAGTAGATGACGAAAATGAGATCCGTTCAAAATTGTATATATATATCTATATATATATATATATATATATATATATATATATATATATATATATATATATATTTGTCTGTTACCGCTCTAGCGGTCTCAATTTTTGTTTGATCCTTACCAAACTTCATATTTAAGCGTTTTGTGTAAAAAGAAAGATCGAGTTCGTTAACGGCTGAAATCGGACCAGTGGGAGGGGGGGTTTAGAGGGGAGGCTTTTCGAAAATTCAAAATATCTCCGTTACTATACGACGGATCGAAAAATTATATAGATTCAATCTTATTGAAAATTCAATTTACTATAAATATTGTCTATACATTTATTCTCTATCTTGAATATTAACCGAGATATTTGCATTTTTATAAAATCTGGGGCTAACGGACGAAGTGGCTTCCCGCCAAAAGCTAGTTCAGTCGTTTCCTTGACTCCGATTTGGCTCGTCTCTCGTGAAATTTCTCTATTGTAAAACTTTACGTGGGAAATCTGCTTAGTTTACGTAGCCTCTGCGTGACGGACTTTTTATGTATCGACGTGAAACGATTTCTATAAAACCCTTTCAACGATGGGTAAGGAAGCTACAATATGTATTTGTGTGTGTGTGTGTGTGTGTGTGTGTGTGTGTGTGTGTGTGTGTGTGTGTGTGTGTTGGACTTTTAAGATTTTTTTTTTTTTTTTTAAGGAATACGTGGGACAACCCCTTCAGGGATATCTGCACATCTGTATAATTGTACTGCACACAAACACACACACGAACATATATAAAGGTTATAATAGTGTAAATGACTAATTTACTACTTTTCCATATTTTCAGCCAGTATAGGTCCAAGGTGGACATACGCTACCACGGCAATGATATGATATCGTATAAAGTGAAGAAAACATTTTTCTTCAACCAAGAAAAATCGGGGTGCCTGAAGGAATCGGACATGGTTACTGCACTAAACATTCCATTTTTGGTAAGTTCAACTAAATGTGTATAAACATAATGTACATATCAGATTATGTGAAAAGGATGGCTAAATATGCCGACATTGCATGGCACACACACACACACACACACACACACACACACACATATATATATATATATATATATATAATTTTTTTTTGTCAAAATCTTATTCTATATATGAGTAAGACAAAAACTGTCAAATTACAGATTTTTCGGACTATTAGTTTATGAACTATTGGCTTTCCAAAAATCAAAAACTTGCATAAATTTGAGAACAATTTGGCACAGTTAAACAACTGCAGATAAAAAACTATGACACAGAGTGTTAAATTTAATGTCATTCTCTTATGCTTTTAAGGAGATTTAATTTGATATGAAATATGGCAATGAAACTTGAAGTTTTTTATTTTAAAAAGTCGATTTATTTATTTATTAACGTCCACTTTTTGCAACTTAGGCTAATCGGGACGGGTTATCTACAGGTTACCACCCTTTTCTAGCCAGGGTGGAATTTTAGGACGTTATTTAATGAATTTTGTCACTAAATAATTTCCTTTGCCCAGGCGAGAATCGAACTCGCCACTCTAAATTAAAAAATCGATTTAAAAATCTCATAATTCCCATTTTAATTTTTTGAAAAAATATATGTTTTAAAGACATGTATATTTCTACAATAGAGATGATGTTCGCACTATAATGCCAGGTAAAAAACATTCTGTATGAATCAAGAGCAAGAATTTAAAAGTTCAAGCCTGGGAGCGTTTAATTTTGGCAAATCTGAATGATATTTATCAATTGTTCAAAGAACAACATCAGTGTCACCACATTGGGTTCTCTATGTTTTAGCAGATTTCGCCTACCTAGGACTTGACGAAAATGTCCGTTTTATATATATATATATATATATATATATATATATATATATATATAAAACGGACATTTTCGTCAAGTTTGCGTTGTTCTGCTATTGAGGTAGTACTCTTGACGCAATTTTCGAAATTTTTCTTCAAATGTCCATCGATCCTACCTAGGACTTGACGAAAATGTCCGTTTTTATATATATATATATATATATATATATATATATATATATATATATTTGTTTTTTACAGCTCTATGGGTCGCAAGTATTGTTTAATCGTTAGCAAACTCGATATTTAGTCGTTTTCAAAAGTTCGATAACGGCTGAAACCGGACCAGAAGGAGGTGCGGGGTTTAGTGGGGAGGAATTTCGAAAATTCATAATTTCTCTGTTACTATACGTCGGATCGAAAAATTCCAAAACCAATCTTATTGAAAATTAAATTGACTATAATTATTGATATACTTTTATTCTCTATCTTGAATATTAACCGAGATATTTGCGTTTTTCAGTTTTCAGCCTTCAGCAAACCCCCACTTCTACTCATGTTACATAAACAATACTTGGTTATGTAATAAACCACATTATTCGAAGCTTAAATACCAAATATTGTTTTCAAGAGACCTTTATTATACGAGATACATGCAAATATGTTCTTGTGATCCCCCCCCCCACCTTAAGTTTTAGGAATAATTAAATTTGATTGATTGATATAGTTTTCAATGAAATTAATATGTCATATTCTGATATATTTTAGTAATTGTTTTTCTTTCCGGTGAGTGTCGGGTTGGCAGACCTGCTTGTTTACATTTCAGACGCTTCCCGCTTGGAGGGGAAAGATTTCTTACGATCGTTTGTATTTATATACTTAATATTCACGATGGTGTTGTGTTACTAGTATGTAGATTTATCTATTGTAAAACCTCACGTGGGAAATCTGCTTAGTTTAAGCAGCCCCTGCGTGACGGACTTTTTAACTGGTGAAATTGATACCACTATTAAAATAATACCACAAGTGTGCATACAATATCATGTGTGATCCACCCAGTTCAAACTGCTACATGGATGAATGTAAGGAGTGTCCTGGCCTTATGTCTAAAAGAAGCTCTGACTAAAAAAAGTCCGTCACGCAGGGGCTGCGTAAACTAAGCAGATTTCCCATGTGAAGTTTTACAATAGAGAGATCTGCATACTGGTAACACAACACCACCGTGATTAAATACAAACGGTAATGAGAAATCTTTCAGTTAATTAAAATAAATTCCCAACTGAAATGGCTTCTGAATTGTAAGAATAATTTATATTTTAATAACTCAAATTTTAGTAGTCCAAGAACTAAAGAAGGGGGGAGGCTGGAAGAACAGAACGTATTTGCATAAATCCCACAAAGTAACGAAGGTAAGGCCAGTTTAGAAACGACAGGTAAGATCAGAAGAAGCTTCCTCCTGAGCCGAGTAATGACGTAAATGGCCGACCTAACCCGAACAACACCCGACTACAGACTTCATAAAAATGCAACTAGCTCGGTTAATATTCAAGATAGAGTATAAATGTAGATAGCAATTTTTATAGTAAATTTAATTTGCAGTAAGATTGATTCTGTACAATTTTTGATCCGACGTATAGTAACGGGGATATTTCGGAAATACTCTCCTCTAAATCCCCACTTCCACTGGTCCGATTTCAGCCATTAACGAACTTGATCTTTATTTTACATAAAACGACTAAATATTGAGTTTGGTAACGATCGAACAAAAATTGCGACCGCTAGAGCGGCAGACAAATATACTATATATATATATATATATATATATATATATATACAGAGAGAGAGAGAGAGAGAGAGAGAGAGAAAGAGAGATACAGTTTTGAACGGACCTCATTTTCATCATCTCCTAGGTAGGATCGATGGACATTTGAAGAAAAATTTCAAAAATTCCGTCATGAGCACAACCTCAATAGCTGATTTCCCTTAATGGAAATCTGCTAAAACTGATTTTGAAATCATTGATGAAACAACATGCCAGCAATGGTTTACTGTTGTCAGATGCCCAATGACAACAATGGTTAAAAGCAGTGACGATTTAATTCAAGATTTTATGGAAATCCTATTAAAACTAAAAACTCACTCTTTTATAGCAAATCGACAGAAGGAATATTACAATAATTCTAAACAAAATTTAACTGAAGGCCAAATAGTTTTAAATTGTGAACAATCATGAAAACAATGACTAATTATTGTGAATAATTTAGTAACGTTATACAAACATTAAAGGATGAACTTACAAATAAAGGCTTTTAACATGGAGATTATAGGAAATTTCATGCCAATATGAAATATTATTGTATTTAATGACAATACAATTTTTGTTTTCCATATGAGCCGATAGTCATCCCATTACAATAATTTGTATAGCAGTAGTAAATTATTGTCTTTAACACATATTTTTTATTAAAAAAAAATTGAAGGGGTGTTTTTGAGGTTTTAAAATTTAATTTTACATTGGTATGGTTAGTCATTGTGCATATCAATTTAAAGACCATGAAATTAATTGGAAAGAGAATGACACCAATTTGAGCTCTGTACGATAAATAGCTTTATATAAATAGCAGTTTGAAATATGAAAGTGTTGACAAAGTTTTGAAATTTTTCATTTTTGACTTCATTTCAGTTTTTCTTTATAGTTTGAATGGCACTTTACTGCATTAAAAATAATCAATTTCTGAAATATCAAGATTCTGAACACTGGTTGAGTTGTTAAGTTCGGCTCCACCATTTGTAACCAATAAAATTGTTGACTTCAGCTATACGTAGATTTTATAGTATATTTCTTGTGGTACTTCGGTACAACAGCACTAATAAGTATAAGAAAACATACTTTAAATAACAAAATTAACACCTTCTGTTAAGTGCGGGCTTAAGTCTAAGTTTGAGTCAGCAGTAATACACCTACCAAGTTCCATAAAATTTGGCTCAATAGTTTAGACGTGAAAATGTACCAAATAAACAGACACCAAATCCAAAAATTGTCCTAAAACAAAATCAACATATAACAGAGGTTACAAGTTATATAAATATATAACATTTTTAAGGGACCTCATATTTGTCATCTACTAGATAGGATCGATGGTCATTTGAAGACATTTTTTAAAAGCGCGTCGTGGGTAAGACTTCAATAGCTGATTTCCCTCGAGGGAAATCTTCCAAAAAGGGTCGTTGCCTAATTCCCTCTGTAGTCGGTTATTTCTCACAAATCATTTACCCCTTGTCGGAAGACCTCGTTCTGGAAAGTTTGTCTTGTTGTTTATTTGTGTATTTCACGGTCTTTAATGATCTCTTATAATGGAGAGAATCGGAAGCATGATTTCAGAATCAATATTATGGCTTAGACATCGTCGCGGATCAGTCAGGTTGGAAAATCATCCTGATAAGACAGATTCACTTTTCACCCAATCACTTCCGAGGATGACATTAAGTTTCCCGCCAAAAAAGCTCCCGCCCATTCAGGATACCCTCCACCTCACATCCTTGCACGCTGCTAAACCCTTCGCTGAGTCAATTCTACTCATGGTGGAAAGTGCTTTTCACACATGTAGTATGTATGCTGTCGTTTGTCATTTCCGCTATTTCTAAGAGACACATTGTTTTTAATATTTTATATATATATATGTATATATATATGTATATATATATATATATATATATATATATATATATATATATATATATACTAGCTCAGATACCCGGCTTCGCTCGGGAATTCATTTGAGGCTGAATGATGATGGTATTTTTTTGGCAAGGCTTTAGTTTGCACAATATTTTCACCTTTACCCGTCCCACTATTTAGGATTAACACCCGTTGTTGGCATTTGTTAATAATAAAATTAATTTTTTATGTAAGTCTTCACTGTCCTCCAAATTGTCATATTTCCCGTCTCCTGTGCATTATGCATAGATCTCAGTTATTAAGCACAAAATATTGTGGTGAAACGAATATCACCATTATTAATTTCAGGCCTCCCTTACAACCCTCATTCCTGCCCGTCCCTAGAAATGTTAGTATGGCTTATTATAAGGAAAGCGTTAGTGCTAATACACATACCGAGTTTTATTTATTTCGGCTGGGTCTTTTGTCCCAAATAAAATTGTTCACTTCCGCTATAGGTTTTAGCATACGGGTATGTCTCGTTTATAATTCGGTATACTAAAAAAGTGTATATAACAAAATTTACTCTAAATAACAAAATACACTTCCGCTATAGGTTTTAGCGTATATCTCGTTTAAAATACGGTATACGAAAAAAGTGTGTAAAACAACTGAGGAAAGAAAGAGGGAGTGAGAAAGGTTCTAGATTACAGGAAGGTCTCCCCACCCATCCCTGACGCTCCAGGTTAACCAACAGAACATGACTAACGGCTAACTCTCAATTCCGCTAACATTACCTTATATTCAGATTCTATTTTCAATTCTAATTATGTGTGTTTAAATACTTTCGTTTTTTGTGAATTAATTGATGTTTTAAACACATTAAAGGATGAAATTACTTACTTCCGATTAATTAATGTTCCAGTGAAAGACAGAGGAAGGGGGGGGGGTAATATACTTTGCTCCTCATGAAACAGCTACTTGTTTTTAAAATGCTTCATACAATTGAAATGTTCTTGTTTATCGTCATGTTCATATTTGCCGAAAAACCAATAGGAAACGAAATATCGCTATATTTAATTTCAGGCTTCCCTTATAACCCCCACTCCTGCCCGTGCCTAGAAATGTTGATATGGTTTGTTATAATGAAAGCCTTAGTGCTAATCGACATACCGAGTTTTATTTATTTCGGTTGGGTCTATTGTCCCAAATAAAGTTGTTCACTTCCGCTATAGATTTTAGCGTATATCTCGTTTATTATTCGGTATACGAAAAAAGTGTATATAACAAATGTTACTCTAAATAACAAAGTAAACAACTTTTGTTATGTTCATATTTACCGAAAAACCAATAGGATACGAAATATCGCTATTTTTAATTTCTGGCTTCCCTTATAACCCCCACTCCTGCCCGTCCCTAGAAATGTTGGTATGGCTTGTTATAATGAAACCGTTAGTGCTAATAGATATACCGAGTTTTACTTAGTTCCGTTGAGTGTTTTGTGCCAAATAAAATTGTTGACTCCCGCTATAATTTTTAGCGTATAACTCATTTATACTTCGGTATACGACGAAAGTGTATATAACAAAAGTTACTCTAAATAACAAAATAAATAACTTTTGTTATGTGGATATTTGCCTAAAAACCAATAGGAAACGAAATATCGCTATTTTTAATTTCAGGCCTCCCTTATAACCCCCACTCCTGTTCGTCTTAGAGAATAATAATATAGCCTAAAGTCTAAGTTGGGCTAGTAGTAATATACATACCAAGTTTCATAAAATTCGGTTCAGCCGTTTATGCGTGAAAAGGTAACAAACAAACATACACGAAAGAAACAAAATGCAGTTTTGGTGTCTATGACATGTGAAACGAAAAGTTATCGTGAAATTTCGCGAAAAAAATCAATGTACAGACAGAGGTTACAATTTTATATATATACTAGCTCAGATACCCGGCTTCGCTCGGGAATTCATTTGAGGCTGAATGGTGATGGTATATTTTTGGCAAGGCTTTACTTTGCACAATATTTTGACATTTACCCGTTCCAGTGTTTAGGGTTAATACCCGTTGTTGGCATTTGACAATGAAATATCGCGAATTTTTGTTTCAGGTCCCCCTTATAACCCCCACTCCCGTTCTAACCTAAAAATTTTAATATAGCTTATAATCATGGAAGAATTAATGCTAATTGACATACCGAGTTTTTTAAGCTCGGTTTAATCGTTAGCGCCCAATGAAATAGTTGACTCAGGCCTCCCTTGTAACCCCCACTCCTGCCCGTCCCTAGAAATGTTAGTATTGCTTATTATAAGGATGACGTTAGTGCTAATTCTCATACCGAGTTTGGTTTAGTTCGGTTTAGTTTTTTGTGCCAAAAAAAATTGTTGACTTCCGCAGTAGTTTTTAACGAATAACTCATTAATACTTAGGTATACGACAAAAGTGTATATAACAAACGTTACTCCAAATAACAAAATAAACAACTTTAGTTATGTGCATAATTGCCGAAAATGCAATAGGAAACGAAATATCACTATTTTTAATTTCAGTCCTCCCTTATAACCCCCACTCCTGCCCGTCCCTAGAAATGTTAGTATGGCTTATTATAAGGAAGACGTTAGTGCTAATTCACATACCGAGTTTGGTTTAGTTCGGTTGAGTTTTTTGTGCCAAATAAAATTGTTGACTTCCGCTATAGGTTTCAGAGTATATCTCGTTTATAATTCGGTATACGAAAAAAGTGTATATAACAAAAGTTACTCTAAACAACAAAATAAACAACTTTTGTTATGTTCATATTTTCCGAAAAACCAATAGGAAACGAAATATCGTTATTTTAATTTCTGGGTTCCCTAATAACCCCCACTCCTGTTCGTCCCAGAGGATATTAATATAGCCTAAAGTCTAAGTTGGGATAGAAGTAATATACATACCAAGTTTCATAAAATTCGGTTCAGCCGTTTATGCGTGAAAAGGTAACAAACAAACAAACAAATAAACAAACAAACAGACACGAAAGAAACAAAATGCAGTTATGGTGTCTATGACATGTGAAACGAAAAGTTATCGTGAAATTTCGCGAAAAAAATCAATGTACAGACAGAGGTTACAATTTTATATATAGTTAGTAGTTATTGCTGGCAAATTTGCCATTGGTGATACGACCACTGCCTGCCCCCGTTTATAGTGAGGACCGCCAGTCTACTGTAGACATCTCATTCCAGGTCCTCCTTGGTTAACTGGGGTTGTACGTCGAGTTGATTACTGACTACGTGAAACTCGGAACGCGGTGTACCACTTGTGGACGGCTAAAGATCTCCGAGGTCTATAATGCCAACCTATTTAATTTTTAACTTTTGAGCTATTCCTAATTTCAAAAAGGGGCTCAGGTTAGCCATGTGAGTTAAAGCGTTGGCCTAATCTCACATGGTAAACCTAGAGTGATGAGTTCGTTCTTGCCTGGGCAAAAGAAATTATTTAGTGACGAAATTCATTAAATAACATCCTAAATCCCACCCTGGCTAGAAAAGGGTGGTAACCTGTAGATAACCCGTCCTAATTAGCCTAAGTTGCAAAAAGTGGACGTTAATAAATAAAAAATTTCAAAAAGCGCCCAAATCTGTAGGACAGACGTTTTTGAAATCACTCTAGAAACTGTTCTATATGAGCTAGAAATGTGAAAATGCCGTCTATTTACTCTGTTATCATGGCCTTCATATGATATGAAACCCTACACGGTATTATATAAATGTAATAAGTCCAAGTTCTAACAAATCTTCGGCACTTCCTTGAAAAGGTTTGTTAAAAACTCAATAAGCTTCTTTTGAAAGCTGTAAACAGATACAGTATTG
The DNA here is from genome assembly GCA_019009955.1 of Riptortus pedestris. NCBI lineage: Eukaryota > Metazoa > Arthropoda > Insecta > Hemiptera > Alydidae > Riptortus > Riptortus pedestris. The sequence continues at coordinate 184,359,654 of CM032229.1, read as the reverse complement.
TGCTCCAAACATTCAGATATAACAACATTCGGTTGGCATTGTAGACCTTTGAGACGGTTAGCCTCACCAGAGCGTGACTCCAGGGATTCGTGATCAGAGTTTATATAATATATAAACTCATATAAAAGTTTATATAATATATAAACCCATATTATGCTAAGTGAAAATGAGATGAAATGTGCGTGTTCCAGGGCACAGGCTACATGGTGGAGGAGAGGTTCCCAGTGGGGCTGGCCTTCCTCAACTCGGCCCTCCCGTTCCTCTTCCCCAACATCAGCGATATATTCCTCCGGGTGACGGTAGGTCAGCTGCTGTTCAGCGGAGTCCCCATCAAGTGTGACTACGAGACTGGACCTGCAATGCCTGTCTGCAGGGGCATAAAGACCAACCGGCCTCCATCGCTCAGGGAAGATCCGGAGACCAAAGGATTCGCTTTCAGCATGTTCCAAGGGGTAAGTGCCTATTTGTTCTTTTTATGTTTTTTTTGCGATTTTTATTACTTAAGGTTGCATATACCGCATAGTGTTACTAGTTTGTTCTGGACCACAAATCTGCCATCTGTGGCGTTGGTCTCTTAATATCACTTGGTAAACATAGAGTGGCGTTTTCGACTCTGACCGGATCAATAGTAATTTATTTAGTAACTAACTCATTAAATAAAATCCTACCTTATATCCTTAGTCCTTGGTAAAAGTGGTGAAATAATTTAACTAAAGATAACCTGTGGACTAGGTTTTATTAGACAAAAATGTGTCACATGTTGACTGAACAAAATCACTCTCTACACTAAATGAGGTTTGGTTAAATAACATGTGTTAATTAAAACAATTGAATAATAAACAATATATCATTTTCCCCCACCAACATAAAAGTCCTGGAGATAAGCTGGAGGGCGACGATTTCTAGAGCTGCGCCTGAGAGCTGGGGGAGGGGGTGACGGCTGAGCCACCGGGCTTGGTTCATCTACTTGATTTCTGGGTGAAGTAGGTTCACCTCCTGATTCTTCATTTTCTAGCAAGCCCTGGTCCTGGTTCAAATTGGAGTCCATATGTTGTAGCTGGGTATCCTCTTGTCTAGCTCCTTCACTGCTATATGTAGGGGTTGGGGCCAAGTGCCTCGTAGATACAGTAGTCTCTCGTCCGTCTGGCAGTCTGACATGGGCGTACTCCGGGTTCGCCTCTAGAAGAGTCACTTCATCCACCAGCGGTTCGTACTTGGACTGTCTGACGTTTCTACGAAGAAGCACTGGGCCAGGTGTGAGAAGCCAGGAGGGAGTGGAACTACCATTACCCGATTTCCTGGGGTGTTTGAACATCCGTTCGTGAGGAGTCTCGTTCGTAGCGGTGCACAGAAGAGAACGGATAGCATGAAGAGCATCGTCGACGACAAGCTCCCACTGATGAGTCCTTAATTGCTTTGTTCTGAGAGCTAATTCAATGGTCTTCCAGACTGTGCCCACGAATTTTTCTGCTTGCCCATTCCCCTGTGGGTTTATGGCGTGGTCCGACTTGTAGCTATCCCATTGGTGGTTAAAAATGTTTTTAGTTCGTGAGACATGAAGGAAGATCCCCTATCAGTATGTATATAACATGGTAGTCCAAATATAGCAAATAAAAATTGTAATTTATTTTTAACAGTCGATGCTGAAAGGTCATGACAAGGAAATGCGAAGGGGTATCTGGAGAACTCGTCAACTATAATCAGGAGGTAACGGTTTCTTGTATTGGTTGGTAGTGGTCCTTTAAAGTCTATGTTAAGTCGCTCCAATGGTCGTGTCGCCTTTATAAGATGCCCTTCTTGCTTATTGAACCTCGGTTTCAGCTCAGCACAGATCTTGCATGACGTCGTTACTTTCCTAATGTCTTCCAGCGAGTAAGGCAAATTCTTTATTTTTACCCAATGATTCAATCGAGTGACTCCGGGATGACATAGTTCTTGGTGAAGTTCTTTGAGCTTGTTAAAATTACATCCGATCGCCGAACATATTCTTGACAACGCGTCTGCTGCTTCATTCTGACGTCCCGGTCTGTATACAATTTCATAATCGAAGCAGGATAGTTCAAGACGCCAACGCAAGATTTTCTCGTTCTTGACTTTGCCAGGTTGTTTGCCATCGAACATAAAAGATACGGACTTTTGATCTGTAATAAGCCTAAAGTGCCTCCCTAGTAGATAGTGACGCCACTTTCTTGCTGCCTCTACTATCGCGTAGGCTTCTTTCTCCACCGATGAATGTCGTCGTTCGGAATGGTTGAGAGTTCTAGAGAAAAATGCTACAGGTCGACCGTTCTGCGAAAGTGTAGCTCCTATTGCATGTTCAGAAGCATCTGTTTCAACTGTAAAGACTGCTTCTTCATCAATAGCACTGACTAAAGCGTTTTCTATGTCTGATTTTAGTATTTCAAAAGTTTGAGCTGCTCGATTATTCATGGGAAACGGACTTGATGTCAAAATGTTAATTTTCTGAGAAAACTGAGGAATGAAATTAGAAAAGTGTGAAAACATTCCCATTGCTCTCTTCAAGGTGGCTGTATTCGTAGGTAGGGGTAGCTCACGTAAGGATTGGAGACGGTCCGGATCAGGGCGTATTCTTTTATTGCTTACGACAAACCCGAGTAATTTTATGGAACGGACGGAGAAAATACTTTTTTGTTCATTGATTGTCAGACCATATTTTTCTACAGCTTTTAAAAATTTCCTCAGGTTTGCGTCATGTTCCGCTTGATCCTTCCCACATACCGTTATGTCGTCCAAATATGCATAGACTCCCGTAAGTCCTTCTCGAGTAATTATGTTATGGATCGTCCGTTGAAAGCAAGCAACTGCATTTCGTGGGCCAAATGGAATGCTCCGGAACTGCCACAATTTGCCAGCGGCTTCGAACGCTGTAAATGGCTTATCTTCGTCCGTTATCTGTATTTGGTGATACGCACTTTTGAGGTCGATAGAGCTGAAGACTTCGTAGCCCGCTACGGTGTTCACAATATCGTCAATTCTCGGTAAGGGATACGCATCAAGTTGTGTATATCTGTTAATTGTCTGTGAATAATCGATCACCATGCGCCGTTTGTGGTTCTCTGTCTGCGTAACGAGGACCTGAGCTCTCCAAGGGGAATAACTTTCCTCAATTATGCCGTCTTTCAATAGTTTTTGCACTTCTAGTTCGATAAACTTAGCATCGGAGGTAGAGTGACGTCGAGACTTAATCGCAATAGGCTTCACATCGCGCGGGACGTTTCTAAATAGTCTTACTGGCTCAACACTCGCCATGGTAAGCCCACAGATATTGAGAGGGTCCCGGGATCCCCCAAATTTAATTTTGATAGACGAATGACTACTTAGAACATCGTGTCCTAGGATGGCGTCTGCACAAAGATCAGAGAGAATATTGAGTGTTACTCCGGGGTAGAAATGATCTTCTATCTTCAAATCTACTCTGCAAGCCTTGTTAATTGTGGAATTCAGAGTAGTAGACGCCATGGATACCGTTAAATGAGTTGGTAAGATTGTGGCTCTCAACTGCCTAGCTTTCTGTTCTGAAATGAAGCTAAGTGAACTCCCTGTATCTATAAGAGCCCGGGCTTTTATTCCGTTTATTTTAACTGGAATGATAGCTTTCCTGAGACAAGAATGGGTCGATGCGGACACGGCAGCACTTGTGGGCTTTTGGCACCGACAGCCCTTGACAAAATTCCTTCGAGAGTTACGACAAACTTTGGCGAAGTGGCCAATCTTGTTACAGGCCTTACAGATCTGTTCACGGGCAGGGCAAGAGGTCCTCAGGTGGTAGTCGTACCCGCAGAAGTGGCACTTCTTTTTAGCAGCAGCTGCAACCTTCCCGGAGTTGCCCCCTGAGGACTGAGAAGAGGACCTAGACGAGTGTAGGGAAGGCTTGGATGAACGGACTGAGGAATTAGACGAGCGTATGGAGTCCCTGGGGCCCGCCCTCTGGGACCGGACTGCGTTGACCGACTGTTCTTGGTACTGAAGGGACTGTTCTATTGCCGACTCTAGGGCCTTTGATTGTCTCGAGGCTTCATCAAGGGTAAGGTTAGGACTCTCTAATAATCTTTGGCGTATGTTGGACTCACGGAGACCGGCAATGAAAGCGTCTCTTATGCAATCATTACGGTTAGTCTCGGCCGTAACGGCTTTGAAATTGCAGTCTTTGCTAAGTAGCTTTAACGCTTCTAAATATTTTGTAACTGATTCGCCAGACTGTTGTCGCCTAGTCGCTAACTTGTGACGTGCAAAAACTTCGTTCACCGACTTTGTAAATGTGCTCTTTAGGACGGCAATGGCATCATTGTAAGTACCGCATTCGTTAATTAACTCGTAAACGACCGGAGATACGTGATTTACCAGTATGCGTAATTTCTCGTTGTCACTTACTTGGTAAGTTAGCAGGAAGTTTTGAAACGTCTTGTACCAGTGGTTCCATTCAAGTGATGCAGTTTGTGAATCCGCTTCGATTGCAAGCCGCTCCGGTCGAAGTAATTTATCCATAGTCTTAACAATTTAATTTTTGTCTAATAAATTGAAATAATTTAACTATAGATAACCTGTGGACTAGGTTTTATTAGACAAATATGTGTCACATGTTGACTGAACAAAATCACTCTCTACACTAAATGAGGTTTGGTTAAATAACATGTGTTAATTAAAACAATTGAATAATAAACAATATATCAAGTGGTAACCTAAAGATAACCCTTTTTTCGAAAATCATTCATCATTCAAGTTCATTCTTATAGCATCCTTGGAAGAAGGTCTCAACTTGTCTCTGAAACTGCTGGAAAGTGTTCTTCGGTATTTTGGTTTGGAGCAAAACCCAGAGAAGAGTGTCGGGTTGGAGTTAGGTCCTACATGGACGTAGGGTGGTCAGGGTTTGCCCGGCACCGGGTTTCCGAACAGCCTTTTCTGGCCATAGGGGTTGAAAATGTTTCGGTATACTTTGGCGTCCCGGTTTCTCTTCGGGGTGGGGAGCCTTTTGAGGCGTACTGGGCGGACGTCATGTCCAAGATTGATAGAGCACCACTTAAGCCGCAGCAAAAAATGAAAGCTTTGAGGACTTATGTTCAACCCAGATGATTCTATTGGCTAGTGCTTTGAAACCCCAACCACGTTGAGCTCAATCGAATGGATGTGGGTATAAGGGCTTTTATTCGCATATGGTTGCATCTCCCACCGGATTTAATTCAATGCTTTCGTTCGTGCGAGTCGTAGGGATGGTGAGGCTGGTATCCCTGCGATGACCTCATTGATTTATCTTATGCCTAAGAAGTTAAGGTGTGTTGGACATGTATAGGGAGAGACGGGAGCTACGCTTGAAGTGAGGCAAGGGATCGATAGGGAGTTGCTGCCACCTGAGAATATCCTGTGACATTTAGGAATGAGCTGTATGCAAGGGTTGATTGTAAAGATTTGAGTGAATGTAGAAAGGTGACTCTACTGCATGGCTGGCTTCAGAAGTGGAGGAATTATCGGGAAAGCAATTCGTTGCTTTCTCGAGGATCGTGGGAGGGGCAATCCTTACCAGGATGAGGACATCCCGGGGTCAGCCGGAACGGAGAAGGAACGCCACTTGCCGAGCTGGTTGTGACTCCCTGGAGACGATGGCCCACACCATGAGCATCTGCCCATATACTCGCAGGCTAAGGATATACCGGCACGACGAGATAGTGAGATTTGTAAGGCGGGGTTTCATCATGAGAGGGTGGCACACGTGGCATGAAAACGCTTTTATCACCCCACAGGGTAAATTTATGCCGGATTTGGTTGTGGAGTACAAAGGCAAGGCCGCTATTATTGATGTGCACGTGGTAACCGCGGCGGGACCCTTGGAAGACAGCTTCTTTAGGAAGAAAAGCAAATATGATCAGCTGGAGTTGAAGATGGCTATTGCCAAGCTCGCTGATGTGGAGCCAGGCTTGGTGAGGGTTCTGCCGGTAACCCAGTCTTACAAAGGCGTCTGGTGCAAGAAGAGTGCAGATGGGCTGCGAGTGAGTCAGGCTACACTGGAGTGGATCACCATCAAAGTGCTCAGTGGAACCTGGTTCGTGTGGGCCAAGTTCAGTACCTTTCCCCGAGGCTTCAGGGCAGCTGGCAGACCAAGAGAAGGTGTAGGATAGGCTCGGCTATGGTGTGTTTATTTCAGGACGGAGGCTGTGGAGTGACGCATCGGCCTAGAAATTATTTAATTAAGTTTATTTATTTATTTAAGTATGTTTTCTAAAAGTTTGTTTTGTTAGTGATACGTGTTAGGCTAAGAGTAAGATGGATGAAAGCACTTTTTTTTTATAATGTCCTTTATGAAATTTCTAGGGGTTAGTGACCCTTTTATTTGTTGTGTATTTTAAAGTATTAAAGGTGTTGTTGTAATTGTTATTAGTATTTTTTTTTGTTATTGCATTCAAAACCCCCCAAAAAAACAAGTAAATGTGAATGACCGCTGATGAATTTGCCTTTTTGGAGTATATTTGTAATTGATTGGCAGACTTTATTAACTAACAGCTCATTATATCTGTAGCTCATAAATTGTCACATCGCGTGAGGCAACACCTCTTATCAGCAATAATCAAACTTCCTCTTTGACCACCTCCAACGATAGACCTGCATATTTATTGGCGACACTTTCATATCGATTAATATTTCAATGCCGAATTTAATACAAGATCAAACTCATTTCTTATATAAACACAATTAATATTTATTTTCTCCATTGCTTTATAAACTCCTGCATGTTCTATCATTTGATACCAGTATTATGATAGGAGTTACAATATTACCATTTTCTCTTTAATCATTGCAACATTGGACTAACTATAAAACACCTACTAACAGAATGCAGATTACGAACTAGCTTAAACATTCCACATGACTTGAACGAACTACTGATTGAGGTTAGCTCACATATTGCCACGATTTTGACATATTTAAAAACAATTGGGCAGTTTGAGAATATTTAATTAAATATTTTAATGATGCCTGTTTTTAGCAGATTTCCCTTAAGGGAAATCAGCTATTGAGGTAGTACTCATGACGGAATTTTCGATATTTTTCTTCAAATGTCCATCGATCCTACCTAGGAGATGACGAAACTGAGGTCCGTTCAAAACTGTATATATATTTATTTCTGTTACCGCTCTAGCGGTCGAAATTATTGTTTAATCGCTAAATATTTAGTTGTTTTATGTCAAAAGAAAGATCAACGGCTGAAATCGGACCAGTGGGAGGGGGGGGGGGTTTAGAGAAGAGGATTTTCGAAAAATATCCGTTACTATACGTCGGATCGAAAAAGATTACGGAATCAATATTATTGCAAATTAAATTTACTATAAATATTGTTCTATACATTTATTCCTTATCTTGAATATTAACCGAGATATTTTCATTTGTATTCTGCGTGTGCTCGGCAGCAGTCGGACTTTCTGCCGTGAGCTCTGGCGGCCGTTTTCGTAACCATTCGTCCCTCCTGAATAGGTTTAGAGGTTTCTTACTACTACAGTTGTTATTAGGGAGATTTCTCTATTGTAAAACTTCATGTGGGAAATCTGCTTAGTTTACGCAGCCCCTGCTTGACGGACTTTTTTTATGAATAGTTTTTGTTTCAAAGTTACCAAGTTTAGTTTTCACTAATTTATTTTCCACCTGTTTTTAGTTCTATGTTGTGTTCGGGTATCTTGTTTCTTTTGTGTTCCGTTCCCTTAGTTTTGTTCTTTACATTATTTCGTGTTGAATTTTTTGTTATTTTGTTAACTTCTTTTTTGTTTTTGTTTTGTCCCCCCCCCCCCCAAGTTTAAGAAGAGCCAAGTCGCCATAGTTCTCGGAGCTCTACATAGTAAATAAATAAAATATTTCTCTTAACCCTAGAACACTAGCGTTCCGCGGTAGATGGGCATTACTAGCGATGCAAGTATTTTACGCAAAGGGCGTTCTCCGAGGAAAATTCCTCTTTAAACCCTCGAATCCCTTCAAACACACACATACAACACCCACCCATACTTTAAATATACACATACACATCTACACACGGACGCACACGATACTCACTATGGAGGGATGCAGATTAAAAAAGACGTATTTTTCGGAAACTTTTATAATATGTAAATCATTTTTTAAAGAAAGAATAACATATCATTCAATAATATCGTAAAATATCACAAAATAATATGATAAAATACCGCAAAATAATATAATAAAAATATAATAAACTCTCTAAATAATACAATTCATTATTACAAAATTATCAAGGAACTTAGTAAAGTCAATAAATAAAATAGGAAATACAATTATAAAAAAAAATTTTTTACTCATTTCTCATCACACTGTTCGCAAATTTTTATCTGGTGCTTACCACAAATTGGTTTTCCACACTTACAAAATGTTCGCGTGTGACGTCTCAAGCTTGACGGGCAGTAGGCGCAGTACTTTCTGGCTGCATTACAAGTGGATGCTGCATTTTTTCCTGCTATTTGTACATTCTCTCTCCTGAGTAGTCGATTTATAGAGTTTTGAAGCTCTCGACTGTTTTGCTTGATTTAGAGAAAGAGACTGTGTGCCATTCAAAATTATTACGTCCTTTCAAAGTAGGCCCCTCTGGAATAAGATGTCATTACCAGGGCATGTCGATTCATTTATAGATTTGTTGAGTGTTTTTCGTTTCTTTTTAGGATTGGACTTGTCATGCTTTTCAATTTGCCGAACGTCTTGAAGTAGAATTTCTTCTACGTCGTCCTCTTGTGGTAAATAGTCGGGATCGAGATAGCTATTGTCCGAATTTATGATTTTTTTCTATCATAGCTTCTTCGCCTTCATCTGAGCTCTCGTCTAATTCGGAATCACGAATTGTCTCCATTATTAAGGCTAACACTTCTTGAGAGTCCCTGTAGATTTTGTCTGTCATTTCTTGCGAGGCCTACAAAAAAAAGAAAAAAAAGGTGAAAAAAAAATGAGCGCGAAAAACTAGCGATGCGAAAAAAATACTCATATATATATATATACGTATATTGCTAGGGATGCGAAGAAAATACTCCTATACATTTACGTATATTACTAGCGATGCGAAAAAATGACTCACCTAGTTTAGAAGGGCGGGTTCTCAGCGGATGCTCACGCGTCAGATTTCCTTGAGACACTACCAGCGTACTTGCCCTTAAACAAGCTAGGAATAGATGGGGGGTGGAGGAAATGAGTCATCCACCTGTGGCCTGAACCATCCTGTTCACCCCCCTCGGAGTAAAATTTACGCATTGCTAGTGTTCTAGGGTTAAGGGAAATCAGTCATTCCATTTTCCTGCCTTGACTCGAAAATGGTTATTTGACCTACATCATACTCAATATTTAACCGTTTAATTCAACTCTAATGTTCGTATTCGTTAATGGCTAAAATTGGACTTGGAATAGGGAAGGGGGAGGGTTTCAAGTGGGGACTTGTAAAATTCAATATATCTTTGTTAATCATGTTCGATCAAACAATTTTACAGGACAGATATTGTTATTTGCTCTACACGTTTGCTGTTCTATACATTTTATCGGAGATAAAATATTAAAGGAGTTATTAGCACTTTCTTGTTTTCTATAGATCCATAAATCTCCAAACTCATAAACAAATCGTCTCAAGAGATCAACTACTGGAAAATAAAGGAAACTTTCATTAATAAAATAGAGAAATACCAACACCCAAAGATCATATACACTGATGGCTCGATAATTGCTGAAAATAGTTCAAAATAAGGTTGATAAACGTTTGATTGCGTACAAGCTCAATAGCGGATTTCCCTGCTGGGGAAAACGTAAAGGTAGCTAGTGACCTAGTTGCCCACATCGATGATGCTAGATGGAAGTTGAGATGTCCAGAGGAAGTAACGAAATATCTGTAGCAATGGACGGAGTACACAGGAGTCGTGCGTGTTTGCCTTCGCCCGCTCTCTGCTTTCACTTAGCTACAGAAGCAGAACCATTTATAGTCAGTATGGAAACAGAAAGTTTGTCTGGAAAAACAATCTATCTGCTAGTTATTGTGATGGCTGTATAGAGAATGGATGGCATATTGGCCAAGAAACATGTCGTGCCAAGGTTAATAAAGCTATTTAAGGTTCCAAAGCACTGATATAACTTCAGAAGGCAATATTACAAGTCCGTCACGCAGGGGCTGCGTAAACTAAGCAGATTCCCCAGCGTGAAGTTTAGTAATAGATAAGTATACATACTGCTAACACAACAGCACCGTGAATAAATACTAACGGAAATATGAAATGCTTCATCCAATTTCAATAACCTGCCGACAGGAAGCGTCAGGTTAGAAATGTAAAACAAACGGGTCTGCCGTTTCACACCGGAAAGAATAACAATTTCTGTAATATATCAGAATATAACATATTAATTTTATTGAGAACTATTTACTATACCTAGTACTATAATTAATAATGAGTCAGAATAATTGTTATCTCAATGAATCAAATTTTAGTAGTCCAAAACCTTAAGACGGGTGATGGGGGGGAGGGGGGTCACCAGGACATATTTGCATGTATCTTGTATAATAATGGTCTCTTGAATACAATTTTTGGTATTTAAACTTCGAATAATGTGATTTGTTATGTAGCAGAGTATTATTAATGTAACATGAGTAGAAGTGGCGGTTTGCTGAAGGCTGAAAACTGAAAAATGCAAATATCTCGGTTAATATTCAAGAAGAGAATAAATGTATATAACAATATTTATAGTAAATTTAATTTGCAATAACAGTGATTCTATTCAAGTGCTCATGTGTGCTACAGTGCGACTTAGTGCAGTGCGGTAAAGTGTTTTTATAAGAAGAACAGTGTTGTGCCGTGACTGTAAGTAACAGTTTAGTGCCGCGAAGTAAAGGACAGTGCAGTGCCGCGAAGTAAAGGACATTTTGTACCCATATCGAGGAGTGGCTACAATGTAGGAGGACAGTAAAGAACAGTGCAGTGCCGCGAAGTAAAGGACAGTGCAGTGCCGCGAAGTAAAGGACAGTGCAGTGCCGTCTTGTTGTGAATTTCAGTGACCGTGAGTGAATTATTGGACTGTGTAATCTGAAGAACAGTGACGCTATCAGTGTATACTGTGAGTAGTAATTAAGAATAATTACCAAGTGTATTGTGCATTGTGAAATAAATTGTGCAGTGATAAAAACTGTGAAACTTGGAAGTATTTAATTTTGCAATCCAAAAGAACTCTTATTAAAAACGTTTATTACTGGTTTTGGTAATAAAACGTAACAATATTTATGACTAGAGAGCTGTAAATGAATTCATTGCACTCCGTGAGATAATGCACCTTCCCTAGGGAACTGCAGCAACTTATTATGCACTCGAGGATTGCATTAATACAGACTGCCAGAGAGACTGCATTAGATATGTGAATACCAAACATTGTAACGTGTTTATAATTTTTGTTTTGATTTTTTCAGGTGAACGCTACTCCGAGCGGAGTTTTCAAGGTCTACCGAGGTAACGACAACATCTACAACTTGGGCAAGATCGTCGAGTACAATAACCTCACTTACCTCAGCATGTGGGACAAGAACAGCAGCTGCAGCACTCTACGGGGAACTGACTCGTCCATAATTCCACCTGTTGCTAGCATACATGACAACATATATCTATATCTACCTGAAGTCTGTCTGTAAGTATTATTTCCATAAATAAGTTGTAGTTACATGGGTTACAAATGATTAGCAAGGGCCAGTGCAACGGACGGACAGAGCAGTGACATACTACCATTTATTAGTTCGTCACGCAGGGGCTGCGTAAACTAAGCAGATTTCCTACGGGAAGGTTTACAGCAGATAAATCTACATACTGGTAACACCACCGTGAATGTTAAGCGAATAAATACAAACGGTAAGAAGAAATCCTTCAGTCAATTTACATCTTAATAATATCTACAACGTAAAGCGTCTGAATAGTAAACAAACAGGCCAGCCAACATCGCAGCGCTGAATAGATAGAATGTAGACCTGAAACAAGAACAATTAATGAAATATATCTGAATATAACATATTAATTTCATTAAAAACTATTTACTATAACTAGTACTGTAAATTATAATGAATCAGAATACTTTTTATCTCAATCAATCAAATTTTAGTAGTCCAAAAACGTAAGAAAGGGGGGTGGCCACCAGAACATATTTGCATGTATCTCCTATAATAAATGTCTCTTGAAAACAATTTTTGGTATTTAGGCTTCGAATTATGTGGTTTATTATATAATACAATATTGTTTATGTAACATGTGTAGAAGTGGGGTTTGTTGAAGACTGAAAAAATGCAAAGTTAATATTGAATATAAAGAATAAATGTATATAACAATATTTATAGAACATTTAATTTACAATAAGATGATTTTATACACTTTTTCCACGCACGCGCACACACGCACACACATAAATTTTTAACGAACCTCATTTTCATCATCTTCTAGGTAGGATCAATGGACATTTGAGGAAAATCTTCAAACATCGTGCCATATTTAAATTAATAATGCCAAAACAAAGCTTTATATACAACCGTTCATCCATCCTCAGTCGCTTCACCTTTTCCTCATACAGCAGTTCATATTTTATAGTAGACATGTCGTGGCCCTCTTTCTTGATGGTTGCGGAAAATTCAGTGTCACGTGTGATGTGCTCCTCTAGCCTTGTTCCTAGGAGAAAGAGGGAGATGACATTTCTTCTAGCACATCCAAAATGATACCCAACATCCTGAAGAAAAATATATATATTTCTTATACTACATATAATTTGAACTATTTCAGGTCATTGAGAGCTGAATTTGCTGGCGAGTCGACGATGCGAGGGATCCATGTTTATAAATATATATCAGCTGCTGATAATTTTGCATCACCAGAAACTCTACCGGAAAACAAATGTCGATGCAGGATACCGGAAGACAACCCCAAGAACCCGCCTGTCTGCCTCAAGGATGGGGCCATAGATGCAACAAAATGCCAAGGTAATCAAATGTGCTGGACTTTATATATATATATCAATATATATATCAGTACTTATGCCTGCAGGATATCCGCTCTCCTGACAACCACTCCATCAGCAGTTATTTCCTTCTAAGTGTCTCTTTTTCCCGTCTCATCATTCCCCCAATGGCGCCCTGAACAGGGACCTGTTAATTATAAATAAAGAGTGATAGCCTTTTTAAAAAGCACTTTAATTTTAAAATTACTACTGCTGACATAACCAAGCTAATGCCAACACGATAGTACAATGCAAACCAAAATACTCAGACTGTCAAGAACCCTGATTACATACTGACAACAAACTATTGAAAATAAAACAATGTTACAGGATGGTCAAAGAGACAATAGGTAGATTCAAGAAGAGACCTAGTTGTCCTCACAAGACTACGTATTGAACATACCTTACAAAGTCTCACATAATGAACCAACAAGACAAGCCTACCTGTACTCATTGCAACACTGGACTAACTATAAAACATCTACTAACAGAATGCAGATTACCAACTTACTGAAACATTCCGCATGACTTGAACCAACTACTGACTGAGGGCAGCCCACATTTTTCCACTATTCTGCCATATTTAAAAACTGGGGCGGTTTGATGATATTATATTACATATTTTAAAATTTTTAGTGTGTGTGTGTACTTATATATATCTATGTGATGTGTTTAAATGTGTATGATATATGCCTGTTTTTTATGAATAGTCGTTATTGTAAGTTAATAAATCTTCTTTTAACTTATCAATTTACCACTCCTTTTTATGTTCTAAGTTGTGTTCGTAGTCCTTCCTTCTTTTAGCGTTTTGAGTTCCATTCCATAAGTTTTGTTTTAGATATCAAATATTGTTTTCGTGAAACCTTTATTAAGCGAGATTCATGAAAATTTGTGGTTTAAAGACATCATCAATTAAGATATTACTTTCTTGTTTCAAAAATCTTTATTTGACCTATACCATACTTGACATTTAACCGTTTCAGTCAACACTAAAGATCATATTTGTTATTGGCAGAAATCGGACATTGAATAGTGTGGGTATAGAGAGGAGGGGGATTTGCAAATTCAAAGTATTTCCGTTACTATGAGTGGTATTGTAAAATGTTATAGAATCAATCTATTATCTATCAATTGATGATTTACAATTGTTGTTCTATGGATTTTTTCATAACTCAAGTATTCAGCCTTCTGTACCCCCCCCCTTCTAATTATCATTTCTTTTTACGTAGAAATAGGGAATATGTGGTGAGATGAGATCACAAGTGTGCTATGCCACCACTTGGGAATTCTGCTTAGTTATGCAGCCCCTGCCTGACGGACTTTTTATATATGTTTTGGGTGATGCAAGACCTTCAGATACCAAGTTTTTTGAAGGAATTTAATATAACCCCCCATCGTTGTTTCATTTATCTATTATACATGGATTAATTCTGGGTGAATACTGTCTTTGTTAGAGAACAACGAAATATTTTTTTTGCCCTTAGTCTTAGGAACTACTCTGTACTAAAGACTGTCTTAATTTTGATTTTAGGCGCTCCTGTGGTTCTAACCCCACCTCACTTCCTGAACTGCGATGAGGAATACACTTCGTACCCGGAGGGCCTCCACCCAGAAAGCTCCAAACATGAAACACAAGTGTATTTAGAACCAGTGAGTAATAGTAGCGATGAACTTCATTTTATTTATTTGTTTCATACTTATCTAAATTGGTGATTCATGTGTTCCAATGCAATTCTTGGTAAGCCTACAACTGGTCCAAAGGCAAACGAAAATAATTAATAAGAATTAAAAGGTTGAAAATTATATATATTGGAATACTTTTAATGATATGTGAAAGTGTATGGGAATCTTTGTAGCACAAATAAGACTTCAAAGAGGGAATTTATTTTCTACATGGCCATACAATACTAGTACATCCAATGTATTTGTTTTAAAATAAAATAAAATATAAGAAGAAAATGATAAAAGTTAATAAAAGGAATATAAATAGATACAATGAACAATATTAACAATTTTAAAAGAGTGTATACTAGGTTTAAGATAATTAATTTTAAATTTATTTATTTATATAGGAGCTCAAAATTTAATTTTGGCTTAAAATTTAGTAATGTAAAATAAAAACAAAATTATAGAAAAATAACAAAAATCTGTACCAATAAAAAAATTAAAGCGATAAATAAACATTAAATACAAGTAATAAAAACAACAAATAAACATTATTTATTTATTAACGTCCACTTTTTGCAACTTAGGCTAATCGGGACGGGTTATCTACAGGTTACCACCCTTTTCTAGCCAGGGTGGGGTTTTAGGACGTTATTTAATGAATTTCGTCACTAAATAATTTCCTTTGCCCAGGCGAGAATCGAACTTGCCACTCTAGGTTTACCATGTGAAAAAAAAATAAACATTAGACTAGTACTAAAGACAAACAATTTAAAATGGCTATTTAACAAAAAAATTATTCCTATATACTAGTACATTTATATTATGTAAAATTATATTTCTCACTAAGTCAAAAAGAAGAGAATTTAAATTTTGTAAAGCAAAGTCCAATTTTTTAAGGTGATTTAGTGTATTGTCGATAATGGGTTCCTGTCTGTAATTAAGATAAATATTTTTTTTTAAATGTACAAATCAAAACAAAATAAAGAAATAATATATAAACATACAAAATAATCTAAGTAAGTATTCCAGTTTCACATGATCTGATAAATATTCTCAGCTAATATTTGAAGAGCTTTATTAAACTTCTAAAGTAAAAGTCTCGTCATCTACATTGCTACAGATGTTGGTTTAAGTTAAGTTTCTTTGGTGCTGAAGTCACAAGGACATAATGGATTGTCTTAAAAAAAAATTGTGAATATAAGGGTTTAAAGTATCACTCCGGGCCAAGTTGATGATAAAACTGTGTACTGTATTGTCCTATCATGTAGCACAAAAGTGAGGATACGTTTTCCGGTATTCTGCAAAATTCTTTTCCAGACTCAGCATATTTCTTATTAATGTGGCCCAGTGGCCAGGCACCTTCTGAAACATATAAAGAAGACATTGAGGAATTACTTAAGGAAATAGCCAGCAGTTCTTCTGAAAACAAAATAAAAATCTCAAATTTAATTTATATTGTATAAGCATCAGTTTGTACATTACTATTAATATAAAAGGCATTTGAAATAAAATGTATTTATCTCCATTAAATTTTAACTTAGCATAATAGCATACGTCAAATGTTTTTGTATGCTATAAAACATTTACTAATATTATGTCAATTTCTTTACATATTATTGAATAGTGTTTATGTTTGTATAATACATTTTTAATATAACTAGCTGAAACTCCATGAATACATTTTATAAAATCTATGAATTTAATAATTACATATAATAAATTAATTTTGTCATGTGTCTTAATAACATGCATTTTTAATTGATTGATATGCTTTTCTATAATTTTTAAATTTATTAAATAATGACAGAAATTTGTCCCGCCTCAAAGAGACAATGTACCTGATCATAAATTATTTTTCGACCACTTTTATGAAAAATGTTGTGTAGTTTCATTTTATAATTGAACATTTTTGATAGTATTCACCTTGTGTAAAAAAAATCCTTCAGACATGAGGTTCTTTAAGCTATTTGTAAACAAAGAACATTTTTTAAAAGATTTAACACATTTGTGCAGAATTTTAATCCTGAAAATGATACAGTTTTCTTGTAGTATTTATGTTTGTGATTGGGGGTTTGGAGCATATTCTTGTATCTTGTTTTATGATAATGTGATGTGCTATATCTGTAAAAAAAGTTCATCTTTTGTTTCACAAACAATATTGTTTGTAACATATCCTGCATTTTGGAGGAAAAGTCATTATTTTTGTCTTCTTAAAGAGCTGATAGGAGTCTTACGACTTTCTGTCAAATAAAAACCTTTTATTGCTCTCTTCTGGAATTAAGATTAAAATATGATTTTTTGTGTTGCACCAATGCATAACGCCATAAGTTGACCTCCTATGGAAACAACCATAGTACATTCGCATTAGAGTTTACATTGGAAGGTATTTCTTAACACATTTTAATGGGAAGCAAAACGATTCTACAGTGAACCCTAAAAACTTTATCATGGGGACTGGTAAAATGTGCTATTATTCATTGATATCACTCCAGAAAAATATGTGCAATGTTTGCTGTAATTTAAAATATTCGTTTTTGTGCATGGCTAGCTTATTAGCAATTAACCAATTGGATAGTGCTTTAACAGCAAGAGAATCATCTTAAAAAGTTATTTTTATTGCAGAACACAGGAGTGCCATTAGCTGCTTATAAAAGGATCCAAATGAATATATTCCTGAGGAAACTGGATGGGATTGACCTCCTTGCCAATGTCAGCAAAGGGCTATTTCCGATAGCCTGGGTTGAAGAAGTAAATACATTTTTTATTATACAGTATTCGAGTATGGAAATAATTTTCCCTTTTTTCATTATAGATTTTTATAATAGATGTAGCACAAATGTTAGCACAAAGTTTCCTGTAGTCAGCAAAATTCTTCTCCAGACTCAACACATTTCTTCTTAATGGTGCCAATTGCCCAGGCAACCTTACAAAATATATTATGAATTTGAAAGAAGACATTGTGGAATTACTTGAGAAGATAGCTGGCAGTTCTACAAAAAAAAGCATCAAACATTTTCATATTTAATAGATAATGTACAAGCTTCAGTTTGTACATTACTTATTGTACTACTTTTTTAATACCTGACTTTTTTTTAAAAGCGATTCAGATTTTTGGTTAGCATCACTTTTTTTTTTTTGTTATAAAATACATATGTTGTTTGAAAATTGAAGGTCCCAGTGGAAAACGATGAATGTCAATTGTTACGTGAAAATGAGATAGTAGTGCCATCTTGCAGTTTGTTTCCTAATGAATCAGGACAGTATTATGATTTGTGCATCTGAAGAATTTATTTTTTTATCTATAAAATCTTGAATCCATTGCATTTTATTATTTATTAACATACACTTTTGCTACAATGGCTAAATGAGACGGGTTATCTACAGGTCGCCACTCTTTTCTAGCCAGGGTAGGACTAAGGATTTTAATTAATGACTCCATTACCAAGGGGTGTTTTTAAATTTAAAATTTGTTTATAAAACATTTTCATTTTAAATACAATATTCATGGTGCACATCAATTTAAAGGGCATGAAATGTTAAAGAGAGTGACACCAATTTGAGCTATTTATATTAAATGTTTTTTTTATATATAATAGTTTGAAATGTCAAATTGTTGCCCAACTTTTTTTATTTTTGACAGCCGTATGCTAAAAAACTAAAACCATTAAAAATTCAGTTTTTCTTCATAATTTGACCGACGCACAGTGGAAAATATGACCGATTTAGGTGGACAAAATTCTGAAACTTGTCCATATTGACCCTTTGGGGTCCCAGATTACGGAAAAAATAATAAAAAAAAATCTAATTAATTTTTTGACACGATTGGCGAGCGCACAGTGGTCAAAAGTCAAATTTAATGCAAAAATCTAAAACTTTCCTACATTTAACCTATGAAGTCCCAGAGTACGGGAAACATAATACAACAAATCTATTTATCGGCTCAGAGTGGCGTAAACCTGCTAATAAATGTATTTTAAATCATTTAGGAATCTCTTCAAATTACAGATTGTAAAACTTTTATTTATTTTTTTTTTAAATTTTATTTTTTTAATAATCATTGTACATTAAATAGAATTTAAATCAATTACAGAATTAAAATTAGGCATAATTTATAATAATTGATAACGTAATAACCACAGGTAGATAAATATAAAATAAACTACGAATATTAAACAACTAATTATCTTCTTCACTTATCATCATAATATGATGATCCAGATTGATCTGATAACTCTGACTCTGATATGTCATCATTTGGTTTCTCAAGGTTTAAGTTTTTTGTAGAAGAAGATGGCTGTTGAGAGGTAGATACCTCTTTCACAACTTAGGAAGCACCACGCTTACCAGAAACATAAAGCACGTGCAGTGCAGCGAAAGTCAATTTTTCACTGTCTATCTTCAATAACTCGCTGACTTTTCTTTTTTTTTGTTTTCTCACTAGAACATTCGAAACATTTTTCAGGGCGTCCTGAGCGTTGACAAGTAGGTTGGGTAACTGAAATATTAAAATCCAAGTCATCTGAATCCAGCCAACTAGAGTATTTATTGAAAAACTCTTCCAGTTTTCTGTGACATTTGTCCCACCTTTCCGAAATTTTGTCGGAAAGACGGGAAATTCTAATTTTCAAAGGCCCAATCTCCACATCTTCTTTATTATTTATTTGAGCGGAAGTAAGAATAAATTTCAGCAAGTGTTCTTGGCGGTTTTTTTTGGGAAACTTAACCCACTCTTCAAAAAATTTCCTCCTCGAGATTCGGAGTGTAGTGTCTGAAAAAAATTATGTATCAGCCAAAACGCAAAAAATCGCAAAAATTCTTTGCAACATTTAAAGACTAGAAGGATTGATGAATCAAATCCTACAAACAAATCCTTGGGGTAACTTGGGGGTTATATAGTTTTTTGCTTTTGAAAAGGGGCATAAATTTACAAATGGCTATATTAACTCTACAGGTATATTGCAATCTATATTCAATAACGAGTGAGGAAAAATAATATCTTACCTGCCTTAGTAATGTCCATTGTTATATAAAAGCTAAAAGAATTAGTGCTACACACACCTTGAACATAATAAATGGCCGTCGAATAAAGATAATCCGACAGCCGGTTATTAGGCACTTGTGTAAACAGGATGATTCACTCATTTACTATTTGTTTATAAACACGGTATGGCGGGAAATATTAGTATTAAGCGTCTTACCAACTAATAATAAAAAGGTCAAGCATTCAGAAATTCAAAACTTTTGACTTGACTTTTGTCCATCTAAATTGGTGATTTTGCCCTGTGTGCGACACTTCCACTGTAATACAATTGTTCAATTCCTAAGATGTCAAGGCTCAGATAATTGGTTGATTTGATATGGAATGATCCTGTGGGCTATTCATTGTGATAATCCCTTCATATTTTTCACAGTGCTACATTCGGGGTGAATTTAAGATGTGCAGGTGGTGATGGATCTCCTTGTCATTGGTGACCTCAAAGCAATCAAAGAAGCCAATACTGGTTCATGACTTTATAAAACAGAAGACTGTCTTATAATCTAAATCTGATGTTTCCACAGACCAGAGCTGGGCAAAATCCATTGCTTAAAAATTCAATTAATTTTGCAATAGACTGTTTACTTCTTAATTGGAGATAAACTGGAGGAATTAATGAAAGTTCAATTAAGAATTTGGCTAAATGTTTTTACTTGATTTGGCCTCTTCTACCCATTTTGTCATCAAAATAATTTTATGAACTGAAGAGAGTTAGAAGTAAGTCCCTACTTATAGTAAGGGTGTTATTACGTGGAGTTACGGTATGATCGGCCATTAAGAATAATTGACTAGTACTAGCTAACACATCACTGTCTAACTAACTAACTGGTCCCAACAATGGATTGCATTTCAGATCAGATAACAGTATTAACTTTTTTATACAAATAGATACAAGAGGCTAACAATCCAGCTGTCAAAAGGAGCTCTATGCCTCTATAATTTTAATAATTATAAGAGTACGTGTTTCTTCAAATAAAAACATATTTGGTTAAATAAAATGTGAGACTTACATTAGCCATGTGAGTTAAGGCGTTGGCCTAAATCTCACTTTGTAAGCATAGAGTGGTGGCTTCAATTCCCGTCTGGACAATAGAAATTTATTTAGTTACAAACTCATTAAATAAAATCCTTAGTCCTATACTGGCTGGAAAAGGTTGGCAACCTGTAGACAACCCACCTGAATTAGCCTTAGTAGCACAAAGTGGCAGGTAATAACAACATTAGTTAACTGAAAAAAATAATTTCAAGTTTTCAAAAAAGATTTAAAAAGTTTTACTTCTGACTACTCCACTTAAACTCATGTTGAAAATTTAAATTAGATTACATAATTTATAAAATAGCTATATTCTATTATTAATTGATTTCAAGTATTTCCATTGTCGAATTGGACAAATTGCTATCTGCCAAATGTTAATGAGCAGAACAGATAGAGCACCAGAATCATGGATACCAAAGCTAGCATTGAGATTTTGTAGGAGCCAGTATTTGACACATGTAGAAATTTTGGAACATAGTATGAAATTATTTAATTTCAAGGGTCTCTGGGAAGAACAATCACTATCAACTTTTTCTACTTTTCTATGATACCATTTTTGTTTTCAATTTTATTAACAAAAATACTCAAAATATTCCTGAGGGGAAAAAAAGTTAGTCACGCAGGTGCTGGATGAACGAAGCAGATTCCTCATGCACTGGATTATTAGACATCTGCATTAAGTCTTTGGTCTTAACAAAATCTGCATACCTATGGCTGTGAGATCGATACCCAGCTGGGTAATAGGAATTTATTTAGAGACGAGGTCATTAAATAAAATCTTATCCTACATAGGCTAGAATATGGTGGACACCTGTAGATGACCCACCCAATTAGTAATGTAACACAAAGTGGATGTTAATAAATAACATAACATTAAGCGATAATAATATTCAGTTGTGACATTTTAAGCATGAGTTACTACAATATTAATTTTACAAAGACAATTTCTAAGGGTAACATATTTTCCAGTATCCTAAAATATTCTTTGAGAGTATGGTAGCTACCACATTTAATGCCAAAGCTGAAAAACTGTTGAAGAATCTCTTTACACATCTCTTCTTTGAACAGGTGCTTATAAAATGTACAAGCTAGATGGATCCAAATTAACTAATATCTATAAACCTTTATTATTATTTATATATTCTTCATATTTTATTGGAGAACCTTGCCATAAAATATGAAGAATATATAAATAATATTGGGTCCAAAATAAGAAGAATTTATTAATATTATTATTTATTAATGTCCTTTTTTTGCTATTATGGCTAATTAGGACGAGCTATCTACAGGTTACCACCCTTTTCTAGCCAGGGTGGGACTAAGGATTTTATTTAATGAGTTTGTCACTACATAAATTCCTATTGGCAGGTATTTTTGTATACCTTTATATAAAATTGATATACCTACTTTATTCAAAATTCTCGTCATGAGGATAGCCTCAATAGCAAATTTCTCCTAAAGGAATTCTGCAATATATAGCCATAATATTGATTAAATAACATTTAATATTTTACTTAATGAAGATTAAGGGCATAGCTTAGCTTAAATAAATTACTACGCATTAAATGTTGAGAGTCAAAAATCAAAATGCTAGATGTGCTAGTTAATTCAGAATATGGATAAAGATCGAATTATTAAACACACCTAACTATTTTAAAGAACTTAGTTAAATGATTCCCTTAAGACATATCTATATTATCACTAATATTTTCTTTTATTAATTTATGGTTTTGTATGTATGTAAGTAAAGTACATGACAAATCTACCAATAAGCATGATCGAAAGAAAAAGAAAGAATCTCTGGTCTCATTCACAACCCTATATTTTAACTTCATTCTCCTAATATCCATTTTTAACTGATAATTATTTCAATTTTATTATAATATTCATAAATTCTGTGTTTTTTATTTTTTTTTTAGTTTACAAGCTAATATTGTTTTTGCTAATAGGTAATTTGTATGGCTTACTCAAAACATTATAATTAAATGTATGTTATATACTCGTAATTTGCATGGTATATACAGAAAATAAAGGAGGGTTTTTTTTTGGTTAAATGTTTATAATTAATTACAATATTATTATTAATTAATATATGTAGAATATGGATTAGAATGACAACAGCCCTGGTAGATGGAGACCATGATGGTTATTAACCCCTGTTTAGTCGAATTGAGGAAGGCCAAATATTAGGTAACTCTCTGCAGTGCTGTATATTGGATGTACATCTCATCTTTGAAAATATTGGGTTGGCAACAAAGTCCTTTCGATTTTTCTGTTTACTTTTATGACGCTGTGATACATTTATCTGATGGATTAACCTCTAAGGTGGATTGTTTATCCTGTTTGTAATATGTCAACAACTATATCTGTTAATTATTTTTGGAACTGGCTTAATATTGTGTTTGCTATTGGACTGCAAAAATATAGAAGAATATATCATTCATTATTGGCAAATTTTGGTGTATTATTTTAAAAAAGGTAAGTGTGCTGCAGAAGCTCAGAAAAATTTGCAGTGTTTTGGGGATGATGCCTTAACCAAATGCACCCGTCAAAATTAATTTGCCAAATTTCATTAAGGAAATTTGGACATCAAAGATGCTCAATGTGAAATTGAAATGAGCAATGTTAAGGGCATTGTTGATCAAAATCTCACCCAATCAGTACAAGGGAATGCTATTGAGCTTATATGTAGGACACAAGAATAGAAAAACATTTGCACAAGGTCGGCTATGTTTCTATGCTTAATGCTTTGGGTCCCACACTCTCTAACCGAAGTCAATTTGGCAACAAGCATTTCTGTTTGTAATTCACTATGGAAACAACATAAAAATGGCCCATTTTTGAAAAGGTTCGTAACAGGAGATGAAAAATGGATATTTTATGATAATGTAGTTGTAGAAAATTTTGAGGGCCAAGTAACGAGGCTCACAGAAGAATGTCAAAGCCCAGATTGCATCCAAAGAAGATAATGTTCTCCATATGGTGGTATTTCAAGGGTGTTATTTTCTATGAGCTAGTGCCATCAGGTCAAACAATCGATTCAACTCCATGCTGCTCACAATTAACGATATTGGATCAATCAATTAAAAATAAAAGCCCAGAACTGGCAAATCAGAAGGGTGTTGTGTTTGGAAAGAAATTTCAAAAAGAAGAGGGCATCAAAAACCTCTTGGGTCAGTTTTTTAACAATTAACCCAGACATTCTATGAACATGACATTATACAGTTAGTGGAAAGATGGGAAAAAGTCATATTAAATATTGCTCAATACATTGTAGATTAAAATAAGTTTGTCTATAATACACTGAGTTTTATTTCACCCTAGAAAGGACTTATTTGCCAACCCAATATTACTAAGACAATAGATTGCAAGATCAATCTTAAGTAAATGAAAAGGACTTTTAGCATGCTTATGCATCTGTTATTAATCTGCGTTGCATGCACTATTGTACTCATTGAGGCTGTGGGATTATGATGCAAGGTGAAAACATTCCAGACCATTCCACAATCAAAGGAGGAATTCACTCTCAACTTCAGAGGAACTTTTAGTAGACTATGAAAAATGTCTTCAAATGTTTATCTATTTTACCCAGGAGATGATGAAAATGACTTCAAACTAAATACCAAATTTGTTAACAGCAGAAATCGGAAGAATGTGAGAGGGGATGTTGAAAATTTGAAATATATTCCTTATTATGAGTTGGACAGAAAAATTGAAATAAGCAATCAAGCAAAATTAATTTTATTATTATTATTTATTAACATCCACTTTTTGCTACTATGGCTAATTGGAACGGGCTATCTACAGGTTACCACCATTTTCTATCAAGGGTGGGACAAAGGATATGATTTAATGAGTTTGTTACTAAATAAATTCCTATTGCCCAGGCGGGATCAAACTCGCCACTCAATGTTTGCCATGAGGGATTAAATCTGAGTCCTCAAAATTATTTTATATAAATAATGTATACTGTAATAATATTTAGACGATTTAGAGGGAGGAATTTCGAAAATTCTTAATATCTCCATTATTATGCGTTTGATCGGAAAATTATATAGAACCAATCTCATTGCAAATATAATGTTCTATAAATGTTCCCTTTTTCTCTATATTGACTATTAACCACAATATTTCCATATTTTGGTTTATAACCACCAGCAAACCTTCACTCCTACTCATGTCATACAACTATAAGCTGTTATGTCAATGTGAACTTTTAATTTATGACAGGTCCTGATAAGAAACACTAGTTATGTCATCTCACCATATATCTCGTCTATTTCTAAGAAAAAGGTCCGTCACGCAGGAGCTGCGTGTAGTAAGCAGATTTCCCAAGTGCTTGTATAGCAAAATTGTGACCTCCTCTCAAGGATATATATTTGCTTTTCTTCGTAAAAAAAAAAAAAAAGCGATGAGTAGAAAGCAGCGGAGGTAGGTTACTTAAGGCAGAAAACAAGAAATTATGAATAACTCACTTAATACATGTGTTAAGAAAAAAGTCCGTCACGCAGGGGCTGTGTAAACTAAGCAGATTTCCCATGTGCCCTCCCACTAGTCCGATTTCAGCCGTTAAAGAACTTGATCTTTCTTTTTACATGAAACGACTAAATATCGAGTTTGGTTACGATCAAACTAAAATTGCGATCGCTAGAGTAGTAACAGACAAATATATATATATATATATATATATATATATATATATATATATATATATATATATATACTAGCTCAGATAGCCGGCTTCGCCCGGGAATTCATTTGAGGCTGAATGGTGATGGTATTTTTTAGCAGGCTTTACATTGCACAATATTTTGACATTTACCCGTCCCAGTTTTTAGGATTGATACCCATCTTTGCCGGTGATTTGCTAATAATAGAATTATTTGTTCGATAATTCTTCACAATCTTCGATATATTTTTATATTTCCCGTCTGTTATACATGTAAATATGGTGAATTTTTATTTCAGGCCTCCCTTATAACCCCCCTCCCGTTCGAACCTAAAAATTTTAATATAACTTATAATCATGGAAGTAATGCTAATTGACATACCGAGTTTTTTTAGTGCCCGCTAAAGTTTTAACGTATAACTCATTTATACTTAGGTATATGACAAAAGTGTATATAACAAAAGTCACTCCAAATAACAGAATAAACAACTTTTGTTATGTTTATATTTGCGGAAAAACCAATAGAAAACGAAATATCGCTATTTTTAATTTCAGGCTTCCCTTATAACTCCCACTCCTGCCCGTCCCTAGAAATGTTGGTATGGCTTATTATAATGAAGGTTACATTGTTAATACACATACCGAGTTTTATTTAGTTCGGTTGAGCCTTTTTTGGCAAATAATATTGTTCACTTCCGCTATAATTTTTAGCGTATAACACATTTAAACTTCGGTATACGACAAAAGTTTATATAACAAAAGTTACTCTAAATAACAAAATAAACAACTTTTGTTATGTGCATATTTGCCAAAAAACCAACAGAAAACGAAATATCGCTCGCTATTTTTAATTTCAGGTCTCCCTTATAACCCCCACTCCTGTTCGTCTCAGAGAAAATTAATATAGCTTAAAGTCTAAGTTGGGATAGTAGTAATATACATACCAAGTTTCATAAAATTCGGTTCAGCCGTTTATGCGTGAAAAGGTAACAAACAAACAAACAAACAAAGAAATAAAAAAACAAAAAGACACGAAAGTAACAAAATGCAGTTATGGTGTCTATGACACGTGAAACGAAAAGTTATCGTGAAATTTCGCGAAAAAAATCAATGTACAGACAGAGGTTACAATTTTATATATATACTAGCTCAGATACCCGGCTTCGCCCGGGAATTCATTTGAGGCTGAATGGTGATGGTATTTTTTAGCAGGCTTTACATTACACAATATTTTGACATTTACCCGTCCCAGTGATTAGGATTGATACCCGTCGTTGCCGTGGATTTGCTAATAATAGAATTATTTGTTCGATAAGGCTTCACAGTCTTCGATATTTTTATATTTCCCGTCTCTTATTCATGTAAATATGGTGAATTTTTATTTCAGGCCTCCCTTATAACCCCCCTCCCGTTGGAACCTAAAAATTTTAATATAACTTATAATCATGGAAGAATTAATGCTAATTGACATACCGAGTTTTGTTAAGTTCGGTTCAGCCGTTAGTGCCCGCTAAAGTTTTAACGTATAACTCATTTATACTTAGGTATACGACCAAAGTGTATATAACAAAAGTTACTCCAAATAACAAAATAAACAACTTTTGTTATGTTTATATTTGCGAAAAAAACAATAGGAAACGAAATATCGCTATTTTTAATTTCAGGCTTCCCTTATAACCCCCACTCCTGCCCGTCCATAGAAATGTTGGTATGGCTTATTATAATGAAGGCCTCACTGATAATACACATACCGAGTTTTATTTAGTTTGGTTGAGTCTTTTTTGGCAAATAATATTGTTGACTCCCGCTATAATTTATAGCGTATAACTCATTTAAACTTCGATATACGACAAAAGTGTATATAACAAAAGTTACTCTAAATATCAAAATAAACAACTTTTGTTATGTGCATATTTGGTGAAAAACCAATAGAAAACAAAATATCGCTATTTTTAATTTCAGGCTTCCCTTATAACCCCCACTCCTGTTCGTCTATGAGGAAATTAATATATCCTAAAGTCTAAGTTGGGTTAGTAGTAATCTACATAATAAATTTAATAAAATTCTGTTCAGCTGTTTTTTCGTTAAAAGGTAACAAACATACATACACGAAAGAAACAAAATGAAGATATGGTGTCTATGACATGCGAAACGAAAAGTTATCGTAAAATTACGTGAAAAAAAATCAATGTCAAAAAGATCAATCAACTTGATCTTTCTTTTTACATAAAACGCTTAAATATGAAGTTTGGTAAGGATTAACCAATTTTGTCCTTACGACGAAAGAGAGAGAGTGATGATGGGGAGGGAGGATTTGAATATTCTCGAATTTGGAAATTATTGAAATATCTCCGTTCCTGTGAGTTGGATCGAAACATGTTACATGACAAGTCTTGTTCAGCTATTGATGTTCTACAATTGCTGTTCTATATATTCTCTCTTAATTCAATTATTAAGCTAGTAATTAGTACTTTCTTGTTCATTAGCGTTTCATACCAGCTAGTGTAAAATCTGCTTAGTTTATGCAGCCCCTGCTCGATGGAGTTTTTCTTCTTTATATCCTTTTGTTAGTACCATTTAAATAGTAAAAGAATATACTTTAAATAATATTTCGGTTTATTAGCATTGTGGGAGTGATTTTCTTGTGGTTGAATGGAGTTGGAACATCGGTTCAACGTGAAAAAGCTCCTCTTTACAAATTTCAAACTGTACTGTTTATGCAGCGTATATGATTTTCTGCATACAGCTCATTCATAATTCATATTCTGCCAGCTGCTCCATAGGGATTAGCCCATTCATTACTCAGGTCACTTCTTGCAGGCAAAATGCAGCCTAACATAGTCTTGCTGTCACGGATAGCGGGGAGTATTTTACATCTAAAATAACGAATTATTTAAGTTATGTATTTCATTTAGTTTATTTTAGGTTCTATGGTCTCCTTATTTGATGACGTCATCCCACAACTTATTTGCACGTATCTGAAACATTTTTTAGCAGATTTCCCTTAAGGGAAATCAGCTATTGAGGTCGTACTCATGACGCGAGTTTTGAAAAATTTCCTCAAATGTCCATCGATCCTACCCAGGAGATGACGAAAATGAGGCCCGTTCAAAATTATATATATATATATATATATATATATATATATATATATATATATATATATATATATATTTGTCTGTTAACGCTCTAGCGGTCGCAATTTTTGTTTGATCGTTACCAAACTTCATATTTAAGCGTTTTACGTAAAAAGAGAGATCAAGTTCGTTAATGGTTGAAATCGGACCAGTGGGAGGGGGGGTTTAGAGGGGGATTTTTGAAAATTCAAAATATCTCCGTTATTATGCGTCGGATCGAAAAATTGTATAGAATCAATCTTATTGTAAATTAAATTTACTATAAATATTGTTATATACATTTATTCTGTATCTTGAGTATTAACCGAGATATTTGCATTTGTATTGTGTGTATGGTCGACGGAACCCCGCCATGTTCCGGACTCTCCGCCGAGAGCTCTGGTGGCCGTTTCCAGAACTATTCGTCTCTCGTGAATAGGTTTAGAGATCCCTTCCTACTACAGCTGTTATTAGGCGGATTTCTCTATTGTAAAACTTCACGTGGGAAATCTGCTTAGTTTACGCAGCCCCTGCGTGACGGACTTTTTTGATTCATTCAGGAGTACTTTTGCGTTATTTCGTTTTAAATACATTCTTTTTTTAAAAAACTTGTATGTCGTATCATTTTTCAGTAAAATGACGCGTTTCTGAAATAAAGATTTATATACTTTTAATGGCTAAAGGATGCGTCAAATCAAAAAAATCACCGGTATAAACTCGTTTTAGAATTTGCTTTTCTACAAGAATCCGCCATGAAAAGTAGGGTATTCCATTGGAAAAGTTATGGTCGCTGTAGAAGATCTGGAGAAGGTTACGACGTTGAATATGGACTGAAAAGGGGTCCCAATTATGACACACGAAGACCTTGTATTAAAATAATGCACAGGAGTTGGGACACCCTATATTAACTCACTAAATGTATATTTATTAAAGAAAATCGATGGCGAGAAAGTCGGCTTTTTTAAAAAAAGTCCACTACGCAGGGGCTGCTAAAAACAGCAGATTTCCCACGTGAAGTTTTACTATAGATAAATCGACTTCACCACAGTGAATATTAAGTGAGTAAATACAAATGACATGGAAAAATCTTTAAATTGCCTTGTATTAAAAGAATTGGCGATTTTAACTTGGGAAACCCTGTATATCAAGTTTGCGTAATGATAAAAACAAAAATTACTACCGCTAAAGCGGTAAAATACACACACACACACATTCATATATATGGTATCGAATGGACATCATTTTCGTCATCATTAGATAGGGTCGATATAAATTTTAGCAGGGTTTGTGGTTTATTTATTTTCTTGATTTTTCATGAATGTCTTTTCTGTTCTCAGGCCCTCCCCGAAGAGATGGTGAACAATTATGCACCAGCCCTGAAGGAGCTTATGACTGCAGTCACCGCTATGCAAGTATTCTCCGGAGTCCTGGTTGTAGCCGGCGTGCTCTGCCTCCTCCTCAGCGCTATCATCTTCCTCAAGATCAGGAGTATGGCCTGCTTCAGGGAGAACCAGGTCGTGTCCAACATCTCCTTCGTGAGCGGCGTCAACCCTCTCGGCAAGGACAGGGATATCCTGGGGCCCAAGAGAGGAGTATTCAACATCCCAGCTTCCAGGCTGGACAACGAGAATATATCCGTAGACACGTTTTCCGGAAGCGCTCTCAGCCCGGAAATGAAATCAAACAGCCTGAGCAAGAAGACGACCAACCCACTGACACGGTGAACACACCACTTCCTGCTCAGACATATTTAAGCGTCACAAGTATTAATACAAGTCGATAAGATTTTACCGCGGCGAGTATTCGTTCCTTCTCAAGTACAAACCTATAAAACTACAAATACTCTTAATCGGGCTCAAGAAAAATACAACTATGCAAAGGGAACTTTCAGAGAGCAAGCTCCATCATCAGTGCATGCTGACGTAAAATCCACGGTACACATAGGTTATCGGGAGGCCACCAATTTAAAGACTATTATCAAATCATAAATGAAATAAATCACTTTATTATTCAAAATAACTCTTCTGGAATTTTTCAATGCAAAATTGATGCCACATTCAAAATTTTCCTCACGTTTACCGAATACCGTACCAATTTTCCTGCGGATTTAGAATAATGTTTTCATAACTAGGTGATAGCAGTTTATCCAAGATATTTTTTAGGTCAATATTTAATTTGTTTACATCCCATAAAGTCGTATAGTACTATTTTCGAAGGTACACAATGTTGACATTTTCCTATTAAACAATATATGTTAGTGCTTTTATTTATTTTTTGTAGACAAAAATTGTGTTACTGAATGGGGGGGGGGCCTAATGACAAGTAGTAAAATAAAAATTTTCAAATTGGTCCGTACGTATTAGATATATAACAAATTTGTAAAGAACATGTTTTGTTTATCATGAACAGATCTATAAATGAAGTTTAATGACATTTTTCTATCTAACGCATTGAAACGACATAACTTTCAAATACTGGTATATAATTGAAAGTCATCACAGACGAATTCTAAATTATACATAATTAAATTTGAGCTGATAAGATTAAAATTAAAGAGTTTAGGAATTTTTATAAAATTTAACCCATTTGCATTTCATCTATTTACTAGTTTTGTGCTATGGCTGATAACGTTTAGAAAACCAATACATTGGACGAGACTATTACAGGACCTAACACAATTTTAATACATACTGCTGGACAGACTTAATAATCCCAAAATAAATAATTACTTATCAAATGAAACCAGACTAAATATTTTTCACTGTAATCAGAAGCAAATAGAAGCAGGACTAACCTATATCAAAACACACAGGACATAGAGGTAAGAAACAAGCTGACTTTCAAGCCAAAGAAGCTACTTTAAATGGTGACCTAAACATTATTCAACTTACACCGAAGACTGTAAAACGACTTTCGGAAGAAAGATCTATAAATTTATGTAATACAGAATGGACGAACACAACAAAAGGTAGACATATATATGACTTCGTTAAAACTGTACTCGAAAGGAAACAGATGAAATACATAAATGGATTGCTTACTCAAGTACTAACTGGACCAATTAATAGTTATTTATTATACAAGTGACGAAAGTAGATCACTTTACAACTCGAGTGAAACGTTTACCCACACGAGCGAAGCGAGTCTGGTAATTTCACGAGAGTTGTAAATTCTACTTACGTCACGAGTGTACTTATTAAGTTTTTTCTGTAATCGTGTAATACATGATCAGATCTAACCAGAATATGAACACAATTAGGTTGTTGGTAGGTTATAAGCATGGTTTTGAAAGGTTATAAGCATAGTTATAAAACAACTAGTGATGATTGTGTAGTAGTGCAGTTATAAACAAGTGCAGGTTATAAACAAGGAAGGTAATTATTATTATATTTAAATTTTAAAATATATTGATTATTTCCACCAATAATTCATTCACATTTCAATTTATTTTGTTAAAATAAATTCTTACAATGTTAAGAAACATTTAAAAGCATTTAATTTCCAATTTCAAATTATTTTTTAATTTATACTTATTTCTAATTAAGAAGGCAATTCACTTTCTTCACTCTATTGCAAAATGTTTCACTTTCTTCACTCATTTCAGTTTAGTAATGTTACCATTATTCAACGATTACAGAAAAAAGTTATTTTTATTGTTTTCTTTTGACTGACAACAATACTTAAGACTGTGATAATGAAACTGAACAAACTTTTGACCACATAATATACTCGTGTAGACACTATGACAGACAAAGGACGACATTAATAAGAAACATAGTTCTTCAACTATAGCTTGGCCAGCTACTAAACCGCAATTATTGTTTGAACACAACAATGACTTTGTGACATTCTTAAAATCATTAGAGTTGAGCTGAACTGATGACTTAACTGCTTTAAACTTGATGTAAATATCAATTTTATTATTTTGATTTCATATTTTATTGTTATTATTTATAGTTACATAATTCAAATAAAGGGTTAGAGCCGCCAGTATAAAGTATACTGTTGTCTTTGCTGTCGGTGGGGACCGTCGTCACTGGCTGATGGTCGAGTACTATAAAAAATATATTTATTTATTTATTGGAGCTTCGCAGCTTCGGCGATGTTCCTCTAAACTAAAGGATTTGTAACTTTAAAAAACAAAACAAAAAAAACAATACAAACAAAAAAAATTAACAAAATTAAACAAAACAGAAATGGAACACAAAGCACAAA
The DNA here is from genome assembly GCA_019009955.1 of Riptortus pedestris. Classification (NCBI taxonomy): domain Eukaryota; kingdom Metazoa; phylum Arthropoda; class Insecta; order Hemiptera; family Alydidae; genus Riptortus; species Riptortus pedestris. The sequence goes on along the minus strand of CM032229.1, from coordinate 184,326,916 downwards.
AGGAACACAAAACACAAAAGGAACACAAAACAAACAAAGGATTTACAAAACATAAAAGGATCAAAACGCAGAGAGAAAACACAAAAAACAGAGATGATATCAAAACAGAAATGGGAAAGAAATTGGTACGCAACTCAAAACAGAACTGGAATAAAAAAAGTAGAACACAAAAGGCGAAATTAAACACTAAAACTGAATGAAACACAAAAACGGAAACGAGTACTATAGATTGTGCTATAGATGCAATGGCACTATCTTCATTGTCCGTCAAAAGTTGTACTAATAATTGTTGATTTCATTTTCTTCTTTATAATTATATTTTATTTTTTTTTTAAATATCAAAATTGTAATTTGAATTGATTCTGTTTAAAAAAAGATACTTATGTACCATGTATTATCATTAATGATGGAGCACGATTAGCATATACTGCAGTGCTAATACACCTTGGAAAACATTAAAAATAAAAAAAAAACATTTAGAAAACTTAACGAAGAAAACGAGTTTGTTTACAAGTGTCATTGCGTACGATCGAATATTAATACATTGCCTACTGTTGTACTTGTAAAAGATCTTAATATGACATTTTTCTTTTATGTAAATTTCTTTTTTTTTAAAAAAGGGTTGTTCCATTGTATTATGAAATCATAAAAAATAAGGTTATGATTTATGTCTCCTGATTTGTGATATCCACCGATTTAAAACAAAAAAAGGAAATATGTCTCTCTCCAAATGTCTGTAAAGTTTTTATTTGAAAGTAATGAATGGCGTACTTAATTCTGCTTCCATTAAAGTTTGATGTCTATTGGACCATTTTTAAAAATGTGGTAAAAGATATATATATATATATATATATATATATATATATATATATATATATATATATATATATATATGATGTTAAAATTGACGATTCTATTTCATGATGGATTGTTAATTTGAAACTGTACAAAAGATTAATAATTAAGAATTATTATAGATATTTTTCAATGTTTTGGCGGATTATATTTTGGATTTATTTTTATATCACAATACGTTTTATGTTTTAATAAAATGGCTAGTTCTTAGAGAGGACTGTCCAGCAGGCCTGTGATACATTCAAATAGAGTTATTCAGTATTTTAGTTATTTTTATTGTATAGATGTTATTAAGTAAAGCAAGTTTATTATTTATGTAAAAAATATTTTTGTGGAATATAAATGATTTTGTTATTGTAAATATATTTATATTAAAGTACGCATTTATTTTCTAAAACCATTACAGGTATGTAAAATTGTGTTGCTTTCATGCTGAAACTATATGAAGTCCGTGCCGTTGGTGCTGCGTAAACTAAGCAAATTTTCAACGTGTAATGTGCATGAGATAATAGACTTCCGGGATACCCCCTCCCCTTTTCTTCCGTAGAAATGCTAATATGGCTAATTTTCATGGAGGAGTGGGTGCTAATTCACATAGCAAGTTTGTTTTATTAGGCTGTCTTTTGGGTCCAATAAAATTGTTGACTTCCGCTATAGGTTTTAGCATATATCTCGTTTTTACTTCGGTATACGAAAAAAGTATATATAACAAAAGTTACTTTAAATGAACAACTTTTGTTACTTGCATGTGCTGAAAACCCAATGGGAAACGGAATATCGCAATTTATCATTTCAGGTCTCCCTCATCACCCTCACTCCCGTTTGTAACTAAAACTTTTAATATAGCTTATAATCATGGAAGAATCAATGCTAATTCACATGCCGAGTTTTGTTAAGTTCGGTTCAATCGTTAGTGTCTACTAATATTGTTGGCCCCCGGTTTAGTTATTAGTGTTTATCTAGTTTATACTTTGTTATACAACAAAAGTGTATATGACAAAAGTTACTCTAAATAACAAAATAAACAACTTTTGTCGTGTGCATACTTGCCGAAAAGGAATATGAAACGAAATACAGCTATTAGCAGATTTCCCTTAGGGGAAATCAGCTATTGAGGTTGTACTCACGACGGAATTTTCGACATTTTTCTTCAAATGTCCATCGATCCTACTTAGTAGATGACGAAAATGAGGTCCGTTCAAAACTGTATATATATATATATATATATATATATATATATATATATATATATATATATATTTGTCTGTTACCGCTCTAGCGGTCGCAATTTTTGTTTATTCCTTACCAAACTTCATATTTAAGCATTTTATGTAAAAAGAAAGATCAAGTTCGTTAACGGCTGAAATCGGACCAGTGGGAGGGGGGGGGGGTTTACAGGGGAGGATTTTCGAAATATGTCCGTTGCTATACGTTGGATCGAAAAATTGTATAGAATCAATCTTATTTCAAATTACATTTACTATAAATATTGTTCTATACATATTTTTCCGTAAAATGAGTATTAACCGAGATATTTGTATTTTTTGTAATGAGTTCCGCTTTCAGTAAACCCTACTCCTACTAGGGACATATTAATAATGAAGCTGATATCTCATGAACCAGGTCATTATTAGGTTAAATACAAAATATTGTTTTCAAACAAAGCTTTATTTTACGAGGTACAAACAAATAAGTTCTTTTGAACCCCCCGCCCTTTTTTTCTTGGGCTACAAAAATCTGAGCGAGTGAGATAGACATTCTTTTGATTCATTTCAAATTACTCCACTAACTATAGTAAATAGTTTCCAATAAAAGTAATATTTTATATTGAGATATATTTCTTTAATTGTTTGTTTTTGCGGTCTATCTATCGATGCTGCACTACAAGGTTGGCTAACCTGTTTGTTTACAATCAAGCCGTATTACGTTGTGGGGACTATTAACTTATATTGTAAATTCACTAAAAGATTTCTCATTGCCGTTTGTAATTATTCACTAATATTCACGGAAGTGTTGCCTGTATGTATATTTATCTATTGTAAATCTTCTCTGGCTAACCTGCTTGTTCCTTAATCATGTGAAAATCTCATAACCGTCTGAATCGTTTTTTGCCCCCACCCCTTTCTATTTTCTTCCCGGATTCCTAAATTTCGAAAATTAATTACGGTAGTAGATGAATCAAATTTATAACTTATAGTCAAATATATTTCCGTAATTGCTTTTATTTCCGGCTTTTAAAAGCTGGCTAACCTGATTGTTTACAACTCAGACTGTTTGCTATCAGGAAGGTTCTTACCACTTGACTTGCCCTTTATTTGTTTACTTTATATTCACAACAGTATTAAGTCTTACAAATAATAGATATTCTGTGGTACTATTTAGTGTTGGTGTAATAAGTGTTCAGAGCGCTGCTATCATTAAAGGTAAGTCCATCTTTTGGGTTCTTGTTGGTTTTTTGAGATTGAATTGTTTTTAATTTAATCTCGGAGCCTAACGGACGAGAGTTACTTTCCCGCCAAAAGCTAGTTCGGCCGTTTCCTTGACTTGCTCGGCTCTCGTGAAATTTCTCTATTGTAAAACTTCACGTGGGAAATCTTCTTAGTTTACGCAGCCCCTGCTTGGCGGACTTTTTTTAATTTCAGGCTGCACATACAGCCCCCACTCCTGCACGTGTGGTTATTGGTCTCTTCTCGTCATATATTTTATATTTGTAAGTTCAAATCTGATGAGTAGTAGTGGGGGATTAGTAGAGACTCAAAAATGTCCAAGCAGGGCCTGCGTAATCTAAGCAGATTTCCATGGTGGAGTTCAACAATAGATCGACCTACATACTGGTAACACTACACCGCCGTGAATATTAAGTGAATAAATACAAACGTTAATAAGAAATCTTTCAGTAATTTTTTATAATTTCCCGACGGAAGGCGTCTGAAATGTAAAAGAACAGGTCCGCCTACGTCTCATCTGAAAGAAAAAAAGTCCGTCACGCAGGGGCTGCGTAAAATAAGCAGATTTCCCTAGTAAAGTTTAGTAATAGATAAATATACATACTGCTAACACAAGCCCACCGTGAATAAATACAAACGGAAAGTAGAAATGTTTCATCCAATTTCAATAGCCTGCCGACAGGAAGCGTTAGGTTAGAAATGTAAACAAACGGGTCCCGCCTCACACTGGAAAGAAAAACAATTACTGAAATATATCAGAATATAACACATTATTGTATTGAGAACTATTTACTATATCTAGTACTGTAATTAATAATGAGTCAGAATAATTGTTATCTCAATCAATCAAATTTTAGTAGTTCAAAACTTTAAGATGGAGGGGGGAGTCACCATTACATATTTGCATGTATCTCGTATAATAAAGGCCTCTTGAATACAATTTTTGGTATTTAAACTTCCAATAATGTGATTATTATGTATCAGAGTATTGTTTACGTAACATGAGTAGAAGTGGCGGTTTGGTGAAAACTGAAAAATGCAAATATCTAGGTTAATATTCTTGATATGAGGAAATATGTATATAACAACATTTATAGGAAATTAAATTTGTAATAAGATTGATTCCATATAATTTTTCGATTTGACTCATAATAAAGGAGATATTTTGAATTTTTGAAAATCCTCCCTCTAAACCCCCCCTCCCACTAGTCCGATTTCAACCGTTAACGAAGTTGATCTTCCTTTTTACACTAAACGATTAAATACCGAGTTTGGTGACGATTAAACAAAAATTGCGACCGCTAGAGTGTTAACATATATATATATATATATATATATATATATATATATATATATATATATATATATATATAAAAGTCCGTCACGCAGGGGCTGCGTAAACTAAGCAGATTTCCCACGTGAAGTTATACAATAGAGAAATCTCCATAGCAGAGCCAAACGGTTACGGCAAAGGGCGGAACTAGCTTTTCGCGGGAAATTCAAAAATCCGTTATCGGCCCAAAATTCATAAAAATGCAAATATCTTGGTTAATATTCACAATAAGGAATAAATGTATATAACAATATTTATAGTAAATTTAATTTGCAATAAGATTTATTCTGTACCATTTTTCGATCCGACGCATAATAACGGAGATATTTTGAATTTTCAAAAAATCCCCCCCTCTAAACCCCCCCTCCCACTGGTCCGATTTCAGCCATTAACGAACTTGATCTTCCTTTTTACATAAAACGATTAAATTCCGAGTTTGGTAACGATCAAACAAAAATTGCGCCCGCTAGAGCGTTAACAGACAAATATATATATATATATACATCAGATGTCCAAGATGGCTGACAGTGTTGAGTTGTGTGAAAAAAGTAGTTAATCTTCTTATACCCCTTAGAGACTTTTTGGGGTGGGGGGGGGGGGGGGTGGGGGGGGGGGGGGGTGGGGGGGGGGGGGGGTGGGGGGGGGGGGGGGTGGGGGGGGGGGGGGGTGGGGGGGGGGGGGGGTGGGGGGGGGGGGGGGTGGGGGGGGGGGGGGGTGGGGGGGGGGGGGGGTGGGGGGGGGGGGGGGTGGGGGGGGGGGGGGGTGGGGGGGGGGGGGGGTGGGGGGGGGGGGGGGTGGGGGGGGGGGGGGGTGGGGGGGGGGGGGGGTGGGGGGGGGGGGGGGTGGGGGGGGGGGGGGGTGGGGGGGGGGGGGGGTGGGGGGGGGGGGGGGTGGGGGGGGGGGGGGGTGGGGGGGGGGGGGGGTGGGGGGGGGGGGGGGTGGGGGGGGGGGGGGGTGGGGGGGGGGGGGGGTGGGGGGGGGGGGGGGTGGGGGGGGGGGGGGGTGGGGGGGGGGGGGGGTGGGGGGGGGGGGGGGTGGGGGGGGGGGGGGGTGGGGGGGGGGGGGGGTGGGGGGGGGGGGGGATAATAAATTGTTGACTCTCGCTTTAGTTTTTAGCGTATATCTCATTTATACTTCGGTATAAAAGAAAAGTGTATATAATAAAAGTCCCTCACGCAGGGGCTGCGTGAACTAAGCAGATTTCCCATGTGCGACACCTTTACGCATTTATCTTAAAAATTAAAAGTTCCATGAAAACAATATTTGGTATTTAAGCTTTAAATAAAGTGTTTCATAACATAATAGAATAATGTTAATATGAGATGAGTAGGAGTGGGGCTTTAGTGAAGACCGAAAACTAAAAAAAAATGCAAATATCTCAGTTTGCAATCCCGATAGTGAAAAAATGTACATAACAACATTTATAGAACACTAAATTCGAATGGTTCTGTACAATTTTTCGATCCGACGCATAATAACGGAGATATTTCGAATTTTCGAAAATCCTCCCCTCTAAACCCACCCCCTCCCCCTGGTCCGATTTCAGCCGTTAACGAACTTGATCTTTCTTTTTACATAAAACTATTATATATCAAGTTTGGTAACGATAAGACAAAAATTGCGACCGCTAGAGCGGTAACAGACAAATATATATATATATATATATATATATATATATATATATATATATATATCAGTTTTCAACGGACCTCATTTTCGTCATCTCCTGGGTAAGATGGATGACATTTGAAGGAAAATTTCGAAAATCGCGTCATGAGTACAACCTCAATAGCTGATTTCCCTCAAGGGAAATGTGCTAAAAGTATCATGAGATTTGCAGAAAAAAAATCAATGGCCTCATTTACGTCATCTCTAGATAGAATCAATGTAAATTTGAGGAAATGTTTCGGAAATCTCGTCATGAGTACGACCTCAATTGCTGATTTCCCTTAACCGAAAACTGCTAACAAAAATCATTGCCCCTAATATTAGAATGTGTGTGTTTCATGAAGTTCACAAGTTGGAATTCATTAGTTGAACTTGCTGCTAGAAAGTAGCTGGCATAGTTTCCAATGACCTCCAACATAACCGCTCTGATCGTATCAAACGTTAATGTCCCCCACTTCCGGAGTTGGTGTATTACTAACTTGTAGATTTATATTTCGTATTGTCTCGTTTCGGTTGAAGGTAGTAAACATAAATAAAAAGTCGTCGTCACGCAGGGGCTGCGTAAACTAAGCAGATTTACCACGCGAAGGTTTACAATAGATAAATATACATACAGGTAACACAGCCGTGAATGCTCAGTAAATGTACAATACAAGGCTGAATTGTAAACAAACTGACAAACCAGTCTCGTAGCGCTGCATAGATAGACAGGAAAAACAAACAATGAATGAAATATATTTGAATATATATATATATATATATATGTAAATTATATTTTCCTTTGCATATTACTCATGCACAAAGGGCGTTTATTTGCTACATGTACCATACTATTACAGTATATAACATGTATGTTCATAATACATTGTGTTTTCTACACAAGAAATAATGTTCATAAATTTGTTCTTGAAATTAAAAAAATAAGAAAAGAAAAGGAGAAAAAACGAAAAAGTCAAAAAATAATATTCATAATGAAAGAACAAACAATCAAAGTGATGAAAAATTAGTAGGCATAATAAGAAAAATCGAAACAATCCAATAACATGTTAATTTAACTTCATTAAGAAAGTTATGCCACTCATTCTATTGCATTATTTTTGATGTAGGCGTTAAAAAAAAATGGAAGGAAGGCTTAAAATATTATTCTTTAAGTAAAGTGTTTAAAACGTCCACTGTTTCTATTAAGGTTTCAGAAAAATGCCTAAATACTAATGGGTATTTTTTAATCAAACTCTTTTGATCAATTGGCCACTGGTCATTGTTTTTGATAAGTGTTTGTTGGAGTGTGTTTCGTAACTGTGTAGTAGTCAGTGTGCAAGTGTAGATGAGGTGTTCTATAGTCTGTTCACTCGTTCTGTCACAAGGGCAGTTTTTGTCATTTAGTATTTTGAATCTATGTAAGTAAGATTTAGTAGTTCCGTTTCCAGTGAGTACTTGTGCCGAGTAATAGTCAGTAGCAGTTGAGGTATTCTTCAATATTTGGGACGAATGTTTTTAAATGCTTGTTTTGTCCCATCGCTCCTGCCACTGTTTTATTGTGTCCGTGCGTAACGTGTATTGTAGACTTTGTTTTGTTATGTTGGAGTAATAAAATATATATATATATATATATATATATATATATATATATGCAAGCTAAGGTACCCGGCGATGCACGGGAAATCATTCTTGACTGCCTAATGATGGCATTTTTATAGCAAGACTTCAATGTGTACAATTACACTTCCCTCCATAACGTGTTGTTACCCAAACTAACCAATCCTCAAAGGTAACTTTTGGGGACTAATAGAACAGAAATGTTAGTTTTGAAGAATGAATGAAAGTTTGTTCCTAATCTATCTCCCTCCACTTTTTGACACATCGTTTTAGCAGATTTTTATATATATATATATATATATATATATATATATATATATATATATATATCCAATATCAAGTTACTGGAAATGTGATAATATATTAGCAGAACCAAAGAGTTTGATTCCCTACAACTTCTGCTATCACTCCTTGTGCCAATTCAGCATAACTTTGTTTAAATAATACATTATACAAATTAAATAACGGAAATGCTCTTATAGTTTACATTTCTATTCGAAATAAATAACCAAGTTATTTTCTAGGGTAAATAAATAAATGAGGAGATGGCGACGAGATTTATAACCTTAATAATCTGAATCATACTTAGAACTATCATATAAGACTAAAACATAATATCATTTGTCCTAATATGCATTTATTAAAAACACATAAATAAGCACTGATAAAATTAATGACTTCCGCTGTAGCTTTAGCGTATATCCCGTGTTTACTTCATTTTACAATAAAAGTGAATGCAACAAAAATTACTCTAAATAACAAAATAAACAACTTTTGTTATGTACATGTAAAAACTAATATGATACGAAATGACACAATTCTTAAATAGTGTTAGCAGCTACCCTTAAGGAGGACATTACAACAAACATATACGTTAAGAGCTTCTTATTTGTGAGATATATGCAAACACTTTCTATTGATCACCCCTCCCCCTCCTTTAGTTCGTGGACTATATGGAGTGATTGAGATAAAAATTATTCTGCTTCATCATAAATTACAGTTATATATATGATGAATAGTTTTCAATAAAATTCAGATATATTTCAATAATTGTTTTTCTTTCCGGTGAAGAATATTTCTATCTATCTGTTCAGCTCTGAGTGGTTGGCAGAGCTGTGTGTTAACAATTCTGAACTGTCCGTTTAGAGGTTATTAAAATTGATTGAAATATTTCTCATTACCGTTTGTATTTATTCACTTAATATTCACAGTGGTGTTAAGTGTTAACAGTATGTAGATTTATCTATTGCAAAACTTCACGAAGGAAATCTGCTTAGTTTACGCAGCCCCTGCGTGACTGGCTTTCCAGTTTTCCACGCAGAGTATCCCTCTATCGTGGGAGGTTTATTTACGTTTTGTGTGCTCCATCCTTAGGAACTCGGGCCCTAGGTGATGGATTTCCCTTAACGAAAATGCCCTAAATCTGGGCATTACCAGCTCAGGTGCAGCCTGCAACTCAGTTCATACTTTACCACCTGTGTGGCCATTACTGGTGACGTCATAGCTGTATGACGAGGGCGTAAACCGTTTTGGAAACACCAATTACGCCACAAGTAAAAAAAAAAATGAAAGGACATTGTGCGAGGTGGTTATCAGTACAGCTGATAACAGAGATACATGTACAGCCGACATGGGGTGTGTGTTGATCAAGAACACTTATCTACCGCATTTACATAGGGGACATTATCTGACGTCATTCGCTTACCAATGACCTCCAGTCTCGTTTCTATCTCTCTGCAATGTACTCAACTCCTCCTTTGGTTTCTCGTCAGGCAAATCACCTATTGAGATTGTACTCATGACGCGATTTTAGAAATTTTTCTTCAAATGTCCACCGTTCTTACCTAGGAGATGACGTAAATGAGGTCCGTTCAACACTGTATATATATATATATATATATATATATATATATATATATATATATATATATGTAATAATATATAATTTTTTATTTTAGTCTTCACTGTCCACCAAATTGTCATATTTCCCGTCTCCTGTGCATTATGCATAGATTTCATCTATTAAGGACAAAATATTAACATTGATTTGAATTCATTTTTCCAGCTGAGGTTTATGCGTGAAAAGGTAACAAACAAATAAACAAACAAACAGACACCAAAAAAACAAAATGCAGTAATTGTGTCTATGACATGTGAAACGAAAAGTTATCGTGAAATTTCGCGAAAAAGATCAATGTACAGACAGAGGTTACAATTTTATATATATTTAGATATAAATAGATATATACATATATTCCACTTTCAGTAAACCCCCACTCCTACTAGTGCCATATTAATAATAAGCTGTTATATCATGAACTACTTGATTACAAGGTTAAATACCAAATATTGTTTTCAACAAACCTTTATTACACGGGATACGTTCTGTTGACCCACCCCCCTCTCCTTTTGTTCTTGGATTAGGTACTAAAATTTGGCTGATTGAGGTAAAAATGATTCTGATTCATTACAAAATACATCACTAGCTTTTGTAAATTGTTTCAGATTCAGATATATTCCATTAGTTGTTTTTCTTTCGGGTATATCTATTTATTCAGAGCTACGAGGTTGGCTGGCCTGTTTGTTTACAATTCAGCCGCTTTCCGTTGTAGAGATTATTAACTTGTAATTTGACTGAAGGATTTCTCTTTACCGTTTGTATTTATTCACTCAACATTCAAGCGTAGTGTTACCCGTATGTATATTTTCTGTTGTAAACCTTCGCGTGGGAAATCGGTTTAGTTTACGCAGCGCCTGCCTGAGGCAAATCATCCATTGAGATTGTACCTACTCATGACGCGATTTTAGAAAAATGTCTTCAAACGTCCTTCATCATGAGTGTCGGTAAAATATTTACCTGCTTCAATGAATTATAATCTATTGACTGCGTTAACTATTAATGAAAAGGGTCATTGTCCGATAAAATTGAACCGAGGAAGTGGGGAAGATGAATTTCGAAAAATCGAAATATCTCCGTTATTATTCGTAGCATCCAAAAATAGTGTAGAATCAGTCTTATTGTACTATAAATTACAATAAGCTATTGTTATCTGCTAATTATATTTAGTATACATCTACTGTGTTTTAGAATAACGATTTTGGACCTAAATCCCTGACCTATACCTTTATGAATTTTAGCAGATTTCCTGTTAAGGTAAATCAGCTATTGATGTCGTACTCAGGGCGTGATTTTTGAAACATTTGTCCAATGAGGTACGTTCCAAATTTTATAAATATATGTCTTTTAACAATGTAGCGATCGCAAATTTTGTTTAAGCGTTACCAAACTTCATATTTAATCGTTTTATCTAAAAAGAAAGATCAAGTTCGTTAATCTCTGAAATCGGACCAGTGGGAGGTTGTGTTAGGAGGGAGAATTATCGAAAATTCAAAATATCTCCGTTATTATGCGTCGGATCGAAAAATTGTATAGAGTCAATCTTATTGCAAATTAAATTTTCAATAAATATTGTTTCTATACATTTATTCTGTATCTTGAATATTAACCGAAATATTTGCATTTGTATTCTGCTTGTGGTCGCCAGTAGGCTATGTTCGGATTTTCCGCCGAGTGCTCTGGCGGTCGTTTCCATAACTATTCGTATCTCGTGAATAGGTTTAAAGGTTAGGTTAACTGTTTTGGGGCTAGAAACTACTGGGTTATTACGCCCTAAATAATGTTTTAGGTTTAGAGGTTTCTTACTACTACAGTTGTTATTAGGCTCATTTGTCTATTGTAAAAGTTCACGTGAGAAATCTGCTTAGTTTACGCAGCCCCTGCGTGACGGACTTTTTATTAAGTGTGTGGGGATGAGGGACTAGGTGAGATCGGCTCTCGTGAAATTCGTTTAGACTCGTTACTACTAATGTTACTAAAATGCAGATTTCTCTATTGCTAAACTTCACGTGGGAAATCTGCTTAGTTTACGCAGCCCCTGCGTGAAAATTTTTTTTTTTACATTTCACCGCTTCTGTGTTTAGGCCATATTCCTGAATATTTGGCAACTAAAGCTAACTTGTACATTTGTTTAGCCCTGAAGATTAAAACTGCTCTGTTGAAAATATTGTGAACAATATAATCATAATCATGGATTGCATTCTTTCATAGCTTTAAAGAACCATTACTGAGGTAGCTTTGCTGGGAAATATTTAGGCAGAATAATGATTGTAAATTTTATTCAATTTGACGCTGTCCGAGTTTTTACTTTTATTAAATTTACTTTCTGGACAATCGATGAACTATTGCCGAGTTTGTCAGACGAAACATTAAGTGGTTAATATTCAATCCCAAATCGTTGGTCAAAATATCTTATTAGAGGATAGCATTTATTTATTATAAACTAAGTAATGTTCACATTTTATATTCCCAAAAGAAGCCCAAAACACACCAAATATACGTATTTTATGTATTTAATAGCCATTTTTAAAAATATTCTATTGTATGCCCGGCGAAGAAACTTAGTATTCATAATGTTTCACATTCTCTGTTGTGTGCTTTTGGCGGGCAAAGGATATTATCCCTTTAGACTTTAAAAACTGTTAGTGCCTAGTATTCTAATTCTTGACTCCCGCTTTGTTTTGTAGCGTTTTTCTTGATTTAAATTCTTAATACGACACAAGTATATATAACTAATGTTACTCTAACTAACAAACTAAACCACATTGGTTATGTGCACGTCTGCCGAAAAACCAATAGAAAATGAAATACCTCGATATTACATTTCAGGCTCTCTTTATTACCTCCACTCCTGTTTTTTTTTTCTAAAAATGTTCATATATCTTATAATCAAGGAAGTTCTGATACTAACCTGCGTACAGAGTTTCGTTGAGTTCCATTAAGTCTTTTGTTTCCAAAAGATTGTTGACTCCCGCTAATGTATTTAGCGTGTATCTCATTTATACTTCGTTGTACGACAAAAGTGTATATAACATATTTTTTTTTTTAAATATCAAAATAAACAACTTTTGTTATGTGCACGTTTGCTTAAAAACCCAATAGAAAACGAAACAGCGCTATTTTTCATTTCAGGCCCCCCTCGTAACCCCCTCTCCGGGTCTTAGCTAACTTAAAATCAAGTAGGTGTCAATACTAAATTGCATCCGGAGTTTGGTTGACTCTTTTGTGCCCTTTAAAATTGTTGACTTCAGCTTTAGTTTTTAGTGTATATCTCTCTTAAAATTTGTTATACGGGAAAAGTGAATATAACAAAAGTTGCTGCAAATAATAAAATAATTTAATTATTTATTAACGTCCACTTTTTGCAACTAAGGCTAATTGGGACGGGTTATCTACAGGTTACCACCCTTTTCTAGCTAGGGTGGAGCTAAAGATTTTAAAATAAATTCCTTTGCAAAAATAATAAAATAAACAACTTTTTTTTGTGTATATTTGCCGAAATTGTTCCTGAAATGTCCATCCATCCTACCTAGGAGATGACGAGAATGAGGTCGGCTCAAAATTTTATATATATATATATATATATATATATATATATATATATATATATATATATATATATATATATACTGGATAAATAAAAATTTTATGTGAAAATAAAGATCAAGTTCGTTAATGGTTTAAATTCAAACAATGGGAGGGGGGTTGAGGTGGAATTTCGACAATTCCTAACAACTCCGTTCTTTTGCGTCGGATCGAAAAATTGTATAGAACAAAACTTATTGCAATGTAATGTTCAATAAATTTTGTTATGTACGTTTCTTTCATTCTTAATTATTAGCCGAGATATTAGCATTTTTTAGTTTTCTGACTTCAGTAGGCTCCTACTCAGGCCATATTAACAATAAACTTTTGTATTATGAAGCACTTTATTTGACTTGGAGAGAGAAATGACGTCCCTTTTTTATTTCAGCGCTAAGCGCTTTTGAAGGCTATTGCCTCCATCTTCAGAGCTACTTGCATGCGCTCATTGGGAAAGACAGCAAGCGACTCATGATCAGCAAGCGACTTTCCCTATTAGCGCATGCAAGTAGCTCTGAAGATGGAGACAATAGTCTTCGAAAGCGCTTAGCCCTGAAATAAAAAAATTGTGAAGAATTCGACGTCTTTTTCTCTCTCCAAGTAAAAATATTCTTCACCTCCAACAACACTGCTGTGGAACACTTTATTTGAATCCTAAGTTTCAAATATTGTTTTCATTGATATTTAACACTTTTAGATACATGCTAATACGTTGTGCACGTGGAAAATCTGCTTAGTATTCTGTGGTTAATATGAGGGATTTGATTCTTTACTCCTCAACCATTTTTCCAACATAATACAATAGAATGCAGATAATGTAATTATTTTGTTTTGCGGGAAACCACATTTATTTGATACCAAGAACGATAATAAATTAGTCAATATTCGTCCAATAGGCTTCGTGATTAGAACTTTAAATATGACTAATGCATAAAATCGTCTAAATGAATGACAGCATTTTAGCAGATTTCCCTTAAGGGAAATCAGCTATTGAGGTTGTACTCATGACAGAATTTTCGAAATTTTTCTTCAAATGTCCATCGATCCTACCTAGTAGATGACGAAAATGAGGTCCGTTCAAAACTGTATGTATATATATATATATATATATATATATATATATATATATATATATATATATATGTATATGTGTGTGTCTGTTACCGCTCTAGCGGTCGCAATTTTTGTTTGATCGTTACTAAACTCGATATTTAGCCTTTCTATGTAAAAAGAAAGATCAAGTTCGTTAACGGCTGAAATCGGACCAGTGGGAGGAGGGAAAATTTGAAATATCTCCGTTACTATACGTCGGATCGAAAAGTATTACAGAATCAATCTTATTGCAACTTAAATTTACTATAAATATTGTTGTATACATTTATTCTCTATCTTGAATATTAACTGAGATATTTGCATTTGTATTCTGTATGTGCTCGGCAGCAGTGGCTATGTTCGGACTTTCCGCCGAGTGCTCTGGCGGCCGTTTTCGTAACTATTCGTCCCTCGTGAATAGGTTTAGAGGTTTCTGACTACTACAGCTGTTGTTAGGCAGATTTCTCTATTGTAAAACTTCACGTGGGAAATCTGCTTAGTTTACGCAGCCCCTGCGTGACGGCCTTTTTTTACTGTTCATGTTTGGTTTGCCTGATTTTCAATGTAAATTCGACAGGGATGAGTTGATGTATTCGAGTTTCAGAATATTCTAAGAACAATGACATCACAATTAGCAATCTTGCCAGTTTGTCTGTCTGTCTGTCCGTTTGTTACTCAATCACTGAAAAAAGTCTCGGAGAAATTCTATGAAATTTTATATTTGCGAGTCAACTATGCCAAGGTACAACAATGACTATATGAGAATCAGAATTTTAGCAGATTTCTCTTAAAGGAAATCAGCTATTGAGGTCGTACTCATGACGCGATTTTCAAAAACTTTCTTAAAATGTTCATCGATCCTACCCAGGAGATAACGAAAATGAGGTCCGTTCAAAATTATATATATATATATATATATATATATATATATATATATATATATATATATATATATATATATATATATGTGTGTGTGTGTGTGTGTGTGTGTGTGTGTGTGTGTGTGTGTGTGTGTGAGTGTGTGTGTACTAGCTAAGGTACTCGGCTTCGCTCGGGAAATCGTTAGAGCCTGAATATTGAGGGTATTTTTATAGCAAGGCTTCAATGTGAACCTTTATACTTCCTTTTTGGGTGTATTATTTTTCCATAAGGGCCAGGTAACTGTAGGGGACTATTAGAATAAATATTTTAATTAAAATGGGTAAATGAAAATTAGTTTCCGATCAATCCCTCTCTACTGTTTGACACACCCGGTGAATAATTTAAATCATAATCACGGATAGCAGTTATTATAATTAAATACTATCTATAATGCATATATTTTCTGACAAACCCACTCCGAGCACACATAGTTTAGAAATAGTCGGTTGTTAGTAAATAGAAATTCCAATAGTGCCAACATTTAACAGGAAATAAGTTAAGAAAATTAACTGTGTTAGCCTCCGTGCAACTCCCCTTTCCGCTTGACGGTTATCAGAATTGCTTTACTTAAATTAATTATTCAAAACACTAAAGAATTTGATTTTTCTAATAGTTAATTTACTCGGTGGAAATAAATAAGTGTGGTAACATAAAAATAATTGAATTTATATTCAAAATGCAAGGTGAGGTGGAAGGATAGTAGCCCTCCTTGCAACCTAAATAATACTTTAAACATCACATTGAGTTTAAACTCATATTGTCTTTTGTCATAATGACATTATCAAGTAAAGTTAAATAGTTATAAATAGTACATGGTCGTTTCAATAACGTCAACATCGGAGGAAATAAGCTACTGTATACCAGAATTAAAGAGTTTCATTCCCCACAATGCAGTAAGTGTATGTATGAGTAAGTGTGTGAGTATGTGTGATAAAATGATTTAAATTAATTGAAAAAAAAAGAAAGAAAAAAAACTGAAAAAAGTACATATAGTGTCAGTCATTTAATCATTTAATTGTAATATTAGATAATTGTAATATCAGTAGAAAATAAGTACTTCTAAGACAGAAAACTTAGATTTAGTTTATAAATAATTATATAACAATTAGCAACTTAAATACCCTTAGGATATGGTAAGAGCAATATATACAATCTATTAGACAATTTATTTACAACATAAAGTATACAGACACTTGCAAACAGCATTATACTACTATAAAGAGCATAATAACCTAGCTGTTGATTGCCCAAACCATATTAATCCTAAATCATTCCCCACAACTTCCGCTATCACTCCTTTGTGTACATTTTTATTCATGAAAAATAAATTTTTTACTTTATGTAGAAATTGTAAAATGTATAAACTGTGGTGACGTAAATATCAAATAAAAAGAAGGGAAGAGCTCAAATTACGTGCGATAATCAACTGATGACTTAATACTTACGTAAATATATTCATTCATGAGTTTCCCAAGGCGGAGCAATGAGTCAGTCTCGATATTTAGTAGCATCTTAATGACTTGAGGGAATCCTGGCGATGGATTCCAACGAGATATAAGAGTATTATGAATGGGTTTCAAGGTATCTCGTTGGAACCACAGCCATTCAAGGCACTTGTTTTGATAGCTTTAAAGTTGCTGACGTTAGTGATCTACGGCCTTGATTAAGTTATGAATATTCTGATGGAGTATCGCAGTCCGACTATTTTAATATTTAGATTTCAAAATAGAGACTGTTTAAGGAGTCAAAAATAATGCCTTTTCCTTCACTGCACATGTACCAAACGAAACAGTTTCTGAAACAAAACATGAACTTGCTTAACAGATACAGTGTAATACGTAATCATGAACAAGGTACTCAGTGCGGCTAAACATATTGTTACGTGAAAGAGTGACAGATAAAGAGAGCCCCGTGTTTGATCTAATTAGGGCCATTCTAAGTAGGGCCGCCGGCAGAATCTAATTAAGGCCTTCTAGGAACTTCTAGACCTTTTTCAAACATGGAACCTTCTATGCCTAGACACTTCTACAAGCATTTATAAGGAAGTCTCACAGCACCCCACACTCAGTTTTACGGTCAGACGTCTTGATGGTCACATAAGTGAAATAAATTGTGCATTGATAAACTGTGAAACTTGTGTGTTTAATTTTGCAATCCAAAAGAACTGTTATTAACAACGTTTTATTACTGGTTTTGTAAGAAAACGTAACAATATTAAAGGCCTATAACGCCAACAGAAAAAAAAAAAGTCCTTCACGCAGGGGCTGCTTAAACTAAGCAGATTTCCCACAAGAAGGACTACGTTAGATATACATACAGCTAACACTACCGTTGTTCACTACCTTAATTATTAACAGAGATATAGGCATTTTTTAGTTTTTGGTCTTCATAAACATAAACTCCCACCCCTACTCGTCTTATATTACCAATATGCTATTATGATATGAAGCACTTCATTTGAAGCCTAAATACCAAATGTTCTCATTGGACTTTTGAGGTTTATGCAAATTTTGAGGTAACGTGGGAAATATGCTTAGCTAACGCAGCCCCTCCGTGACGGACTTTAGTTAGTATGACATGAGTAGGAGTGGGGGTTTACTGAAGGCCGAAAACTAAAAAAGTCCGTCACGCAGGGGCTGCGTAAACTAAGCAGATTACCCAAGTGAAGTTTTAGAATAGAGAAATTTCAGAATAGAGAGTCGAACAATTACGGGACCTGCCCGAACTAGCTCTTGACGGAAACTCACGACTAGACCCGAAGTTAGCCGATCTCATCTCAGAAGCTGAAAACAGAAAAATGCAAATGTCTAGGCTAATATTCAAGATACAGAATAAATTTATATACCATTATTTATAGTAAATTTGCAACAAGACTGGTTATATATAATTTTTCGATCCGACTTATAGTAACGGAGATATTTCGAATTTTCGAAAATCCTCCCCTCTAAACCCCTCTCCCACTGGCCGGATTTCAACCGTTAACGAACTTGATCTTTAGTTTTACATAAAACGATTAAATGTCGATATTGGTATCGATCAAACGTAAATTGCGACTGCTAGAGCGGTAACAGACAAATATATATATATATATATATATATATATATATATATATATATATACATACAGTTTTGAACGGACCTCCTTTTCGTCATCTACTAGATAGAATCGATGGACATTTGAAGAAAAATCTCGAAAATTCCGTCACGAGTACAACCTCAATAGCTGATTTCCCTTATGGGAAATCTGCTAACATTAATTAAAGAAAATGCTTGGTTAATAATTAAACTACTTGGATAATGTGCGAAAAACTACTTACAGTTTAGAATAGATCAACTTCACGACAAATAAATCTAATCTGAGTTTTATCTAATTGTTTACTAGTCCTGAAGGGATTAGTTCAATGGACTTGACTCTACATTGTCTGTAATATAGAATACCCACATAATCAAACACATTGCAGAAAATTAGCTTTTAATACGACAAATATAAAGTGTCCGGTTTTTTTTTGCGGTTGAGTGTATATATATATATATATATATATATATATATATATATATATATATATATATATATATTTATATAATTTTGAACGGACCTCATTTTCGTCATTTCCTGGTAATGATCGATGGACATTTGAAGAAATTTTTCGAAACTCGCGTCATGAGTACGACCTCAATAGCTGATTTCCCTTAAGGGAAATCTGCTAAAATGCAAGGCGCCGTCTTGATGCTGAGAAATTCACACTTGGAGTATAATCCTCCAATTTAATTAATTTGAATATTAATAGTAAAATCGAAGGCTTCTTTACTTACGTCAGCAACCTTTTATTAATTACCGTTCGTAGCCATTGTGTACTGACTATAAAGGATTCGCATTCAAACTGAAATACTCCATTAGAATATTAAAAACATAATCAAAGTAGGAGATCCCGCAAGCAACGTTAAAGCAATCACCTTGAATGAAATGAAATTTTTGAATTGAGTATATTTGTTTTAGGACATTTTCCTTAAGGGAAATCAGCTACTGAGGGTCATACTCATGACGTGTTTGTGTGTGTGTGTGTGTGTGTGGTGTGATTGATGGGCAGTCATGAAAATCCCTTCATGGGTAGGACCTCAACCCACCTGCTGAATTGGAGGATTGGCATGTTTTATTGCGTTTTCATTTAAAATTAAAATCTAAAGATATTTCTCTAAGGCTCACATTATAAGTGACTTATCATAAGTCACTCATGGAAAATACAGTTAACATATTGAGTTTAATAATAAGAAAAACTTCCTTCACGCAGGGGCTGCGTTTACTAAGCAGATTTGCCGAGTGTGTCAAGTATTTGCATTTAACACAAATCGTAAAAGTTAAATGAGAACAATATTTGGTATTATGGCTTCAAATAAAATGCTTCATGATATAACAGCTTATTGTTAATGTGACATGAGGAGTGAGGCAGGAAGCTACAACGTACTTAATAAGCCAAGGAGGTGTTTTAGGTATCCTTAGAGGGAACATTTTCTCGCTTTAAGTACCAAATAGACCTTCACTTTCATTATATCTGATAGAGAAAGGGCGGATATGCGAGGGTTTGTTTTCATATAGTGCAATGAATGGGTTTTGCAAAATTTCATCCTTGCAACATTCCTCAGGGAACGCTTGGATTCTGTTATAGTACTTTGCCATTAGTAGCAGGCTTCTACTGTCTAATGCTGGTTCCCCAGCTTCAACAAGAATACTTTCTATATGGCTGGACCTGAAGGCGCCTATTGGTAATCAAATACCTGTATTTTTGGGTTTCGCTGACGAGTATGCTATACAAAGAGATCGGATGTGACATTGATAGAAGTTTAGCATTAATTTTCTTTCAGCGCCCCATTTATGTTACTTAGGATTCTCAAAAAATGTAAGGATTTTCTACATTTGTTGACAAGATCCTTCAAATGGGGTAGCCATGTGAGGTGTTTGTCAAAGGTCATGCCCAAGAACTTCATTGTATGTAATTTTTTTATGGGTTCATTGTTTAAATATAATTGGCAGTAGATGTTTTAGCAGATATCCCTTAAGGGAAATCAGCTATTGAGGTCGGACTCATGACGCGATTTTCAAAGATTTTCTTCAAATGTTCATCGATCATACCCAGGAGATGACGAAAATGAGATCCGTTGCAAATTCTCTCTTTTTCTCTCTCTCTCTCTCTCTCTCTCTCTCTCTCTATATATATATATATATATATATATATATATATATATATATATATATATATAATAGCTCAGATACCCGGCTTCGCCCGGGAATTGATATGAGGCTGAATAGTGATGGTATTTTTTTGGAAAGGCTTTACTTTGCACAATATTTTGACATTTACCCGTCCCAGTGTTTAGGGTTAATACCCGTTGTTGGCATTTGTTAATAATAAAATTAATTTTTTATGTAAGCCTTCACTGTCCTCCAAATTGTCATATTTCCCGTCTCCTGTGCATTATGCATAGATTTCAGCTATTAAGGACAAAATATTAACATTGATTTGAATTAATTTTTCCAGCTGAGGTACCTGATAGTTCAAATAGGAATGAATTGTTGAGCATATCAATATTTCTCCGCAAATTAGTTGCTCCACCCATTCTTTGTTCCTGTCCAAATTTATAAAAAAAAAAAAAAAAAAAAAAAAAAAAGTTAATCTAAATAACAAAGTAAACAACTTTTGTTATGTGCATGTTTGTCGAAAAACAAATAGACAATGGATTATCGCGAATTTTTATTTCAGGCCTCCCTTATAACCCCCACTCCTGTTCTAACCTAAACATTTTAATATAGCTTATAATCATGGAAGAATTAATGCTAATTGAAATACCGAGTTTTGTTAAGTTCGGTTCAATCGTTAGCGCCTAATAAAATAGTTGATTTCCGCTTTAGTTTATAGTGTATATCTCGTTTATAAATTGTTAAAAGACAAAAATCAATATCACAAAAGTTACTCTAAATAACAAAATAAACAACAAATATTTCCGTTACTGTGCGTTGGATCGAAAAATTGTTTAGATCCAATCTTATTGTAAATTAAATTTACGATCAATATTGTTATATACATTTATTCTCTATCTTGAATATTAACCGAGATTTATATTATGTGTGTGCACGTAACGGACGAGATGCAATCGGCTAACTTCGGCGCTAGTCGAGGGTTTCCGGAATAGGCTAGTTCAGCCGCCTCCGTAACTGTTTGGATCTCGTGAAATTTCTATGTTGTATTTCATAGACTACTAAATTTTGAATGATTGAGATAAAAATTATTCTGATTCATCATAAATTACAGTACTAGATATAATAAATAGTTTTCAATAAATTAATATGTTATATTCAGATATATTTCAGTAATTCTTTTTTTTTCTTTATTGTATGCAGATTTCTTTATTGTAAAACTTCACGTGGGAAATCTGCTTAGTTTACGCAGCCCCTGCGTGACGGACTTTTTTTTCGTTTCCGCGTATTGTAAATATGATTTTAACAAAGAAAGAGTTGTTTTTGTATCAAATTTTGACATGAATATTTGGTCCTAAATCAATATATGCGCAGGGGATTATATCTTCTACAGCCCAAATACTGCTTGTGATGGGTAGACTGGTGAGTTGTGGCTATATTTTGACAGAGCTTGCACGACATCCAGTCAGCTCCAGGTTGCTGAATTTATCGCTGCCTGCGCCCGACACATAATTGGCATAATGTCGATATGAATTGCTTAGCACGGGGATTTGATTGCGTAACAGTCTTAGAGCAGAGAGCTACCCAAGTAGATTGCCTTTCATACCTCGCTGCCTACGCGGCGGGGACATTTTTAACCACTCACGTGGCTCAAGTCCTCCTCCCACGTGGAAATTCTCTCCCTGAAATCTTTCCATTTCCCATAGATTTCTCAGTCTGCATTCGATCGCCCACTTGTAGACTCCAGAGCAACACAAGTTTCGAAAAAGGTATTAAAAAAATAATCTATTTGTCAAAAGAAAATAAATACAGAACCATTTACAGTGCAAACAATAAGGCTATGTACTCCGGAGTGGAGCTCAGCTTAGCAATGCCAGTTAAAGCGGTGGCATCACATGATAAACATAGAGTGGCGAGTTCGATTCCCGCCCTGGGCAATAGAATTAATTTAGTGATGGACTCATTAAATGAAATCCTTAGTCCCGTCCCTTCTAAAAAATGGTGGTAACCTGAAGATAACCCGCCCCAATTAGCCATAGTAGCAAAAAGTGGACTTTAATAAATAATAATAATGTATGCAGGAATAAATAAGTCCGTCACGCAGGGGCTGCGTCAACTAAGTAGATTTCCCAACGGCGGTTATAATTCACACTTGATTTCATCTCACCATATATTAGCAGATTTCCCTTAAGGGAATTTTTGTTTCATCATTACCAAAGTTCATATTTAATCGTTTTATGTAAAAAGAAAGATCAAGTTCGTTAATGGCTGAAATAGGACCAGTGCCCCCTCCCTGGTTTACAGGGGGGATTTTTAAAAATTCGAAATATCTGAAAATATTATTGCAAATGAAATTTACAATAAATATTGTTCTATACATTTATTCTCTATCTTGAATATTAACCGAGATATTTGCATTTGTATTGTGTGTGTGGTCGGCAGGAGTCGGCTATGTTCGGCACTTTCCGCCGAGAGCTAGTGCGGCCGTTTTCGTAACTATTCGTCCCTCTTGAATAGGATTAGAGATTCCTTAGTATTTCTGCCTTTATTAGGCAGATTTCTCTATTGTAAAACTTCACGTGGGAAATCTTCTGAGTTTACGCAGCCCCTGCGTGACGGACCTTTGTTTATATTTCTAAGTAAAAATCCGATGAGAAGAAGTGGGGCCTTTGCTGAAGGCTGCAAACATGAAAGCACAAATAACTCGCTTAATGTATGAGCTAGGAAAAAATGTATAGAACAGTAATTGCAGAACATCAACAGATTAACAAGAATGGTTCTTTACAATTTTTCGACCGGATTGATAATGCGGTCACTTAGCTTGCACTTAGCTTTCATATCGTGTAAAATAAACTGTCTCGTTCAGATATAACCTCTTCTCTTGCCTTTGTTCACAGATTTAGAAATGGAACCAAAAGTCCGTCACGCAGGGGCTGCGTAAACTAAGCAGATTTCCCACGTGAAGTTTTACAGTAGAGAAAACTGCCTAATAACAACTGTACTAGTAAGAAACCTCTAAACCAAGATACTGAATAAATGTATAGATCAATATTTATAGTAAATTTAATTTGCAATAAGATTGATTCTATACAATTTTTCGATCCGATGCATAATATCGGAGATATCTCGAATTTTTGAAAATCCCCCCCTCTAAACCCCCCCCTCCCACTAGTCCGATTTCAGCCTATATATATAGTTATATATATATATATATATATATATATATATATATATATATATATATATATATATATATAATTTTGAACGGACCTCATTTTCCGTCATCTCTTGGGTAGGATCAATGGACATTTGAAGAAATTTTTAATAATCCCCTTAGGGGAAATCTGCTAAAATTGTAAACTACAATATAAAGAGTGGCTTACCAGAGTTTTACAGCTACAAGGGATTGAGAAACCAAATGCGAAATGCTGCAATTGGAGAGTGGCAACGAAGGTGGGACCAATCTGGAAAAGAGACTCAACGCAACCTGGTTCAAACCTGACTTTTGGTCAACACAGCTTATTTCGGGACACGGCGATCTGAATAAATACCTCAACAGGATCAAGAGAAGAGCAGATCCAAATTACGAATGCGGTGAAGAGGGAAATGTCGAGCATATTATATTTCATTGTCATTTCTATTATAACAAGAGAAGAAAATTAGCTGGACAATATTCTTTGCTTGAATGGCCTCCCTCTACCTTGAACAAATTGGTGGAAGCAGAAGACATATGCTGCTGACGTGTTTAAAATAAAAAGCAATAAACAAAAGGTAATGTAAATGTGTTGAAACTATATAAAGTAGGACAATGCAATGTAAATAAAAATTTAAGTACTTATAGTTTAAGATTTTATTGGAATCCCGCTGTGCAGAGGCAGCAGAGAGACATTTGATTTTAGCAGATTTCCCTTAAGGGAAATCAGCTAGTGAGGTTGTACTCATGACGGAATTTTCGAAATTTTTCTTCAAACGTCCATCGATCATACCTAGTAGATGACGAAAATGAGGTCCGTTCAAATATATATGTCTGTTTTGTTTGATCATTACCAAATTCGATATTTAGTCGTTTTATGTAAAAACATAGACCAAGCTCGTTAACGGTTGAAATCGGACCAGTGGGAGGGGGTGGGGGTAAGAGGGGAGGATTTTCGAAATATCTCCGTTACTATACATCGGATCGAACAATTGTACAGAATTAATCTTATTGCAAATTAAATTTACTATAAATATTGTTATATACATTTATTCTGTATCTTGAATATTAACCGAGTTATTTGCATTTTTATTAAATCTGGGCGGCTAACGGCTGGGTGACTATCCACTGAAAGCTAGTTCTGTCGTTTCCTTAACTGCTTGGCTCTCGTGAAATTTCTCTAATGTATAACTTCACGTGGGAAATCTGCTTAGTTTAAGCAGCCCCTGCGTGGCGGACTTTTTAAATACTTGCTTATCACTCCATATTTTATTAAGCTTAGGTTTGACCTCACTGCTCGACTGAGGAGTAAGGACGAGCTATTACGACCTATTAACATCCGGGTTTCAAATTGTAAAACAATAAATTGTAAAGAACCAAGGGTAATGCAGGGAAGGGGGGGGGAGAGAGATAGTGTGTGTGTGTGTGTGTGTGTGTGTGTGTGTGTGTGTGTGTGTGTGTGTGTGTGTGTGTGTGTGTGTGTGTGCGTGTGTGCGTGCGTGCGTGCGTGCGTGCGTGCGTGCGTGCGTGCGTGCGTGCGTGCGTGCGTGCGTGCGTGCGTGCGTGCGTGCGTGCGTGCGTGCGTGCGTGTGTGTGTGTGTGTGTGAGAGAGAGAGAGAGAGAGAGAGAGAGAGAGAGAGAGAGAGAGAGAGAGCATATGACCTTTCAAAATTCAAGGCATTATTTATTTTGGCACTCACTTATTATGATAAGGAAAGATTTGAATTCATTATCTTGACAATCCGCTATATATTTCTTACAATTCGTTTCGTTAAGGGCATTAGCTATAGGAGTATATAAAGATGGCGACGGCTGTTGGAGCTGGTAGCCTAGTTACTGGCTCCATCATTTCCTCATCACTTTCTCCCCATACTCCACCACCTTTATTTTCCTAATGACTCCAGAGTACGTGCCAACTATAGTCTAAAAGGGAGCCTGTTAGAAAGTTTACGATTAGCGGATAAAACCCCTCGCGCAGAACTTGGCCAAACTAAGCAGTATACTTACCATCAGCTCGACTCAGTATGCAAATAAACAAAGGTTTGCCCTATTGCCTACTTAAATTCTGCGGAGATAAATGTGTTTCACATATTAGACAATTCTTAGAACACCGGGATCATGTTGTTCTAAGAATGGTCTAATAATCCACTCATCAAAATTGGAAACGTTTTTTTTCTTTCCTCCCTTTTTTTCCCTAAATTACTCAAAAATGGTTCGGAAGATCTCTATGTACTTTTATGTTTATGAGTCCAATATCCCAAGGTAGGCTATAGGAAAATCTGAATTATTCACGACGAGGGTAGGTTTACTTCGACCAAAACACATATATACATATATGGCATAATAATGTACTTAACGTGCACCGTCTTAATAATGTTCCTTATTTAGTTATGTCGCAATTTAAGCGATTCACACTGCGTGACCGGACTTTTTTGTATTGCACAGTGTGCATAAAGGTGGTTCAGTCCTAGTCATGAGGAGTCTGTGTGTAGATCTGTGAATGGCCAAGCCTCAAACGAGCAAGGACCACATCTTCTCTTCTAGTGTCCCCATTACATGACAGCCATTCACGAATATTATTTTCAACGGAAAGAACATAAAGAATAAACTGAGTTCAAAATGTATTTTTCAGCCCGTTTACATCGCTTCATGAGTTTAAGAACTCTCATTTTCAACTTCAGGTCAGAAAATAGAATTTATTGTTCCATAAGATTCCCTCAAGAAGATTATGAAATTTTATTTATATGTGTTTGAGCAATGATTTTTGTCACCAGACTACCGTCTACCTTTGATAGAAGTGGGGAATTACTTGCAATAACCCTAATAAATTTCCGACCATTTTTATTTCAAAACGCCACGACGGTCAACACTGCCAGCTAATTACTTCGTCTTCATCTCGTATTGGATATAAGATGAAGTCAAATGATAGGATAATGTAATCGTTATTTTTTGATTGGAAACTAAATTTTTGTGATATCGATAAGTTGGTCAAAATTCGTCCAATAGGGACTCCATGCTTAACGCGTAGAACAATATCACAGCAATTTAACGAAACGAAGGGCCTAGTTAACCAAATATTTATATTCCGACGGGAAACCATTTTGAATTCAATTCGCCCAATTGCCACATTTTACTTCACGGACATTAAAACAGAATGACTGTATAGTTATTTTATATGTTTCATAACATTTCTGTTACCTGATGGAAATAACTGGATGATATCTCAAAAGTTAATTCAACCTTTACATTTACACTGTAAAACATATCTATTTGTACTCCTCAACTACGATTAACAAGTCCAGAATATCACGGGATGTTTTTGTGCATCCAATCTTTATATTTATACGGGGAAACATATCTATTTGTACTCCCCAACTACGATTAACAAGTCCATAATATGAGGGGATGTTTTTGTGCATCCTACCTTTATATTTACACGGGGAAACACATCTATTTGTACTCCCCAACTACGATTAACAAGTCCAGAATATCACGGGATGTTTTTGTACATCCAATCTTTATATTTACACGGTAAAACATATCTATTTGTACTCCCCAACTACGATTAACAAGTCCAGAATATGAGGGGATGTTTTTGTGCATCCTACCTTTATATTTACACGGGTAAACATATCTATTTGTACTCCCCAACTACGATTAACAAGTCCAGAATATCACGGGATGTTTTTGTGCATCCAATCTTTATATTTATACGGGGAAACATATCTATTTGTACTCCCCAACTACGATTAACAAGTCCAGAATATCACGGGATGTTTTTGTGCATCCAATCTTTATATTTATACGGGGAAACTGTTTCTATTTGTACTCCCCAACTACGATTAACAAGTCCAGAATATCACGGGATGTTTTTGTGCATCCAATCTTTATATTTATACGGGGAAACTGTTTCTATTTGTACTCCCCAACTACGATTAACAAGTCCAGAATATCACGGGATGTTTTTGTGCATCCAATCTTTATATTTATCCGGGGAAACTGTTTCTATTTGTACTCCCCAACTACGATTAACAAGTCCAGAATATCACGGGATGTTTTTGTACATCCAATCTTTATATTTACACGGTAAAACATATCTATTTGTACTCCCCAACTACGATTAACAAGTCCAGAATATCACGGGATGTTTTTGTGCATCCAATCTTTATATTTATACGGGGAAACTGTTTCTATTTGTACTCCCCAACTACGATTAACAAGTCCAGAATATCACGGGATGTTTTTGTACATCCAATCTTTATATTTATACGGGGAAACATATCTATTTGTACTCCCCAACTACGATTAACAAGTCCAGAATATCACGGGATGTTTTTGTGCATCCAATCTTTATATTTATACGGGGAAACTGTTTCTGATTCAACCCGTCAAAGACCGGTACACGGCTCGGACTATCATATTTTAGCAGATTTCCCCTGGGAATCAAATCAGCTATTAAGGTATTACTCATGACGCGATTTTCGATATTTTTCTTCAAATGTCCATCGATCCAACCCAGATAACGAAAATGAGGTCCGTTCAAAATTATATATATTTATATTTCTCTGTTATCGCTCTAGCGGTCGTAATTTTTGTTTGATCGTTACCAAGCTCTATATTTACACGTTTTATGCAAAAAGAAGGATCAAGTCGTTAATGGCTGAAATTGGATCAGCGGGAGGGAGGGGGGAGGGGCTATGAAGGGGGATTTTCATAAATTAGAAATATCTCTGTTACTATAAGTCGGATCAAAAACCTGTATAGAACCAATCTTATTGCACATTAAATTTACTACAAATATTGTCATATACATTTATTCTCTATTTTGAATATTAACCGAGAATTTGCAACGGACGAGATGAGATCGGCTGATGTCGGGTCTATTCGTAAGTATCCAGCGAAAACTAGTTCGGCTCTGCTGAAATTGGTTTAGAGACTCGTTACTACTACTGCTATTAGTAGGCAGATTTCTCCGGTTTATAACTTCACGTGGGAAATCTGCTTAGTTTACGCAGCCGCTGCGTGACGGACTTTTTTCTCTGACTCCTAGTATAATGTAACCATTTTGTTTCACAGACAAGAACAAAAATATAAATGTGATTTGGTGGAAATAAAGCTATTAAAGCTATTACTATATAAAAGCTTAGTTAATCAAAAATTTATATTTTGGCGGGAAACCATTATGAATTCAATTCATCCAATTGCCATTTACTTCTCGTGTATTAAACCTGAATGATTCTACAGCTATTCCTCACGTTACGGGACATTTCTGCTACCTGATGAAAATAACGGGATGATTTCTGCAAAACATAATCAATTCTTTATATTCCCCACGGAAACATATCTATATTACAACGCCTATTTCTATAGTAAGATGCCAAAAATGTTAATGGTGCTTTATGTGTAAGATGGAGATGAGATGCTTAGAGATAAAATCGCTTCAAGTAATAAACTCTTAGGTTCCACGAGTAGGGGTTAGCTAAAAGCAGAAAAAGTCCGTCACACAGGGGCTGCGTAAACTAAGCAGATTTCCCCTCGTGAAGTTTTAAAATAGAGAAATTTCAAGAGAGCCAAGCAGTCAAAGAAACGGCCTAACTAGCTTTTGGCGGGAGTCACTCTCGTCCGTTAGCTGCCCAGATTTAATAAAAATGAAAATATCTCGATTAATATTCAAGATACAGAATAAATGTATAGAACAATATTTATATTAAATTTAATTTGCAATAAGATTGATTCTGTAAAATTTTTCGATCCGACGTATAGTATATTTCGGAGATATTTCGAAAATCCTCCCCTCTAAACCCTCCCCCCCCTCCTCCCATTGGTCCGATTTCAGGCGGATCAAACAAAAATTGCGACCACTAGAGCGGTAACAGACAAATATAACCAAAAATAAATATATATTTTTTTTTTTTTTTTTTATTTTTTTTTTTTTTTCATTTTCGTCATCTACTAGGTAGGATTGACGGACATTTGAAGAAAAATTTCGAAAATTCCGTCATGAGTACAACCTCAATATCTGATTTCCCTTAAGGGAAATCTGCTAAAATGCAAATATCTTGGTTAATATTCAAGATAGAGAATAAATGTTAAATAATGTGAAATAATGTTATCCCTATATCTAAGTAGAGTAGACTCCCGATTAACCGAAACCTTCGGGACCGAGGGGTTTCGGATAAGCGAAAATTTCGGTTAAACGGGAGTCCGAAATTTCTGCGTGAAAATGGATCAATTAGAATAAAAAACACGTTTATGTACTTGAAAAAAAGCTTATTTTATTTAACAATTAAAATAACTACGTACATATACGTTCCCACACCCTCTTCTCACGCCTCTTTCCGTGAGGCTAGGACGAAGTAATTTTTTCCCCCTCCCTAGCAACTCAAAATTTTTCGGTTAAGCGAGAGAATCGGTTAATCGGGTTTCGGATAATCGGGAGTCCACTGTAATGTTATTCTCTATATCTAAGTCCAAAATTCGCTGAGTAGGAGTGTGATCTTACTAATGGCAGACAACAATTAAGTACTAACAAGTCGCTTAATATTTGAGTTACGAAAAAATGTATACATTAACAATTTTAGCGCATCAATAGTACATATAACAAGATTTGTTCTGTAACATTTTTCGATCCGACTCATTGTAACGAAGGTATTTTGAATTTCCAAATCACCCCCTCTCAAACCCCACTCCCATTCCTTGTCATTGATATCAGCCATTAACGATTATGAACAATAAAGTTTGTTATTTTGTTACTTATTTATTTACGTCCACTTTATGCTACAATGGCTAATTGGGACGGGTTATCTACAGGTTACCACCCTTTTCTAGCCAGGGTGGGACTAAGGAATCTATTTAGTGAGTCCGTCACTAAATAAATGTCTACTGCCCAGGCGGGAACCGAACCCGCCACTCTAGGTCCACCACGCGAGATCAAGACCAACGCCTTAACTCACACGGCCAACCTGAGCCACGCACATTAAAGTTTAATTAAACTGTTAAATATTGAGTAACAAATAGATCAAATAATTTTCGAGTCAAGACTGGAAAATCTAAATTGTTGGAGTCATCACACTACATATGGAAATATGTTGCACAATTTCATGAATCTCACACAGTAAAAATTCAAATAAAAAAATATTTAGATATTAAGCTTTAAATAAAGAGATTCATGATATTACAGCTTATTGTTAATATAACATGAGTAGAAGTGGTTTACTGAAGGCTGAAAACAGTATCTCCAAATATCTCGGTTAATATTCATGATACAGAAAATATGTATAGGAATATATTTTTAGACTAGTCCATTTGGAATAAAGTAGGCTCTATACAATTTCACGATCCTGTGTATAGTAATGGAGATATTTGGAAATACCCCCCTCCCCACTGGTCCGATTTCAGCCATTAACAAACTTGATCTTTTTACTTAAAAATATTAAATATGGAGTTTGGTAACTATCAAAAAAGGCTGAAAATTGAAAAATTCAAATATCTCGGTTAATAATGAAGATAGCAAAAAACAAAACATATATAGCAACATTTATTGAGTTTTTGAAATCCAATATGATCTGTTCTATTCAAAATTACAAAAGTCCTTCACGGAAGGGCTGGGAAGACTAACCAGATATAAAAGCTATTATCTACAATTATGAAAGTTATATATACAAGCATTGTAGAATATAAGTTTTGCCTTCTTCCAGTTTAACTATTTATAGTTTTTCTTATAGTTTTTTTGTTGGTTTTATTTATTTTTTATTTTTCCTTTTGTTGTAAATATAGTAACAATTTATATTTAGTTTTGTCCATTTTATACATTTGTAAATGTTAGCTGTATAAAAAGTTTAATATTTATTTAATTTTTTGAAATTATATTTTAGCATGTTAAGAATCGCCATTGTAGCGGCATGGTTCTTTCTATTTTGTACATTTATAACATTTAGCATTGTAAAATTTTTAATATTTATCTAATTTTGTAAAATTATATTCAAATATGTCAAAAGATGAATCGCCATTGTAGCGGCATCTCAAATAAATAAATAACCAGATTACCATGCATTCCCACGGGCTCAACTCAACTATGAAATGACAATTTGAGTTTAATCGTTACAAAAATCGATATATTATTATTATTTAACTTTTTGCAACTTAGGCTAATCGGGACGGGTTATCTACAGGTTACCGCCCTTTTCTAGCCAGGGTGGGATTTAAGGATGTTATTTAATGAATTTCGTCACTAAATAATTTCCTTTGCCCAGTCAAGAATCGAACTCGCCACTCTAGGTTTACCACGTGAGATAAAGGTCAACGCTTTGATCGATATATAAGCGCTTCATGTGAAATTAAAGATCAAGTTTGTTAATGGCTGAAATTGGACTGGGTGGATGGAGTGTTTATAGGAGGGAGATTATAAATCATCTACGTTATATTAATTCAGCTCGAAAAATTGTATGGATCAAATCTTATTGGAAATTTAAATTCGTTTATTATTGTTATATACATTTATTCTCCATTTTATATATTAACCGAGATTAGAGTTTTTTTTAGATTTCAGCCATCAGTAAACCCCCACTCCTACTCATGTTATATTAACAATAAGCTGTTATACCATGAATCACATTATTCCAAGCTTAAATACCGAATAATGTTTTCAAGCGACCTTCATTGTGCGAGATACATGAAATTTGTTTCGTGAAGACGTCCATTAAAATCTTATGTTCTTGTTTAGAAAATGTTTATTTGATCAATACCATACTCGATATTGTAACCGTTTCAGTCAACACTAAAGATTATATTTGTTATTGACTGAAATCGAACCTGGATTAGTGGGCGTTTAGAGAGGTGGGAGGGTTCC
The DNA here is from genome assembly GCA_019009955.1 of Riptortus pedestris. Taxonomy (NCBI): domain Eukaryota; kingdom Metazoa; phylum Arthropoda; class Insecta; order Hemiptera; family Alydidae; genus Riptortus; species Riptortus pedestris. Next base: position 184,294,293 of record CM032229.1, on the reverse strand, counting down.
ATAATTCACGGGTCTCGTTTATTAGCAGATTTCCCTTGAGGTCCGTTTAAAATTATATATATATATATATATATATATATATATGTATAAGGGGGGGGGGATTTGAAAATTCGAAAGATTTCCGGTACCTTAAGTCGGATCGAAAACTTGTATTTTCTATTTTGATTTTCCCCTTTCAGTAAACCCCCACTCTTACTACAGTTATAATATAATAAGCTGTTATATCATGAACCACTTCATTACAAGGTTAAATAAAGAATATTGTTTTCATTGAACTTTTACTTTGTGAGATATATGCGCAAATACGTTCTGTTGAGCCCCCTTCTTTTGTTCTTGGATTACTACAATTTAAGTAATTGAGATTAAAATTATTCTGATTCATTATAAAAATCAGCACTAGCAGTAGTAGAAGTTTTCAATAAAATTAATATGTTATATTAAGATATATTTCATTAATGGTTTTTCTTTCCGGTATAGAATTCAGGTTGGCTGGCCTGTTTGTTTGCAATTCAGGCGTCTTCCGTTGTAGAATTATAAACTTGTAACAGAAAGATTTCTCATTACCGTTGGTATTTATTTACTTATTCGTGGCGGTGTTTTACCTGTATGTGTATTTATCTATTGTAAACATTCGCGTGCGAAATCTGCTTTGTTTAAGCAGCCCCTGGCGTGACGGACTTTTGTGTGTTGGATCATAAAATGTTATAGCACCAATCTTGTTAAACTATTGGTGCTCTACAATTGTTATTCTTCACATTTTTTCATGGCTCAAGTATTAAGGGATTTAATTTTAATTTTTTGTTTTCATCCGTAAGCAGCCACCCCCCCCCCCCCTCTACTACACATCTGTTTTTTTAGCAGATTTCCCTTAAGGGAAATCAGCTATCGAGGTTGTACTCATGACGGAATTTTCGAAATTTTTCTTCAAATGTCCATCGATCCTACCTAGTAGATGACAAAAATGAGGTCCGTTCAAAACTGTGTGTGTATACTCGTATGTATATATATATATATATATATATATATATATATATATATATATATATATATATATATTTGTCTTTTTACACTCTAGCGGTCGTAATTTTTGTTTGATCGTTACCAAACTCGATATTTAGTCGTTTTATGTAAAAAGAAAGATCAAATTCGTTAACGTCTGAAATCGGACCAGAGGGAGGGGGGGGGGTTTAGAGGGGAGGATTTTCGAAAATTCAAAATATCTCCATTACTATACGTCGGATCTAAAAATTGTACAGAATCAAATCAAATCAGCAAATTAAATTTACTATAAATATTGTTATATACATTTATTCTCTATCTTGAATATTAACCGATTAATTTTTATGAAGTCTGTGGTCGGGTATAGTTCGGATTAGGTCGGCCATTTCCGTCGGAAGCTTCTTCTAACATTACCTTACCTTCTTTACTTTGTGAGATTTATGCAAATACGTTCTGTTCATCCCCCCCCCCCTTCTTTAGTTCTTGGACTACTAAAATTTGAGTTATTAAAATATAAATTATTCTTACAATTCAGAAGCCGTTTCATTTAGGAATTTATTTTAATTAACTGAAAGATTTCTCATTACCGTTAGTATTTAATCACGGTGGTGTTGTGTTATCAGTATGCAGATTTCTCTATTGTAAACCTTCACATGGGAAATCTGCTTAGTTTACGCAGGCCCTGTCTGACGGACATTTTAAGCAAGAGCACAAGAAGCAGACAACAGACTTCTTCAGAAGTGTAGCAGTTAGGCGACTGATGAAAGGAAGACTCACTTAAGTTGTCTAGACATAGCATTCAATATGAGTGAGTCCCTCCAATTCTAAGCAGGGGCCAGGATGTTCGGATCTAGTCAGGTAGTAGCGGGCATATGGTGTCAGGATGTAGGGATAGATCTTGACCTGGGCTACTCAGGAAGGCTGTCCGTCAACATTTAGCAACATAGAAATCAGCTATTGAAGTGGCACTCGTGATGCGATTTTCAAAACAAATCAACAAATGTCCATAGACAATACCTAGAAGATGACGAAAACGTCCGTCACGCAGGTGCTGCTTAAACTAAGCAGATTTCCCACGCGAAGGTTTACAATAGATAAACATACATACAGGTAACACAGCCGTGAATGCTCAGCAAATGTACAAGGCTGAATTGTAAACAAACAGGCAAGCCAACCTCGTAGCGCTGCATAGATAGACAGGAAAGACAAACAATTAATGAAATATACATGAATATAACGTATTAATTCTATTGAAAACAATTTACTAATGCTAGTGGTGTAATTTGGAATGAAACAGAATCAGTTTTATCTCAATCACGGAAGGTTTACAATAGATAAACATACATACAGGTAACAGCACCGAGAATATTAATTGAATAAATACAAACGGTAATGAGGAATCATTCAGTTGTAAATTAATAACTCTACAACGGAAAGCGTCTGAATTGTAAACAAACAGGCCAGCCAACCAGAATTCTAGCCCGGAAAGAAAAAGCCCGTCACGCAGGGGCAGCGTAAACTAAGCAGATTTCTCACGTGAAGTTTTACAATAGAGAAATTTCACGAGAGCCAAGCCAGTGATAGAAACGGCCGAACTAGCTTTTGGCGGGAAAGTAACTCTCGTCCGTTAGGCGCCCCGATTTAATAAAAATGCAAATATCTCGGTTAATATTCATGATAGAGAAAAAATGTATATGACATTATATATAGTAAATTTAATTTTCAATAAGGTTGGTTCTGTACAATTTTTCAATCCGACGTATAGTAACGGAGATATTTCGAAATTCCTCCCCTCTAAACCCCACCCCCTCCCACTGGTCCGATTTCAGCCTTCTAAAAGTAGCCGGGAAATCTGCTAAAACCATTTATGAAATATATCTAAATATAAAATATTAATTTTATTGAAAACAATTAACTATAGCTAGTGCTGTAATTTGTAATGAAGCAGAATCATTTTTATATCAATCGATCAAATTTTAGTAATCCAAGAAAAAAAAGAAGGGGAGAGGGGGGGGTCAACAGAACGTATTTGCATATATCTCACAAAATAAAAGTTCAATGTAAAAAATATTTGGTATTTAGCCTTAATAAAGTGGTTCATAATACAACAGCTTATTGTTAATATGACATGAGTAGTAGTGGGGGTTTGCTGAAGTCTCATAACTGCAAAATACAAATATCTCGGTGAATACTCAAGCTAGAGAATAAATGTATGTAGCAATGTTTTCGGAAATCCTACCCTCCCCCCCCCCCCACCGGTCCAACTTTAGTCAATAACGATTCTGATCATTCTTTTCACAAAAAACGTTCAAATGTCAAGTTTGGCAACGATCAAACAAAATTTGCGACCACTAGAGCGGTAACACACAAATACATATATAATTTTGAACGGACCTCATTTTCGTCAATTTTAGTATATGTACGAAGCGAGTTGATGTTGATACGCGTCAACAACCCACCCTGTATCGCCAGCTATCAGGTCACCCACCCTTGTTAGTTCCATGACACCCCGTCATAATTACCAAAATGGAATTATAGTTCAGTAGAAGGGGAACTATCACTTCTCACCTCCGGTGGGGCACATCACCTTAATACCAACAACTAATGAAGAAGCTGGGTCTCAGTTAAAAAAAAATAAATAAATAAAAATAAAAAAAAATATCGTCATCTCACGGGTGGGATCGATGAATATTTGACAAAAATTTTCGAAAATCGCGTCGAGAGTACGACCGCAATAGCTGATTTCCCTTGAGGGAAATCTGTTAATGCGAAATTGCTTTTCTGAAAATTACATCTGTTCAACATTTTAATTAAATTACCATTTACCATCTGGAATCAAATCATAAGAATAAATTCTTATCATTTAGAGTGGTGAGTTCGTTTCCCGATTTGACAAATAAATTTATTTAATGACGGAATTCATTAAATATAATCCTTAGTCCCACCCTGGCTAGAAAAGGGTGGTAACCTGTAGATAACCCGTCCCAATTAGCCTTAGTAGAATTAAGTGGATGTTAATAAACAATTTATCATATTTATGAAGTAGTTGTAGACAATTAATAGTTTAACAAGGTTGCATATAACATTTTACAATCCGACCCCTTAATGGAAACCTCTTAAAATGGAAATATGTCGGTTAATATTTAAAATAGAGAAGAATGTATACAGGAACATTTATAGGTAATTTAATTTGCAATAAGATTGGTTATGTACAAATTCTCGATCCAAATTGTTTTTACATAAAACGATTAAATATTCCAGTTTGATAACAATAGAACAAAAATTGCGACTGCTAGAACGTTGACAGGCATATAAATATAGTTTTGAACGGACCGCATTTTCTTCATCTCCAGGGTAGGATCGATGGACATTTGAGGAAATGTTTCGAAAATCGCGTCATGCGTACGACCTACCTACCAACAATATTTGGTATTTAGTTTACAAATAAGGAGCTCCATAATATAACAGATTATTAGCTGTTAGCCATTAAGGGAAATCAACTATTGAGGTCGTACTCATGACGCGATTTTCGAAACATTTCTTCAAATGTCCATCGATCCTACCCAGGAGATGACGAAAATGAGGTCCGTTCAAAATTATATCTATCTATATATATATAAAATTGTAACCTCTGTCTGTACATTGATTTTTTTCGCGAAATTTCACGATAACTTTTCGTTTCACATGTCATAGACACCATAACTGCATTTTGTTTCTTTGGTGTCTGTTTGTTTGTTTGTTTGTTTATTTGTTTGTTTGTTTATTTGTTTGTTTGTTTGTTTGTTACCTTTTCACGCATAAACGGCTGAACCGAATTTTATGAAACTTGGTATGTATATTACTACTAGCCCAACTTAGACTTTAGGCTATATTAATGTTCTCTAAGACGAACAGGAGTGGGGGTTATAAGGGAGGCCTGAAATTAAAAATATCGATATTTCATTTTCTATTGCTTTTTCAGCAAATATGCTCATAACAAAAGTTGTTTATTTTGTAATTTAGAGTAACTTTTGTTATATGCACTTTTGCCGTGTACGGAAGTATAAATGAGTTATACGCTAAAAATTATAGCGGGAGTCAACAATATTATTTGCCGAAAAAGACTCAACGGAACTAAATAAAACTCGGTATGTGTATTAGCAGTGAGGCCTTCATTATAATAAGCCATACCAACATTTCTATGGACGGGCAGGAGTGGGGGTTATAAGGGAAGCCTGAAATTAAAAATAGCGATATTTCGTTTCCTATTGGTTTTTCCGCAAATATAAACATAATAAAAGTTGTTTATTTTGTTATTTGGAGTAACTTTTGTTATATACACTTTTGTCTTATACCTAAGTATAAATGAGTTATACGTTAAAACTTTAGCGGGCACTAACGGCTGAACCGAACTTAACAAAAATTGGTATGTCAATTAGCATTAATTCTTCCATGATTATAAGTTATATTAAAATTTTTAGGTTCGAACGGGAGGGGGGGTTATAAGGGAGGCCTGAAATAAAAATTCACCATATTTACATGTATAAGAGACGGGAAATATAAAAATATCGAAGACTGTGAAGAATTATCGAACAAATAATTCTATTATTAGCAAATCACCGGCAACGACGGGTATTAATCCTAAACACTGGGACGGGTAAATGTTAAAATATTTTGCAATGTAAAGCCTGCTAAAAAATACCATCACCATTCAGCCTCAAATGAATTCCCGAGCGAAGCCGGGTATCTGAGCTAGTATATATATATATATATATATATATATATATATATATATATATATATATATATATATTTGTCTGTTGCTCAAGCGGTCGCAATTTTTGTTTGATCGTTACCAAACATGAAATATAAACGTTTTATGCAAAAAGACAGGTCAAGTTCGTTAACGGCTGATGTCGGACCAGTGGGAAGGGGGAGGGTTTAGATGGGGGGGGGGGGGATTTTCGAAAATTCGAAATATCTCCGTTACCATACGTCAAATCAAAAAATTGTATAGAATCAATCTTATTGCAAATTAAATTTACTATAAATATTGTTCTATACATTTATTCTCTATCTTGAGTATTAACCGAGATATTTGCATTTTTATTCAATGTGGGCGGTTAACGGGGGAATGAATTTCCCGCCAAAAGGTAGTTCTGCCGTTTCCGTAACTATTCGTCTCTCGTATGGAGATTTCTCTATTGTATAACTTCACGTGGGAAATCTGCTTAGTTTACGCAGCCCCTGCGTGACGGACTTTTTTATATGCCACGAATAGGAGTGGGGGTTTACTGAAAGCCGTAAATAAAAAAAAATCCTTAAGGGAAATCTATTAAAGTAATGGTAAGTAAATTAGGTAAAAGAAAATAGAAATAGAGTTTACTCACAATTGTGAGTTTTTGGTTGGACGTGCAGTGAACAGAAGAATATTTGGATTATCGAGCGCCCACCAGGAACGAATCAACACTAATAGTATGCATTAATGAAAGGATTCAACAATTGATCACACTTATGGAAGACCTACTCTACTCTAATGTAGGTAACGTCCGTCACGCAGGGGCTTCGTAAACTAAGCAGATTTCCCACGTGAAGGTTTAGAATAGATAAATATACATACAGGTAACATAACTGTGAATGCTGAGTAAATGTACAATACAAGTCTGAATTGTAGACCAACAGGCAAGCCAACCTCGTAGCGCTGCATAGATAGACCGGAGAGACAAACAATTAATGAAATATATCTGAATATAACGTATTAATTTAACCAGTTTCATCTCAATCACTCTCAATTTAGTAATCCAAAAACAAAAGAAGAGGGGTCAACAGAACTTATTTGCATATATCTCACAAAATAAAAGTTCAATGTAAAAAAAAGTCCGTCACGCAGGGGTTGCGTAAACTAAGCAGATTTCCCTCGTGAAGTTTAGTAATAGATAAATATACATACTGCTAACACAACACCGTGAATAAATACAAACGGAAATAAGAAATGTTTCATCCAATTTCAATAGCCTGTTAGAAATGTAAACAAACGGGTCCCGCCTCACACCGGAAAGAAAAACAATTACTGAAATATATCAGAATATAACACATTAATTTTATTGAGAACTATTTACTATATCTACTAGTGTAATTAATAATGAGTCAGAATAATTGTTATCTCAATCAATAAAATTTAGTAGTCCAAAACTTTAAGATGGGGGGGGGGATTCACCAGTGCATATTTGCATGTATCTCGTATAATAAAGGTCTCTTGAATACAATTTTTGGTATTTAAACTTCCAATAATGTGATTTATTATGTATCAGAGTATTGTTTACGTAACATGAGTAGAAGTGGCGGTTTGGTGAAAACTGAAAAATGCAAATATCTCGGTTAATATTCAAGATAGAGAATAAATGTATACAACAATATTTATAGTAAATTTAATTTGTAATAAGATTGATTCTGTATAATTTTTCGATCCGACGTATAGTAACGGAGATATTTCGAATTTTCGAAAATCCTCCCCTCTAAACCCCCCCTCCCACTGGTCCGATTTCAGCCGTTAACGAACTTGATCTTTCTTTTTACATAAAACGCTTAAATATGAAGTTTTAAATGTATTAAACAATAATTGCGACCGCTAGAGCGGGAACACACAAATATATATATATATATATATATATATATATATATATATATATATATATATATATATATATATAGATATATATATACAGTTTTGAACGGACCTCATTTTCGTCATCTACTAGGTAGGATCGATGGACATTTGAAGAAAAATTTCGAAAATTCCGTCATGAGTACAACCTCAATAGCTGATTTCCCTTAAGGGAAATCTGCTAATATTTGGTATTTAGCCTTAATAAAGTGGTTCATACTACAAAAGCTTATTGTTAAGATGACATGAGTAGAAGTGGGGGTTTGCTAGTGGGTGAAAACTGAAAAATGCAAATATCTGGGTTAATATTCAAGATAGTGAATTAATGTTTATAACAATATTTATAGTAAATTTAATTTACAATAAGATCTGTCCTATACAAGTTTTCGATCCGACCTATAGTGACGGAGATACTTCGAATTTTCGAAATTCTCCCCCTCTAAACCATCCTCCCCGTGGACCGATTTCATCCGTTAACGAACTTGATCATTCTTTCTACATTAAACGACTATATATCGAGTATGGTAACGATTAAACAATAATTGCAACCGCAAGAGCGGTAAAAGACAAATATATATATATATATATATATATATATATATATATATATATATATATATATATATACATATACAGTTTTGAACGGACCTCATTTCGTCATCACCTGGATAGGATCGATGGACATTTGAAGAAACAATTCGAAAATCGGGTCTTGAGTATACCCGCAATAGCAGATTTCCCTTAAGGGAAATCTGCTAAAATGCAAATATCTCGGTTAATATTCAAGATAGTGAATAAATGTATATAACATGATTTATAATGCATCTAACTTCCAATAAGATTGGTTCTATACACTTTTTCGATCCGACTTATAGTAACGGAGATATTTCGAATTTTCAAAATTCTCCCCCTCTAAACCTCCCCTCTCCTGGTCCGATTTTAGCCGTTAACGAACTTCTCTTACTTTTTACATAAAACGACTAAATATCCCGTTTGGTAGCGATCAAACAAAAATTGCGACCGCTAATGTGGTAATAGACAAATATATATACAGTTTTGAACGGACCACATTTTCTTCATCTCCTAGGTAGGATCGATGAACATTTGAAGAAAAATTTCGAAAATAGCGTCATGAGTATGGCCTCAATAGCTGATTTCCCCTAAGGGAAGTCTGCTAAAACCCTCCGCACTAAGCAGATTTCCCACGTGCGCCACGTATTTGCATTTAACTAAAAAAAATATAAGTTCAATGAGAAAAATATTTAGTATTAGCGCTTCAAATAATGTGCCTCATGATATAACAGCTTATTGCTAATATGACATGAGTTGGAGTGGGTGTTTACACAAATCTATATTTCAGAAACGACACATTTTATTGAAAAATGCTGTGACATTAAAGTTCTAGTCGACAAAATTATCGTCGAAACAAGTCTATAGTGGAAAGAAATCGATTCTGAAATAAATAAATAAATTAAATGAAATAACAAAATAAAATTAGTCTTGAATGAATCCAAAAGCATGTATACGGGAATTCTGCTAATGAAGTGGCTGACTTTGATAGGTACCCCCAAAGAAGGAGGCAGCTTAACTTGTCTTTTGTTATATATCTAATAAATATATACAATTTCCATGTCACAACGTTAGTTAGCGTACTCCTCCGAAACGGCTTTACAGATTTTTACCAAATTTTATATGCGTATTCAGTAGGTCTGAGAATCGGCTACTATCTATTTTTCATACCCCTAAGTGTTAAGGGTTGTTCACCCTTAACATTTTTTTTTTTAATTTTTGGACGAAATTTTTTGTTTTTATTTTTTTTATAATGTGGCATTAAAAAATACATACAACCCTAAATTTTTACTTTTTTATCACCAACCCCTATTTTTTTATAGCCATTTTAGTAATTTAATCATTATCATCCCGCTCGACAACTGATCAATTATAGTGTTTTTAAAAGTACTTCGATTAAAATTTCAATTTGTCCATCCAGTTCGTTTGTGCTCGTTAAAGATGGGCTAACAAAAAATATTGTTCACGCTATAGCATTAAAAGATTGATGTTGTTTGTTAGTGTTACTGTCGTAATTAAAATGTGATATGTAATTTTAAGAAATAAACTATAATGACTTAAAAATAATATTGTTTGGCGTTTGTTATTTTTATATTCCCTTATCGTTGATAGCGCTCCATGCCTATTTCACGCATATACCACATACACACTTATAATAAGTAAATTACTTTTTGTCTACTCTAGAATTTATCTAGAAACTAGAAATAATTTATATGGCAAAACAACGTTTGCCGGGTTATCTAGTATATATATATATATATATATATATATATATATATATATATTTGTAAGGACGTCTCTTTTGTTTTTCCTGGGAAGGATCGATGGTGATTTTTAAAGCTTTGCGAATATCGTTATATTAGTAGAAGCTCAATAGGTAATTAGTCTTAGGGGAAATCTGCTAAAACCCTCCCTAAGTTTTGCCGGGGAAAATTCGCCAGTGAAAGGAATATTGGCAGGTATTGGGTTGGAAGTCGGGGGGTGTTTGGTTCGTAGCTAACTGGCCACCCTGCTGCACTCTGTTGGAGCCGATCTCTACTACTCACAGAGTTCAACCACTAGAATGGATTTTGTATGTCTACGTCTCCCAAGTAAAAGTAGTCCTTCTCTCTCTCACAGCTGTACTTACTTACTCCAATATCTCTCGCTGGATTAATTCACCCCAATTAAAAGCCCTTAGTTGTTTTAAAGTGTTCGCCTTTGCAGAGTTGTGAATAAGTGCCAACTCCCCCGTCCCGAGTGGGAAGTTGAAGTCTGAACCGAGTGCCATGATTGATTTGAAGCGTCTTTCAGACCTGGATAAATCGCTTGTATTTCCATTTATCGCCCGTTTGCCGTCGTTTCGACGCTCTATTTATGGAACATAAGCCTCGTAGAAACAGGGGAGTGCAGCGGATAAAACGCAAGGTAAGCCACTCAATATTAAGTAACATTTTCTCTGCCCCAGAGTGCACTTTTCAATTTGTGTACCTACCCTTTTGTTTTGGTCTCTCTAATCTTATTTCAGTATAATTTTCTCAATAACTTCTTAAACAGGGACAAATTAATTTATATATCTGTTTATAAACGGAGCATGAATGTCGTTTGAGGTTGTAGTTTTGTTGAAATTCACATTCGTTATGTTTCGGCCATTAAAGCTTAAGAAGGGTTTCACTGAAGGGTGGGGACGTGTTAATGAACTTTATATATAACGGAGCTATTTTCCTATGGAATATGGCATATATTTACTCATTTACCAAAATTTTAATGATTACTATAAAACTTTCCCCCGTTTGTAATGGGTCGCCTTCAGTCTAACTGATGAAATATGGTGAGAATTTATTTTCGTGTGTGAAAAAAATCCTTTTTTCCTCCTCAGTTTGTAGTTTACTGTTTACTCGAATAGAAAAAAGTTGATTAAAGACGCTTCCTTTTTTATTGAACACAGTGAATATTTAAATTGGTGTTAGTCTGTTGATGATGTGTACAGTTGGAACTACAATTGCTCTACAATAATTCTTATTTATTTTTTTTTTTTTATTCTCAACAATGAATAAAGGAACGAAAATTTAAGTTCCTTTTTAGACATAAATTCTGAATACCTATGTAATAAAAAAAAACACGAAGTGATTATGCATCCTTTTATTTCTCTACATTCTCAGCAAAATTTAAATTTTACAATACTAATAAATATTTGTTTTTTGCAAACAATTTCAGGGACTCTCTTCAAAAATAAATAAATTTTGTTTAACATCATAACCTACTTTTGTGTAACCTGTCTTTCTCTGTTTAGCACAACCTATTGGATGTAAACAGAACTATTTGTGATGCTAATGTCTTCAAGAGCCAAATCAAATCTATGAAGTACTTTAAATATATTATTTCAGCTTGTTTTTCAATTTCGTTATTTATCATGTATATTCTTTTATTTATTTACTTTTTTTTGAAATCAAAATTTAAGTCATATTTTTATTAGTACTTCATTTATTTAATTTATGCATGGTTAAAGTAATTCATAATTTATTGATTAAATATTAATAAGGGGTATCTTTTTTTTTTTTTTTTTTTTTTTTTGTTTTTCTTTTTAGAAACCATCTTATCACCTTAAGCTCGGCTATTCCAGGTTTCTACTCTGGAGTAATTCATTTCGTATGATGTGAGATTCTAGCACTTCAGCGGAATAGGTCACGTTCACAAGTTAGTAAAGATAAATAAACTTAATTCACTAGTGATTTTATTATGATTATTCTGTGTGACACCTCATAAACATGCAATTACTATTTCCTCTAGCAATTAAATGTTTTAACAGTCATAATTTGTTTTTATTGTAAAGAACATTTTAAGTTGACGTATTTGTATTGATTTGTTGACAATTCCAGAGTGGCACAAATACTTTTAGATTTGTAAAGCATTAATAATTAGATAATCTGTTCAAATTAATATTGTGTGCAATTTATGATTTTTTTCATTAAAATGTCTGAAAGAATGTCGAGAATTCCTTCGTACTTTTTTAATACGAAAAGAAAAATGTATTAAACATTTGTATTCGAAACTTATTTCAACTGAGCTACTTTCAAATAGATTTGTATTTCCTATTTATTATATCTAAGTTGCAAAAGTTCATTCATAAATACTACTGATAAGAATCCTGTCCCAAATACAAGTTGTTTTTAAATGTTATCAGTCAAATTATAACCTGCTTCCCTATAGCCTCTTTTAATTTAACCTTGGGGTGAATAACTCCCAGATGAAGGAATGTCATGCATTCATGAGTCAGGCTGCAGTTCCTGGAGAAAGCACTCCTCACAAATAAAATGAAACTAAATGCACAATGAATTGTGTGATCTTTCTCTGAGAAAATCTAAATAGCGTTTGCAATTTCTTTATACTAAAACATACAAACTGTTTTATGTTAGAACCTGATTGATTATAAATGTCTGTTATAAAAAATAGTAACTTTCAGTATTGAAAGTATGAAGTTTCCATACTACGTATAGTGCTGTGGGGGGGGGGAGTATCAGTGAATTTATAATTCGAGATTTATGTTTAATATCCAGTGAAATTTTAAATAGTAGCTTCTTAAAGTGTTTGTATTTCATTAAAGATCTTGTGACTATTTATAACCTGCCTTGTGTAACCTTTAATCATCATTAACCTTTTTGTCATTTACTGAAAGTCAGAAGATTTTGTTTTTGAACTTTGTTGTTCACAATATGCTCGGTGTTTGTTTGTATTTTATATTCAAAATAAATAATTAATTACATTATTTGTTTTCTTATTATTTTCTGTTTACTTCTTCCATTTAAAAAATTGAACACTCTTGATCACAGTAGGTTCCTTTATTTGTTAGAAATTTTAAATAATTCACCATATAAACAAACCAATAGCTTTAGACTGTCAAAGAATGAAGAATATAGGTTTCTTGATTTAGAAGAAGGAATGTATATATATATAATTAAAGGAAACTCTAGTAGAAATTAAATAATACATCTGTACAGAAGTTTTTAAACCTCTGATGACCTCTCACAGCTGTCATGCAAATAAAATAAAAAAAAACAAACAAAACAAATTTCATTAACTAAATGTAAACAACTAGCCAATCTACCTCTTGCACTTATGAAATCAAGGGCTTTGCTACAAGGGGGATATGGCTAAAGTGTAGTTTAGTCCCCTCGTACACCATCTTGTTTCGTCACTGTCTAAGGATCCAACAAATTAGGTGAGTTAAAAAAAATTGAAATCCTCACCCTTGGTTAAAACCACCGATGGCGTATTTTGGAAATTTTTGAATACAGTCACTCAAGTCTAAAGTGTTAATAAAGATAAAGTTAGAAAAACAAAATGGCCGTGGTCGTCATTTTGAAAAGTGTGCCACCAAGGGGGGGGGGGCTAAACTACACTTTCACTGGGTGATATTGTTCGGAAAAAAAAATTAAAAATAGAAGTACAACAATAAATAGAAAACAGTATAACAAAACTAAACAAAATACCATAAAATTTGAAAGGAAACAATATATAAAAATTACTTACAAATAAATAATAAAGCTGGTTAAAATAAATTTAAAATGTTACCTATTAAATCCATTAGAGAACTAATTAAAAATATTATAAATGAACAAATTACCAGATGTACTACAACAATAGAATAAAAAGTCTGTCACACAGGGGCTGTTAACTAATTCCCATGTGCATCACGTATTTGCATTTTTCTCAAAATGTAAATGTACAATGAGAACAATATTTGGTATTCGGGCTTCAAATAAAGTGATTCATAATATAACAGCTTTTTTAAAATATGACATGAGTAGGAGTGGGGGTTTACTGATGGCCAAAACTAAAATATGGAAATATCTCGGTTAATAATAAATTTGTAACAACTTTCATAGAACATCTCACTTGCAATAAGATTGAGTCTATACAATTTTTCGACCTGATGCAAAACAACAAGATATTTTAGATTTTTGAAATCAATTTAGACGAAACATATATATATATAACAAAATCCATAGAACATCATATTTTCAATAAGATTGACTATAAATATTTTTAACCTGATGCATAACAACTAGATATTTTGAATTTTAGAAATCAATTTAGAGGAAACATGTATGTAACAACATTCATAGAACATCACATTTTCAATAAGATGACTAAATTTTTTCAATCCTAGGCATAACAACAAGATAATTCGAATTTTTGAAATTCTCCCTGTCTAAACCCCACCCCCACTAGTCTGATTTTAGCCGTTAACGAACTTGATCTTCGTTTTCACTTGAACCATTTAAATATCAAGTTTGTTAATGATCAGACAAAAATTGTGACTCCTAGAGCGTTAACAGACATATATATGTATATATATATATATATTTAAAACTGGGATATCTGGCTAGCTTGCAGAGGCCCTTGGGACTTTTAGCAGATTTATCTCAAGGGAAAATAGCTTTTGAGGTTGAACTCTCTTGATCATGATTTTTCAAAAAATGTTTTATAAGCCTACTTAGAAAATGAGTATAAAAAAACCACACACAATTTGTATATATATTTATTATCCCTATAAAAGTAAATCTTCAAAGAGGGAGTTTATTTACTATGCCCCATACAGCTTAATTCATCACATGTATTGATTTTTTATACAAAGCATTATGAATACAAGTATAATTGAATTATTTTTTTTTTTAATTTAAAGGAATAACATACATATAATAGACGGTATTACGAAATAAAACATTTTTGAAATACACAATGGAAATATTTTATAAAGTAAATAATTAAAGTAATTATTATTATTATTATTTATTAACGTCCACTTTTTGCAACTTAGGCTAATTGGGACGGGTTATCTACAGGTTACCACCTTAGTAATTAAATAAACATATTCAAATAATATGTTAAACAGTTGTGTTCAAAAAATCTGTGTTTTATATATAACAAAGAGTGTTGTCAATTTTTGGTTAGTTAAAACTTCAAATCATGCCAATATTATAGAAATAATATTTCTTCTTGGCTTCTTATTCGTGGGCTGTCGACACCCGAATATGTTTTTTAGTATTTTACTGAATTATTTGCTATGTACAATTGTTTCTATTATTATGCTGGTATTGCTACCATCATGTTTTAATCTTATTTGCTTTAAAGGTGTTACTTACCTAATAGTTGGTTTGTTTATAATAACATCATTGCTGTGTACTCCACTTGCACAATGTTATGTTAATGTAACCTTCCTCCTTTTTACATTACTTATAACCTTATCATCTGTGTTGCCTTAATCTGATATTTTATTAACATAATTTAATTAATAGGATATGTAAAATTATGAAAAATAAATAAGAAAAATAGCGATGAGTAATTTTATGTCCATCTTATATTTTAATGTGCATTTTAGTTAGATAATATATTGTATAATATATATTCTGACTCTCATCATTAATATATTTCTAGCTCAAGCACCTCTTTAAAAAAAATGCCTCTATTTAAAAGATTTTTATTTTCATAAATCCCAACGTGTTTCAAGCTTGTGTTCCTTTTCATGGAGCATCATCCAAATTATAAAAATAATTTACAATAAATTTGATAAATTAATTTGAAATCTATATATGTATAAATATATACTACCTCTTATAATATTAAAACTTTATGATATACATAGATATTAAACCGATTATTTATTATCATAATATAAAATTTATTATTATTATTTATTTACGTCCATTTTTTTCTACTTTGGATAATTGGGACGGGTTATCTACAGGTTACCACCCTTTTAGCAAATTTCCCTTATGGGAAATCAGCTATTGAGGATGTACTCATGTCGGAATTTTCGAAATTTTTCTTTAAATGTCCATTGATCCTACCTAGTAGCTGATGAAAATGAGGACCGTTCAAAACTGTATATATATATTTCTCTGTTACCGCTCTAGCAGTCACAATTTTTGATTGCCCGTTACCAAACTCGATATTTAGTCGTTTTATGTAAAAAGAAAGATCAAGTTCATTAATTTATCTTTAAAAAATAATAGAGTTTGTCCATAAAAGGTCGAGTTTTAGCCAACAAGTTATAGTTTAAATGCACACATCTTATAACAATGTAGGTTATTCCTAAGTTCCTTAGTTTACAATATTTCAGTTTCAAATTATATCATTTATTATCCACATAAAATAAATTATTAACTATTGTGGTCACATTTATCTATTTTTTAATCACATGTATAAAATAATTTTTGCCACATTTCATCAATTTATTATTATTATTATGGGGGAGGTTTATACTCAGTAAAAACTGGAATAAATTCCATATCGGGGGGGGGGGATCCAACCGATATGGAGTTAGTGATTGTGACATGTTAAGGGGAATTTAAACATTTTCGCACGATTCTGGCAGTATCAAGAAGTACCCCTTGCTGTGCTTCTTTTATAATTGCTGTTGGCAGATTTAAATCCTTGGTGCCCGTTATTGCCGTTTTTGGCACGAGTCCATTTGAACTAACTATAATAGGTGTAACTATGGCAGATTTCAGTTTGTATACCTCTTTGAGCTCGATAGCCAATTGTTGATATTTTCTTAATTTTTCGGCATGGGATTTTCTAATATTCTCATCATTGGGTACTGCAATGTATCAGGAGTGTTATTGATCTTGTCCATAATGAGAATATCCGGTTTGTTATGATGAACGGTGTGGTCAGTTATCATCGCTTCGTCCCAATACATCTTTATATTATCTTTTTCCAATAATTTTTGAGGACTATAGCGATAATAAGCGACCTTCCGGTCTACCATGCTGAATTTCTCCGCTAGAGCTTGATGATACATATATTTATGCCATGTTATTGTGCCGTTGTAAGTATTCCGACCTAGCAAGTATTTCACAACCAGCCGTGATATGTTGAATGGACTCATACGATTTGTCTGAGACACTACTGTCCATGAGGATATGACGTCTGTATGATCTAGTGGCAATCACTTGGTCTGTAATGAAACATTATTACTATTGTTATTTATTAACGTCCACTTTTGCAACTTAGGCTAATTGTGACGGGTTATCTAGAGGTGACAACCCTTTTCTAGCCAGAGTGGGATTTTAGGATGTCATTTAATGAATTTCGTCACTAAATAATTTCCTTTGCCCAGTCAAATTGTCATATTTTGTTAAATTGTCATATTTCCCGTCTCCCGTGCATTTCAGTTATTAAGGACAACATATTAACATAGATTTGAATTAATATTTCCAGGTGAGGTATCTCATAGTTCAAATTGGAATGAATTGTTGAGGATATCAATATTTCTACGCATATTACTTGCTCCACACATTGTTCCTGGAGAAATGTATAAAACAAAAGTTAATCGAAATAACAAAGTAAACAACTTTTGTTATGTGCATGTTTGTCGAAAAACAAATAGACAATGAAATACCGCGAATTTTTATTTCAGGCCACCCTTATAACCCCCACTCCCGTTCTAACCAAAAAATTTTAATATAGCTTATAATCATGGAAGAATTAATGCTAATTGACATACCGAGTTTTTAAGTCCAGTTTAATCGTTAGCGCCCAATGAAATAGTTGACTTCTGCTTTAGTTTATAGTGTATATCTTGGGTATAAGAAAAAAGTGTATATTACAAAAGTTACTCTAAATAACAAAATAAACAACTTTTGTTATGTTCATATTTGCCGAAAAACGAATAGAAAACGAAATACCGCTATTTTTAAATTCAGGCTTCCCTCATAACCCCCACTCCTGCTCATCCCTAGAAATGTTGGTATGGCTTGTTATAATGAAAGCGTTAGTGCCAATACATTTACCGAGTTTTATTTATTTCGGTTGGGTCTTTTGTCTCAAATAAAATTGTCCACTTCCGCTATAGGTTTCAGCGTATATCTCATTTATAATTCGGTATACGAAAGAAGTGTATAAAACAAAAGTTTCTCTCAACAACAAAGTAAACAACTTTTGTTATGTGCATATTTGCCAAAACCCCAATATGAAACGAAATATCGCTATTTTTAATTTCTGACTTCCCTTATAACTCCCACTCCTGCCCGTCCCTAGAAATGTTGGTATGGCTTGTTATAATGAAAGCGTTAGTGCTAATACATATACCGAGTTTTATTTATTTCGGTTGGGTCTTTTGTCCCAAATAAAATTGTTCACTTCCGCTATAGGTTCTAGCGTATATCTCGTTTATAATTCGGTATACGAAAAAATGTATAACACAAAAGTTACTTTAAATAACAAAATAAACAACTTATGTTATGTTCATATTTGCCGCAAAAAACAATAGGAAACAAAATATCGCTATTTTTAATTTCAGGCTTCCCTTATAACCCCCACTCCTGTTCGTCTCTCTAGAGAGAGAGAGAGAGAGAGAGAGAGTGAGAGTGAGAGTGAGAGTGAGAGTGAGAGTGAGAGAGAGAGAGAGAGAGAGAGAGAGAGAGAGAGAGAGAGAGAGAGAGAGAGAGAGAGTGAGAGAGAGAGAGAGAGAGAGAGAGAGGGGGGGGGAGAGAGAGAGATTGAGATTGATTATAGCTTAGTACTATTTTAGCAGATTTCCGTTAAGGGAAATCAGCTATTGAGGTTTTACTCATGATGCAATTTTTGAAGAAATTTCCTCAAATGTCTATCGATCACCTAGTAGATAACAAATATGAGGTCCGTTTAAAATTATTGATATATTTACTTGTCTGTTAACGATCTAGCGACAGCAATTTTTGTCTTTTTGTTACCTAACTCGATTACGTATTTTATGTAAAACTAAAGATCAAATTTGTTAATGGCTAAAATTGTACTGGAGGGGTGGGGGGGGAATGTTGAAAATTTGAAATATATCTGCAATTATACACCAGATCGAAAAATTGTATAGAACCAAACTTATTGTAAATTTAATTGTTTATAAATGTTGATTGTTATTTATGTATTAGCAGATTTCCCTCAAAGGGGTTTATTTTGACTCAGAGTAATATGCTACCTCTCTTAATCAAGAGCATTTTTTGTTGGAGGGGGGAGGGGTCGTGCAGTGTATTAAGGAATACTTTGTTCATGTACTTTAATTGGGATACTTATTTTTGAATTGAAAATATTGAGGTTAGATAGTATTTACATAAAACTTAGTGGCTAATCATAGTTCTAGGAGTGAAAATTATTTTGTGAAGATTTTTGCCAGGGTTTGGTTGACTGTAGAATTCATCTAATATTTTATTCAGATATTCCTTATGAGATTCAGCTCGGCTCCTGATTTATAACCAAAGTATTTTATGCAATCTTCACTCGCTCCTCTTCTCCAGGCGCTGTCATGACCTCCCATATATCACGTAATATCACAGATCATTGCCACTCTTATATTATTTGTTGTATACGTCTTCTCTTCTCAAGGTAAACTACCCAAATATTTGTATACCCTAATATTGAAAAACTTATGAAGACACAAATCGGTTTGCCCGTAGTGTAGGCTGACCTGTGTAAATTTATTAAGCTCTTCCTGAGGTTAAGGTCTATTTAATTAAAAGTCCGTCACGCAGGGGCTGCGTAAACTAAGCAGATTTCCCTCGTGAAGTTTAGTAATAGATAAATCTACATACTGGTAACACAACACCACCGTGAATAAATACAAACGGAAATAAGAAATGGTCCATCCAATTTCAATAACCTGCCGACAGGAAGCGTTAGGTTAAAATTGTAAACAAACGGGTCTGCCCTCCTCACACCGGAAAGAAAAACTATTACTGAAATATATCAGAATATAACATATTAATTTTATTGAGAACTATTTACTATATCTAGTACTGTAATTAATAATGAGTCAGAATAATTGTTATCCCTATCAATCAAATTTTAGTAGTCGAAAACCTTAAGACGGTGGGGGGGGACATATTTGCATGTATCTCGTATAATAAAGGGCTCTTGAATACAATTTTTGGTATTTAAACTTGGAATAATGTGATTTATTATGTAGCAGAGTATTGCTTATGTAACATGAGTAGAAGTGGTTTGCTGATGGCTGAAAACTGAAAAATGCAAATATCTCGGTTAATATTCAAGATAGTAACAATATTTATAGTAAATATAATTTACAATAAGATTTGTTCTATACAAGTTTTCGATCCAACCTATAGTAACGGAGATATTTCGAATTTTCGAAAATCCTCCCCTCTAAACCCCCCCCCCACCCCCTGGATCGATTTCAGCCGTAACGAACTTGATCTTTCTATCTTTCTTTTTACATAAAACGACTAAATAACGAGTTTGGTAACGATTAAACAATAATTGCGATCGCTAGAGCGGTAACAGACAAATATATATATATATATATATATATATATACAGTTTTGAACGGACCTCATTTTCGTCATCTCCTGGGTAGGATCGATGGACATTTGAAGAAAAATTTCGAAAATCGCGTCATGAGTACAACCTCAATAGCTGATTTCCCTTAAGGGAAATCTGCTAAAAAGTCTGTCACACAGGGGCTGTGTAAACTAAGCGGATTTCCCTCGTGAAGTTTAACAATAGATAAATACTGGTAACACAACACTACCCTGAATATTAAGTGAATAAATGCAAACGGTTATAAGAAATTTTTCTCCTCCCGGCGGAAAGTGTCTCAAATATAAACAAACAGGTCTGCCAACGGCTCACCAGAAAGAAAAACAATAACTGAAACATATCAGAATATAACATCTTAATATTATTGAAAACTATGTACTATATCTAGTACTGTAATTTATAATGAATCAGAATAATTTTTATCTCAATCAATCAAATTTTAGTAGTCCAAGGAATTTAAAACGGGCAGGGGGAGGGGGAGGGTCGCCAGAATATATTTTATATGTATCTCGTATAATAAAGGTCTCTTGAAAACGATAGTTGGTATTTAAGCTTCGAATAATGTGGTTTACTATATAACAGAGTATTGTTTGTGTAACATGAGTAGAAGTGGGGGGTTTTCTGAAGGATGAAAAATGCAAATATCTCAGCTAATGTTCAAGATAGAGAATAAATGTATATAACAATATTTATAGTAAATTTAATTTGCAATAAGATTGGTTCTGTACAATTTTTCAATCTGACATATAGTAACGGAGATATTTTGAATTTTCGAAAATCCTCCCCTCTAAACCCCCCTCCCACTGATCCGATTGATCTTTTTCTTTTACATAAAATGATTAAGTGTCGAGTTTGGTAATGATCAACCAAAAATTGTGACCGTTAGAGCGTTAACAGACATATATATATATATATATATAGATATATATATATATATATATATATATATATATATATATATATATGTGTGTGTGTGTGTGTGTGTGTGTGTGTATAGGGGTCTATATATATATATATATATATATATATATATATATATATATATATATATATATATATATAATTTTGAACGGACACCATTTTGTCATGTCCTGTGTAGGATCGATGGACATTTGAAGAAATTTTTCGAAAATCGTGTCATGAGTACGAATAGCTGATTCCCCTTGGGGGAAATCTGCTAATACACCACCAACTGCTTTTAAACTGTTTTAAAGGCCCTCACTTGCTCCTTTAAAAATTTTTTTAGCACCCCTAGGAAGCTTTTTTAATATCCTTTTAATGGCCAACACCTACTTCTAAAATCTTTTAATGGTTTTAACCAGCTTCTTTTAATATCTTTCTTTTAATATCTATAATCACCTAGGTACTTATCAGTTATTGGGAGTCCACCCACCTACAGATGATTATTAAATCATAATTAAAAGAAAATCGCTTCGTAGATGATAAAAATGAGGCCCGTTCAAAATTGTATACCTATATAAACTTACACTTGTCTGTTATCGCTCTAATGGTTGCAATTTCGTTTTGATCATCCGAACTCGATATTCAAAAAGTTTTATGTAAAACTAAGAGATCAAGCTCATTAACAGTTCTGACCAGTGGTAGGGGGAGGTTTAGAGGGCGGAATTTTGAAAATTCAAAATATATCTGTTATTATGTCAAATGTAATGCCCTATAAATATGTTATACACAATGTCCCTTTATCCTTAATACTAATCGAGATATTTGGAATTTTTAAGTTTTCAGCCTTCAGTAAACCCCACCAAAAGGGGTCCTTAAAATTCATCGTATACTAATGATAAGCCGATATTGGACATGTTTTATTCCTAGCTTAAATACCAAATATTGTTTTTAGTAGACCTATGTTACATGGGATACATGTAAATACGCTGAGTGATAACATCATCAATTAGGGAATTTACATTCTTTACACAAGAATGTACATTCCCTACATTTCATGTTATAATTAATTTATATGATGAGTAATAAATTCCTCGTCCAGCATGTAAATATAAAGAAATGAAAAATAATGATGCTCCATTGGCGTGAGTATTTTGGATTAATCATCCGTAATTTACATCTCGGTAAATGTGAACAACTCTGTTAAAAGCTATTTCTACATTAGCTGTATAATGTATAGCAAGGAAGATTCCTGTAATAATTTGAATTATTAACACGTTAAGGACGGCACGGGGTCAATTGACCCCGTACGTAACTGTCTCCCAGTACGGGTCGGTTTTGAAGATAAATGTTCAAAAAATACTTTGACGGTTTTTGCTTTGTACTAGTAAATATAATTAAAAATAGTACGTTTATGCATTTCAAATCCAAAAAATACGTTGTATATCATTGAAAAAATGCACGGGGCTTTATGCCGGCCTGGGGACTGGTATTTGGGCTCTAGTCCGGCACGGGCTCATATAGCCCCGTGTTATTTCCCGTGCTTATCCTGCGAACTGCTTGTTCTGTTATTTACAAAGGCTTATGTAAATGACAGAACGCGTCCCTCCCCTTTCAGTTTACTTTTTGCTGTCATTTCGAAACATTAATCTGTATAATGAGCAAATCACGTGGCCGACAATTAGTGGATTTAGCTTTATTAAAAAAGTGTTCCGGGTGTTTCGAAAAATTAAGAAAAACATTGTCCTCTAAAGAAGCAGACAAAAAAGTTAGAACGTATTGTGAAGAGTGCAACATGAAGTCACTTTGTCTACAATGTTTCAACAACTGCCATACATCTATGTCCTAACCATTGTGATAATGAAGAATTGTTAATTACAAAATAATTATTTGTTTATTCATATTTTTTCTTTATTATGTTTATTTTCCAATTATTTGTTTAAACTCAACTCCTAGTTCCTAGTTTGTTTTTCTCGTTTTGTAATTTTATCTTTATAAATTAATAAATTTTGATTGTAATGTGTCGTAATTTAAAGTTAAATCATATTCACCCATTTTAAAGTATAAAAAAAATTAAAATCCTTTGTTGATCACCAAAATTATCACACAAAGGAGAAAAAAAGTTCCCGACAAGGTGAAAAATGTAAGGTAAATATTCATTTCTAAGTCACGTAACAAAAAATTGATGAAAACACGGCCTGCGACTGCCATATATTTTTTGATGTCCAAAGAGTAAAAAAATGTTTGAATATAGCAATTTAGTTCATTTTTCGAGTTGTAGTAGCGAATTAAAAGGGGACATAAGTACGGGGTCAATTGACCCCGTACCGTACTTGTGGATAGACCACATTTTTGATGTCCGTCCTGAACGTGTTAAGCATATACCTAATAAAGATCTTATTTGTGTTTGATATTTAACCATTTCATTCAACAGTAAAGAACATATTTGTTTATTGCTATAATTGGACCAGGTATAGGGTTTAGAGAGGGGGGGGGAGAGTTTGAAAATTCAAAATATATCCATTATTATGGCGGATTGATAACATTTTTAGAACCAATTTTGTTGAAACTATTGATGCTCTACAACTGTTGTTCTACACATTTTTTCGTAATCAAATATGAAGCTTTCGTGTTTTTCAGTCTTAGTAAACCCCCACTCCTACTTATCGAATATTTATTTAGAAATAGAAATATCCATCAATCCAACCTAGGAGATCACAAAAATGAGGTCCGTTCAAAACTATATATCTATATCTATATATATATATATATATATATATATATATACTACTAGCTCAGATGCCCGGCTTCGCCAGGGAATTCATTTGAGGCTGAATGAATGGTGATGGTATTTTTTTGGTAAGGCTTTATTTTGCACGATATTTTGACATTTACCCGTCCCAGTGTTAAGGGTTAATACTCGTTGTTGGCATTTACTAATAATAAAATTAATTTTTTATGTAAGCCTTCACTGTCCTCCAAATTGTCATATTTCCCGTCTCCTGTGCATTATGCATAGATTACAGTTATTAAGGACAAAATATTAAAATAGATTGAATTAATTTTTCTATAATATAATATTTCTACGCAAATTACTTTCTCCACACATTGTTCCTGGAGAAATGTATAAAACAAAAGTTAATCTAAATATCAAAGTAAACAACTTTTGTTATGTGAATGTTTGTCGAAAAACAATTAGACAATGAAATATCACGAATTTTTATTTCAGGCCTCCCTTATAACCCCCACTCCCGTTCTAACCTAAAAATTTTAATATAGCTAATAATCATGGAAGAATTAATGCTAATTGACATACCAAGTTTTTTTTAAGTTAGGTTTAATCGTTAGCGCCCAATGAAATAGTTGACTCCCGCTTTAGTTTATAGTGTATATCTCGTTTATACTTTGTTAAAAGGCAAAAATGAATATCACAAAAGTTACTCTAAATAACAAAATAAACAACTTTGGTTATGTTCATATTTGTCAAAAAACGAATAGAAAACGAAATACCGCTATTTTTAAATTCAGGCACTCCTTATAACCCCCACTCCTGCCCATCCCTAGAAATGATGGTATGGCTTGTTATAATGAAAGCGTTAGTGCTAATACACATACCGAGTTTTATTTATTTTGGTAGGATCTTTTGTCCCAAATAAAATTGTTCACTTCCGCTATAGGTTTTAGCGTATATCTCGTTTATAATTCGGTATACGAAAAAAGTGTATATAACAAAAGTTACTCTAAATAACAAAATAAACAACTTTTGCTATGTTTATATTTGTCAAAAAACCAATAGGAAACGAAATACCGCTATATTTAATTTCTGGCCTCCCCTACAACCCCCACTCCTGCCCGTCCCTAGAAATGATGGTATGGCTTGTTATAATGAAGGCGTTAGTCCTAATACACGTACCGAGTTTTATTTAGTTCGGTTGATTCTTTTGTGCCAAATAAAATTGTTGACTCCCGCTATAATTTTTAGCGTATAACTCATTTATATTTAGGTATACGACGAAAGTGTATATAACAAAAGTTACTCTAAATAATAAAATAAATAACTTTTGTTATGTGCATATTTGCCGAAAAACCAATAGGAAACGAAATATCGCTATTTTTAATTTCAGGCCTCCCTTATAACCCCCACTCCTGTTCGTCTCAGAGAATATTAGTATAGCCTAAAGTCTAAGTTGGGCTAGTAGTAATATACATACCAAGTTTCATAAAATTCGGTTCAGCCGTTTATGCGTGAAAAGGTAACAAACAAACATACACGAAAGAAACAAAATGCAGTTATGGTGTCTATGACATGTGAAACGAAAAGTTATCGTGAAATTTCGCAAAAAAAATCAATGTACAGACAGAGGTTACAATTTTATATATATATATATATAGTACATAGTTGTTTCAATAACATCAACATATCGAAGGAAATAAGCTACTATATACCAGAATTAAAAAGTCCGTCACGCAGGGGCTGCATAAACTAAGCAGATTTCCCACGTGAAGTTTTACAAAAGAGAAATTTCACGAGAGCCGAACAGTTACGAAAGCAGCCGAACTAGCTTTTGGCAGGAAACTCACTTTTGTCCGTTACACGTCCTCATTTAATAAAAATGCAAATATCTCGGTTAATATTCAAGATAGAGAATATATGTATATTTATAGTAATATTTTTAACAATATTTATAGTAAACTTAATTTGCAATAAGATTGATTCTATACAATTTTTCGATCCGACGTATAGTAATGGAGATATTTCGAATTTTCCCCCCTAAATCCCCCTCTCCCTGGTCCGATTTCAGCCATTAGCGAAGTTGATCTGTCTTTTTGCATAAAAAGACTAAATATCAAGTTTGGTAACAATTAAACAATAATTGCGACCGCTAGAGCAGTAACAGACATATATATACATATATATATATATATATATATATATATATATATATACATATCACTGGGTAAATTAATTATTAGAAAATTCCAATTCTTTAATGTTTTGAATAATTAATTTAAGTAAACCAGTGTTGATAACCAACCCTCAAGCTGAAAGGGAAGTTGGATAGAGGCTAACACAGTTAATTGTGTTAACTTATTTTCTGTTAAATGTTGGCACTATTGGAATGTCTTCCTACTTATAACCGACTTTCAAAACTATGTATACTCAGAGTGGGTTTTTCAGAAAATATGTGCATTATAGATACTATTTAATTATAATAAATGCTATACATGATTATGATTTGAATTATTCATGGTGTGTCAAACAGAGAGGGAACTCATTTCATTTACTCTTTTCAGCTAAAGTTTCTATTTTTTAAGTACACATTGAAGCCTTGCTACAAAAATACCCTCAATATTCAACCTCTAATGATTTCCAGAACAGAGCCGAGTACCTTAGCTAGTACATGTATAAATTAATTTTTTTAGTGTTAAAACTGGTTAAGGATGAGGGAGGAAGGTTCTCAAAAAACTATTCATTTCTCAGCCCCCATTTAAAGACATAAAATATCATGTAATAAGCTATTTTTTATCCAATGCCTTGAAAATGAGTAATTTACAAATTTTGTATTTTGACCTCTCCCTCTCTTACAAACCCCTCATAGGATGTATCTGTATACTCTGGAAACTTATTATATTTTATTACTCATTTGAAATGTTTAATTTATGAGTTCCGTGTAGATTGATTTAGTAAATTTTGTTTGCAGGATGGTCGTTGATTCTGGACAGCTGAAGATCCTAACTAACACGACGGGCATGAGTCCTCGAGAACTCTCTGAAAATGATGACATTGCAACGTCTATCGTCTTGGACCCTTATTTGGGTTTCATTACCCATAAAATGAACGTGAGGTAAAAGCAGTAATTTAGTGATTACTTATTGATTTAATGATGCACTTTCTGGTGGAAAATACTCAGGACGTATATATTTTATACAGGTATAGGCCGATAAAAGCAAATAAGGAAGAGTTAAAGCAAATTATTGAAGAGTTTCGTCGTGATCAGAATTATGAGGCGACTTACAAGAAACTTCTCAATGGCGATTGGCTGCCTCGCTCGTGCTATATCCGGAGTAAACTACAGCAACAGAGGCTCGAACAACATGTAAGCCACAAATATTTATATATATCTCTCTTAGGAGATTTCCCTTAAGGGAAAACAGCTATTGGGGTTGTCCCCATTGAAATTTTCTTCAAATGTCCATCGATCCTACCCAGGAGATGATAAAAATGAGGTCCGTTCAAAATTATATATATATATATATATATATATATATATATATGGGAGGGGGGGTTTAGAGGGGAGGATTTTGAAAATTCAAAATATTTCCGTTACTATACATCGGATCAAAAAATTGTATAGAAACAATCTTATTGCAAATTAAATTGACTATTAATATTGTATATATGCATTTATTCTCTGAATAAACCAAGATATTTGCATTTATATTATGTGTGTATGTAATGGACAAGATGAGATTGGCTAACTTTGGTCCTAGTCGTGGGTTTCTGGCAAAAGCTAGTTCTGCCGTTTCCGTAACTGTTTGGCTCTCGTGAAATTTGTATATTTTAAAACTTCACGTGGGAAATCTGATAGTTTATGCACCCCCTGCGTGACGGACTTTTATTATAATAAAGGATTTGCTCAATGAATAATGAAATTTCCTTCTTTTTTTTTACCTATTGAGTGATCCCATAGTCACTTCTGTAATAAAGTAAATGAGAAATCTTCCATAATTAGATTGTGATAACAAAAGAAATTTCAATTGACTAGTCATAGCTTATCATATTGTTGCGTTTATTACAAAAATAATAAATGTTGATTATTAGAGTTCTTTTGGATTGCATAATTAAACACATAAGCTTTAGACTTTTTATTACTGCACAATTTATTTAACAATGCACTATACACTTGGTTAATTATTCTTAATTACTACTCACAGTATGCACTGATAACTTCACTTCTTATTGCACAGTACAATAACTCACGATCACTCGAATCACTGAAGATCACAAAACACGTCACTGCACTGATCTTCACAAAATATGGCACTGCACTGTTCTTCATATAAACATGGCATTACACTGATCTTCAAATAGAACACTGTACCATACCGCACTGAAACTAAAATGCACTGTTCACTAAAGCTGCACTGCATTATTCACTTGAAGAAAACTGAGAACAAACTAAACTGTCGGGTGAACTGGGCCACTTTTATAGACGAGATCAAAGAATAGGGGCCCAGACTGATCTAGGTCTCAGACAGGCTCCACCTTGAAAATTCCTGGTGCCATCTGTCGGTTCCTTTCATCTACTTCGTACTTCTTAAATACGTGATCAACTTTGTGCAACTCCCCATGCACGCAGCTTTCACAACCATATAATAAGCCTTGTATTTTTTTATTATTATTTATTTTTACTATAAGAAAGTTAAATACCTTTATGTAGTGCTAGTAAAATGAACCCTCTCTCTTCATTCTCATTCATTGCTTGACTGAATTATTTCTTTGGTTGTGCTCTTCCCGATGGGATATTCCGTGCCTTTGGCGCTTAACCACTTTTGTTGGATAATCATTTATGAAGCATATTTATTATGTGCATTGGCAAATCCCATTTAGTCCAGACCTTTACTGAGACTGCCCCATCTTGCGCAGATAAGCAGGAGCACCGTAACTTCATTTCTTTCCACCCTTAATACAAATATACAGATGTCTTTCCTGGTAATTGAATTTCATTTTATTACCTCCTCTCATTACTTGTTTCTGTTTATGCAAAAACCCACTACAAGTAATCGTGGGTTCTCTTTCCTTATAATTTTTGATGAAAAACTAAGAATTCCCTGACATGTCTCATTGTACTTTGTCTTTCAGAATCTAGTGCCGGGAAACCGATGAGTGGCATTATAAATTATTAATATTGGTTCCTACTTTTAGATTTACAGGTACCTGAGGGTGTTTGACAAGGACTCTGGTTTCATTATCGAGCCATGCTATAGGTATTCGCTCGAAGGACAGAAGGGAGCTAAAATTTCGGCTACTAAAAAGTGGTAAGTAATTGCAGAATAATTAGCCTAGTTACATGGTTCGCACTTTCTGGAAGAACGGGAGTCAAAAAAGTTGAGTGAATCATCATTTCCAAAATAAAAGTGTAAACCATGAATAAGAATTTAAGTTTCCTTTTGTGGCATTATTAGTCTTTGTTTTCCAAAAAGGTTCATTATTTCTTAATGTTGATTAGCTTTATAATAAACTAGTTGTGTTTTGCTCGAGAGATTCGACATCGAGACATTTTTAAGTGATTGAGTAACAAATCAACATACAGGAAAATTGTCATGCCTTGTTCTTTACCTAATTTAAATAGAATTTCAGGCAAACCTGAGAGTTTATATTTATTTATATATTTCTTATTGCAGGCTTAAAAATGAGAAGATCCCCTGCCTCGTGGGCTGTATTGCCGAACTTACGGAAGAAGAGGAGGCTCAGCTGCTGAGGCCGGGGAAAAATGATTTCAGCGTCATGTTCTCTTGCAGGAAGAACTGTGCTCAGCTCTGGTTGGGACCAGCCGCCTTCATCAATCATGACTGCCGAGCTAACTGCAAAGTAATTCTTATTATATTTAATTCTTTAAAACTTTTAAAAGTTCCAAGTCACTGTATAAAATCTTGTTATAGCAGATTTCCCTTAAGGGAAATCAGTTATTAAGGTTGAACTCATGATGTGATTTTTGAAAAATTTCTTTAATGTCCATCAATCCAACCAATGTAGCCTGTTCAGACTATATATACATATATATTTGTTAACACACTCCAGCGGTCGCTTTTGTTTGATCGGTAGCAAATTCGATATTTAAATGTTTTATGTAAAACTATAGTTCAAGTTGTTAACTGCTGAAATCTGACGTAAGTGGGGAGGGGGATTAGTGAGGGAATTTACAAAATTCTAAATATCTCTGTTATTAAGTGTCGGATTGAAAAATTGTATATAACCAATCTTATTGCAAATTTAGTCTTCTATATAAATTGTTATATATATTATTTTTCTCTATCTTGAATATTAATCAAGTTTTTTTTTAATTTTCAACCTTCAGAAACCCCCACTCCTACTCATATCATATTAACAATAAGTTATATGCTGATCCACTTTATCCTAAGCTTAAATCCCAAATATTATTTTTAAGAGACATTTATTGTGCGAAATACTCGTATATCCAAATTCGTTTTGAGTTGACATCATCAATTCAGATTTTGTTCTTGTCTCAAAAACACTTAATATGATCTATACCATACTCGATATTTAATTGTTTTATCCTGCACTGAATATCATATTAGTTATTAGCCGAAATCGGACCTAGAATATGGGTTAGGTGGGGGGGGGATTTTAAGATTTCTAAATATCTGTTATGTCATTATAGAACCAATTTTGTTTAAATATTGATACTGTCCAATTGTTCTATACATTTTTTCGTTACACAAATATTAAGCGAATTATTCATACTGTCATGTTTTTAGCTTCAGTTAACCCCACTTCTATTCAACGGATTTTAAATTAGAAATCGAGAATATTTGTTGAGATAAGATCATTACTGTGTCATTGCAGCACGTACAAAATCTACTTAGTTCACACAGACCCTGCGTAACTGATTTTTTATCGAAAGATCAAAAAGTCTGTTGGGCAATGCTGGGATATGAGATGCTGATGATCTCATCTCCTTCAAGCATTAAAATTTAATCTGGCCATGAGATATTCAGCTCGAGCTGCTTTTTTGCCATTGTGTAAATAAAAATACACCGAGTGACGAAAATGAGGTCTCTAGTTCTTCATGATTGTCAGGGTACTGAAGGGAAATATTTAAGCCAGTGTTGATATTGATAGGAATAAAACTCTGAAGAAAGCCCTTTCTTTCTTAAAATAAGGCCCGTCATGCAGGGGCTACGTATACTAAGCAGATTTCCCACGTGAAGTTTTACAATAGAGAAATCTGCCTACTAGTAACGAGTCTCTAAACCAATTTCATGAGAGCCGAACAGTTACGGAAACAGCACACATTTAATAAAAATGCAAATATCTCGATTAATATTCAAGATAGAGAATTAATGTACATAGCAATATTTATAGTAAATTTAATTTGCAAATAAGATTGGTTCTATACAAGTTTTCGACAACTTTTCCAATTTCAGCCATTAACGAACTTAATTTTTTTTTTTTATATGAAACGATATTTTTTATATATGTATGTATGTATATATATATATATATATATATATATATATATATATATATATATATATATATATATAGATGTAGTTTTGAACAGACCTCATTTTCGTCATCTCCTGGTTATGATCGATGGACATTTGAAGAAATATTTCGAAAATAGCGTCAAGAGTATGACCTCAATAACTGATTTCCCTGAAGGGAAATCTGCTAACAAGTGATGTCAAATTGTGATAACAGTGCCTTGGCAGCCTTGCAGAAATCTGCAAAACTTACTGATCAGCCCAATATATAACAACCATGTAAGATTGTTGTAATGTCTATTTTTGCACCTTCTCAGTAAATTAATACATTTTAACTCATTTTATTATGTTTTGAACAATAGATAAACTTGATTGACTCAATGAATCAAATTATATTTTTGTCATACCTGACGGTGGAAGCTTTTATCACGGACAGGTATGGCAACTGAACATATACTCGCTGAAATAACCCTTTATTTATTACCTCATGTTATTACATTCCTACTGAAGAAAAATGGGAAGGTGCAAGAACTATTTTGTTAATGAAATGATTTTGAAAAGTCATAGCAGTTCTCTTTTCTTTTCTTCTTTTTAACCTTTCAGCTTATAATTTGTTCAGTACTTAAATATATCTTATTATAGTTTGGTAATTGAGTTTTAAATCTGTTTTAGTTTGTCCCCACTGGTAGGGATACAGCATGCGTTAAAGTACTTCGAGACATTGAAGTTGGTGAGGAAATCACCTGTTTTTATGGGGAAGATTTTTTTGGCGATGGTAATATGTACTGCGAATGTGAAACATGCGAGAGGTAAAGTTGCCAAACAACAATTGTTGATGTTTAAATGAGAGGCATTTAGTATCAAAACCAGCTCAATCCTTTTTTTTTTTTTAAATTTTACGGGACCCAAAAAAAATGTCAGGCCTTGTCCTGGTAGTTCTTTCAGATATTTTATTTATTTCACTATACATTTGTTAAGCAACCAGAAAAAGTTATTTTTTTTTTTTCATTTATAGAATCATGATCTACATTTTTATATATAAAAACTAAGGGTTTGAGCTGGTTTTGAAATAATATTTGTTTATTTTCAAGCTCATTATTATTTTTTCTTTAGTTTCATGTAGTATTTCTATTTTGCAGCTTTTATTATTTGCCAAAATTCTAATCGTGAGCCTTTAAAATTTTATCCTTTTATTGCTGTGGTTATCGATCATGTTGGGTAAAATCCACTCCAGCTTTTGGTGTAGTTTACTTTTTTCAATAATAACAGAATTATATCAATAACATATGGATTTTGTATGTTTATTAAAGTTCCGTACATTGTGTCATCAAAAAAGGTAATAAATTTACTGGAATCTCCTGGCTGGTGGAGGTCAATCTATATTTCCATAGCCCACCCCAGAAAATCTAAGAATTCCTCGAATCACCATTACCAATGTCCCTTCTCTCACGTCCTGTTTTACTATCACAGATCAAACTTATTATTTGCTGCCTCTCTCACAATAAATCTCCAGTGTTTTCCTCTAAAATTGTTGCCCCCCACCCAATGCAATCATTATATTCTTAACATAATGTTCAAGTGCATTCTCCGCACTACCCATTTCCCTCTACTCTGGAAATTCGCGATTATAGTCTTTTTCCCAAAGCTTCGAAAATCGTCCCAGAATCCATCTTCCTATCGTCCTTTTAGCCTTTAATTAAGATCCTTCTCCCACTAGACGATTGTGCACGCTACCTTGGACTACATTTGGACAACAGACTTACTTGGAAATCCCACACAATAATTAAAAGACTGGAACTTAACAGACGATTTGACAACTTCACTAACTGCTAAATAGAAGATCTCACTTGTCTAAACAACTAACTATAAATTCCTACTTAAACCAATATGGACATACGAAATAGATGCGTGGGGTGCAACAAAACCTTCTAACATCATAAGCATTCAGACTTTCCAATCCAAAGTCCTGCGCACTATAGTAGATGCTCCATAATATATATAATTCAAACTACGCCCTCCATAAAGATCTTAATATCCCATTTGTAAAGGACCTAATTCCCTTAAGATTCAGAAAATTCCACAGCAGGCTATCCAATCATCCTAATCCAGAAGTCCTAGCCTTTTCCAGTTGCACTCATCCATATTCCCCTCCATGGCACCTCAAGAGACAATGGCCCAGAGATCTCCTATAGAAGTGTAAAGTGAAGTGATAGCAGTGGCTATTTTCTTCTCAAGTGTCATTCACCCTTAGCTCTTGACTTCCTTGCCAGGCTCTCATTGTGGTGAAGGGGTATAGCTTCTGTCGAGAGTGATGGAGGACAATTGTATTGCACACTATCACATTTCCAAATGTATTTAAATGCAGAATGTAATTTTCTTAATAAATTAAAATAAAAATAGAAAAAAAAGGTTCAACACCTCCACTAGGTTTTAACTCTATTCCAGAGCTCTAGCTAGCTTTCGGGGGCCCTGTCTCATCACCATTGCTCTGGAGTAGGGGAAGCCTATAGACGCTCGTGAATTGTAATCAATGTGGATGCCAATCACAATTCACATGATATCCACAATCTTCTACTGTTCTTGTTGTCTTCCAGAAGAAGTGAAATTGACTGAAAATAGTCGAAAACATGCAAGAGAAACAAAACATAACCGTCCCGGGGAAAAGTGTATTTGCTTTTTTAACCTCTTCATTATATAGGGTGTCCCTTATATGCGGTTCACAAATGATATATATCTTTTAAACTTTGAGAGACATCGCAAAATTGGCCCAAACATGTTTTTACTATAGTAAAAATTTTATTCAGAAAGTAGGTGGTTTTTGCCCAATTTGAGCTGACTCTTATAATTAGCATGATACTACGGATCAAGACCAGTCGAGTAACACAAAAACTATGTTCGAAATTTTCTGGATTGATCTGGTTTTGATATTAAATACCTCAATCATAATACTTTGTTATTATGATTAAATTCAAACATTTGGCAATAAAAGGTTCATATTTTTCCTATTTAGATTATACTAAAATGTCTGTAACATATTTTGTTTTCATACTGCAGCCTGTATCTTGAAGGTTTGATTGGAAAATAGGTTTAATATTTAAAATTAAGATTTTAGAATAAATAACCTTCCAACTGAGTGTTTTCTTTAACAATAAATGTTATATGAAGGTCGCATGAATAATATTGTGAGATTCTGCCTTTAAAATATTTTTTCAGAAAGTGCTTCTGCCTCTGTAATGATTATTTTTTGTTTTCTCCAAGCTCCAGATTAATGTACATAAACAAAACATTTAGTAGTCGAACAAAACAATGGAAATTCAAAAATGTAACACTGTAATTGAAAATTTGAAGCAGTTTTTTTTTTTTTTTCTGTCTAAAAGTGCCTTTCAAAACAAAAGGAGTATTTTAACTAGCAAGTATGGAACTAAAAAATATTTGCTCTGTTTCATCATATCAGTCCCATCTCAGGCTAAAATACATAATTATGAACAATTTAAGTTCAACAATACACACATCTTTTATATAAAAACTCATATGTTTTATATATAAAAATGAATCCTTAATTCCCTTGGTCACAAAATCACGCGCTAGATCAATTTTGCTAATTGTTTTTTTATTGTGTTTGTTATTAGAAAATTCTTATAAAAAAAAAAATTAGGAAAAAGTTATGGGGAACATTAGAAAATTTAAGAAACTTACTGACCATATTAACTTTTCTGATGCCCAAAATAATATCGCTACATTTTGTTCCTATTGATTTTTCATCAAAAGTAAACATACATTTAGCGCAAGTTGTTTATTTTGTTATTAAGAGTAACTTTTCTTATGTATACATTTGTTGTATAACAAAGTATAAACGAGAAATACGCTAAAAAGTATAGTGGGAGTCAACAATTTTATTGGGCACCAAAGACTGAACTGAGCTAATCAAAACTCGGTATATGAATTATTATTAACTTTTCCGTGGTTATAAGCTTTAAAAGTGTTCCTAGGGACAAGCAGAATTGGGTCGGTTTATAAGGGAAGCCTAAAATTGAAAATTACAATGTTTCATTTCCTATTTGTTTTTCAGCAAACATGCACATAAAAGAAAATGTTTATTTTGTTATATAGAGAAACTTTTGTTTTATACTTTTTTGTCCTATAATGAAGTATAAACGAGATATACTCTAAAACTATAGCGTGTGTCAATTTTACTGGGCATAAACAACTGAACCGAACTAAACAGAACTCTGTATATAGATTAGCATCAACTGCAACATGAAAATAAGCTATACTAGCATTTCTAGGGGTAAGCAGGTGTCAGGGTTCTGAGGCACGATATGTCAATGTTATTGAAACAACTCTGTACTATCTATATCTATTAAACATTACTTGGTAATGTCATTATAACAAAGGACAGTACGTGTTACACTCCATATGATGGTTTAAAGTGTTATTTCAGAAGCCTTGTAAATATAAAAGTGTGTATATTGTTGAGCTTAAATTGTTCATGATTATGTATTTTGGCCTGAAGATGGCATGAAGTGCAACCAGTCGTCAAATATAAACATTCAATGTAGGAGGACTACATCTTTCTTTTCCCTATAGTTTGGAGTCAACTTATAGGTCCAAAATTTTAGCACTTATCACAAGAGAATATAATTATACATTAGAAGCAATGGTAATGTGGATTTGTTGCTGAGTCGTCAGAACCAGAAGTACTCAATAAAAGTGAAAAATTATTATTGTTATTATTTATTAACATCCACTTTTTTGCTGTTAAAGCTAATGGGGATGGATTATCTTCAGGTTACCACCCTTTTCTAGCCAGGGTGGGACTATGGATTTTATTTAATGAGTCTGTCACTAAATAAATTCCTATTGCCCAGGCGGGAATCGAACTCGCCACTCTAGGTTTACCATGTGACATTAAGGCTAATGCTTTTACTCACATGGCTAACCTGAGCCCCAAGTGGAACATTAAAGTTCTAAAGTCAAAGACCATGGAAAAAAAAAAATGGTGAAGCTTATTGGGCATAAGGATGTAGGACGCCCAGAAAGCCATCTTTCTAAAAATTCTAATATTTTATGAATTTTGGTAAGTACAGTAGTTGCAAGTACCCAAGTGTTTGCAACTAAACGACATAGCCTTTGGATCTTGATGAATGAGATATCAATCCTGTTTTTATGTCTTGAACATTTCCGCTTGTTGTAGACATTGTGGTGGCAGTGATTTTAGAACCGATTCTACAAGGAAGAAGAGGAACGACTCTTTCTTGATTTATTATTAGAAGGCCAAGAGTTTTTCAAATAAGTATTATGAAAGAATTTTTTTAGAATTATATAAAGCTAAGATATAAATTTATTAATAGTATGTACTTAAGTAGAAGTAGACAAAGGATCACCTAAGGGATTTCGATAGGTTTTGAATTTTGACCAAAACCAAATTGTGCAAAATTTGTAGGAGAATAT
Organism: Riptortus pedestris; assembly: GCA_019009955.1. NCBI lineage: Eukaryota > Metazoa > Arthropoda > Insecta > Hemiptera > Alydidae > Riptortus > Riptortus pedestris. The sequence continues at coordinate 184,257,206 of CM032229.1, read as the reverse complement.
TACTCCTTTCAATGAAAATTTTTATAAACAGGGTGTCTGCAAGTCCTGAAATCGGCAATTGACTCACATAATTATAAAGTGAGTAACGCAAGTTTTAGAAGGAAACTAAAAAGTAATTTCAAATAATTGTCGAAAAACAAGTCAAGCTTTCTGCCATATTGAAATCACATTTCGGTAACATTTAGGTTGGTTTTGTCATTATTGGTAAGCTGGCAGTTGAAGCCCTTTTCCACCTGAATCCCACTTGCTTTGCTAGCTATAAATACAATCAGCTTCCTCGACTCAACAAACAACAGTCTCAAATGTGAGGTTTGGAAAGGCAGAACATAAGAAAGCATTGTTATATCCAGGTTTTTTAACCATATACATTGTTTCATTCATCTATCGAGAATAAAATGAAACCCATGGTATTTAAAATTTCAAAATTCTTATTATGGTTCCTTATTTAGGAACAGCATTTGAAAATTAAAGTGTGTTGATCGTAATATAATGTTATTTAATTTGATAACTTAACAACATATTCTTACAAATAACATTTTTGTTCTCTTTTGTGGTAAAGTATATTAAAGTCTAGTTAATCCGTGATCATGTAAGTAATGTTAAGGTCAGAAAATTTTTTCAGATAATCACAAAATAGTCCTCAAATTGACTGAAACTGTAGACACCCTTGTTATAGCTCTTTTGCTATGTGCAAAGTAGTATTTTCAGAATTTTATTGGTACACTGAACTAATTTATCACATTAATTGACTTTGCTCCTTTCCGAAAGGTCCAAAAATGAACGTATCTTCTACTTAACATTTGGTTTATGAAATCAAAATTGTACCCTTTTGTGTTATGCTATTCACTCATGGAATATATTCTTAACCCATTAATGCCCACAACTTTTTTTTCTTTCAGACTTTGAGACAAAACTTCATAAAAAGTATAAATATAGATCACAGTTAACGATTATATAGTTGATTTTCTAAATTCACTTCCAGGGAGACCAATTGGCTATCATGCGAAAATGCATTAGTGGGCATGAATGGGAACCTGAGGAATTTGTGACATTTTGACCATAAATTCAGTTAAATATTGCTATAATTCAACTTTTTTTATAGCAAACTAAATATTTAATACAAAAAGCTTTTATATCAGAAAACATAATCATAGAATACACATTTATTGAAACAAAAAAATTAAAAATTGCTAAGTTAACAATATAAAAGGAACAATAATTGATTATAGCAAAGACAATAAATCATTTTTCAGTATGGTATATGAAAAAACATTTTTCATGTAAGGGATTTGATGTTGAATTTACAGCAGTACTTTATCGTTACTGAATGGAAAAGTAAGCTAGCATCTTGTGCAATTCTTTTTGGGCATTACAAGAAGCCCAACCCTGTCAAAGTGGACATCTATTGGATTTGTTTGCGTTGACCTAAAAAATAGGAATAATGCCTTATTATGCTATGAAGACCCAATCCTATTTCCGTAAATCTATCTGTTTGTCAAAAGGATATAAAATAATTGTTAGTGTAGATGCTGTGTCGTTATATTGATCCATTAATGAGTTTAAGAATATTTTGAGAAATTCAAAATAATGCTTCCTCCAAGTCCAAATGGACATGCAAGTACTTCCCTCAGCAGCTCAGTAAATACCGAAGTCCATAAGGTATCCATTTTTAGCGGATGTCCCTCAAAGGAAATCAGCTATTGAGGTTGTCCTCATAACGCGATTTTCTAAAATTTCCTCAAATGTCCATCGATCCTATCCATCGTAGATGATGGAAATGAGGTCCGTTCAAAATTATAGATATATATATATATATATATATATTATATATATATATATATATATATATATATGTGTGTGTGTGTGTGTTACTGCTTTACCGGTCGTACTTTTTGCTTGATCATTACCAAACTCTATATTTAAATGTTTTATGCAAAACTAAAGATCAAGTTCATTAATGGCTGAAATCTGACCAGCGGGAGGGGTGGTTTAGAGGGGGAATTTTGAAAATTCTTAGCATCTCCGTATTATCTAGATTATTAACCGATATATTTGCATTTTTTATTTTTTGGCCCTCAGTAAACCCCCACTCCTACTCGTCTCATATTATCAAGGAGTTGTTATATTATGAAGCACATTATTTGAAGCCTATATGTCTAATTTTATTGTTATTGAATCTTTACATTTTAAGATAAATGCAAATACGCACATTGGAAATCTGCCTAGTTAATGCATCCTCTGTGTGTCAGGCTTTTTGTTGTGTCAGCATCACTCTTTGTGCCCAAATCTGATGGGCTTCCCTTGCTTCATTCCATGTTAGCCAAAGTATGGCATTGACACATTCACTAGATTCTGTGCTCCAAATATTGTATTCTAAAAAAAGATTTTTTCAATTTCCGTATTACTGGAAATACCTTGAGCAATCTGTCTTCTGCATTCAACTCAGCATTATCATTAAAGTCTAAATATTTCAAAAGAGTTTCAAATTTGTTTCTTCAAATATCCGTTGGTCAATTCCTCGACATTTAGTGGTGGAGCAATATAAAGCTCCATTTGTGATGTTTTTCTGCTATATTTGACTCCTCTAGCATTGGCAATATTTTACGTGCCCTTGAAGTGCAGGAACTGAAAATACTCACAGACTTTTTTCATTTCTATATTTTCCTTTCAATCTGTCATTTTGGACCTGGAAGAAAAATGTAAATTTCAACTATCATAGCATGCGTCTTCTTATGTGTTTATTAACAATAAAATAATGTGGGGGGGGGTTGGGATTTGGGCTAGGTCAAATTATTGAAATAGTAGTCAATAAGTTTGAAAATAACAAAAAGGGGGCTAATATCACACCCCTTCAAGATGGAATAAACTGGTACAAAAGTAGGCTAAGAAAAAATTCTCACTCATTCCAGCCCAGTGATTTGTTTTCGCATCAGCCATTTTCAACCCCCCAAAAAATTGTGTGTAGTAAAATAAATTATGCCTTACCATTTTTATACTGTGAAAATGGCAAAATGAACCAAACTCTTTTAAAATGATCACTGAAAATAATATAAAACATTGAGTGGAAAAAAGAGTACCACTTTTATGAGAAAATATAATTTGTACTTTAAACTCTTGTGGTGCAGATAATTCCAGTGATAACACAGTTCTGCGGTAAACAATGGAGGGTGGTAAAACTTGGCTTGGCCTTCAAGTTGAGCTATGCACACTGGGACCTTCCCCTCCAATCTGAATTGGAAACAGTCAAGAGATGCATTTTTGCATCACCAGGCATTAATGGGTTAAATAAATGATATCATTATTAAGATATTTGTTATACCATTAGGCAAGTTTGAGTTTCAATGAGCATGGTTATAGTTTACAATTGAATGACTTACGTTGTTTTTTCGCTTATTGATTTCAGAAATTCGATACTTTAATATGACATACTGCGAAATGACTGATAAAGCTTTTGAAGCTGTGCAGTCAACATTTTCAAACGTTGGAGCGACGTTGTGGCTACGCTATAATTTTGTGGGACCCACCTGCTTATTTTTGACGTCTACTTCACATCCTTTTACACAGAGGCATAATTGCACTTAGGACTAAGCTTAAGCTTGCTTCATGGTGCTATGCAACTTCTTGCAGAAGGTTGTATTGTACCATGCAGTTAACTTAAGAGTGAATGTGCTCCTGATGAGACTTCAAAAAGATAAGAAACTAGTTAAGAAAAGTAAAGTAGTTTTCTATTGCTCGAAGTGTTCTTTGAATTTTTCAAATTCCAGCCTGCTATTTTTTAAGATGATTTATTTATTTTTTTAATCATAAAAAATCATCTCAAACAAATAAAAGTGTGTATTGTCATGTTTCAAATCGTTTATTTTTTAGGAGAGGCACCGGTGCATTTGCCAAAGACAGATCTGGAAATAGTGAGGACATAACAAATTCTGGATATCGGCTCCGGGAAACTGATAACCGAATCAATAGAACTAAGACTCATCGGCAAACGAACCATGTGTCTCCTCCGCCACCCCCAAAGGCTGTAGCAGACCCACCCGTTGCTCAGGAGAACAAACAGCCAAACGGCATAATTACTCCTTTGAGCATGAAAGAGCTTCGTCAGAAAGGGCTGACTAAGTATGATGCCGAAATGCTCATAGCTCAGGGCTGCCAGTTCTCGGACATTGGGGAAGCTGCCAAGAAGCCGGGCGATGGTAAGGCCACTCTGACTGCAGCCAAGGCAGAGGAGGTCCCTTCGCCTCCTCCACCACCTCCTCCTCCTCCTCAACCGCAGAAAAGGACCCTCAGGAATAAACATAAATCGGTAGACGAAAAGAAGAAAGAAGCGGAAAAGCCCAAGACTGAACCTGTTGTACGAACTCCTAATCCACCTGTTGTGCAGACTCCAGATCCGCCAGTTTCAAGACGAACGGCTAATCTACCTGTCGCGCAGACTGCTGAGCCGCCAGTTTTAAGACGAACTGCTAATCCACCTATTGCCCAGACACAAGATCCGCCTGTCCTAAGACGAACTGCTAATCCACCCGCAGTGCAAACTCCAGATCCGCCTGTTCTGAGACGGACTGCTAATCCACCTGTCGTTCAGACTCCAGATCCACCTGTTCTCCGGCGGACAACAGATCCACCTGTTCTTCGACGGACTGCTGATCCACCTGTTCTTCGGCGAACTGCTGATCCACCAGCCCTTCGGCGGACTGCTGAACTACCTGTTTTACAACAGACCGCCAATCAGCCTATTGCACGAGCGGCTGTAAGAACTTCTGATACTCGTGTTGTAAGGACTACTGATCCTCCTCCTCTTGTGCGAACTGCTGATCCACCAGTAGTACGAACTCCTGATCCACCTGTTGTACTAACCCCTGATCCTCCTGTTGTAGAAACTCCTGCTCCACCTCTTGTACAATCTACCGTTGTTCAACTCCCTGTACCTCCTGCTGAACCTTCTGATCTACAAACTGCTGTGCCTCAAGTCGTGCAATCTGCTGTATCTCCTGTTGTACAGTCTGCTGCACAACCTGTTGTAGAAGTTCCGCAGGAGGCACCACCTGTAATCGATCGGCAGCCACCATGCAACACGAAAAATGAGATAACAGATGAGTCGACTCCTAGCTCGGGTTACGATAGTCAGTCAGACAAGCTAGATAACGACTCGTCGAAAAGTGAAGGAAGTGAAAAACAGTTTAGAATTCGTAGGTGTAAACGAAACCTAAGTGAATCGTTCGACGAAGTGAAAGATAAGTGTAAAAATAAGTTAATGCGAACTTCGTGTAATAAGAACGTTTCGAGGAGAAGGAGTAGTGACAAAAGCAATGATTCGTTGACCAAAGACGTTTATGAGTTTAGTGACGAATGTGAGGGGGGTCCTCCAGCGCTGAGGGGTGCCAAGCCTCTGCCCGAGAGGGGGTCGCGCCTCAAGCTGACGCTCCGAGTGAAACGCAGCCCTTTGCTCGACGAAATCAAATCCGGAGATTGGAGTGACCAGTCGCTGACTCAGATCACCCACTACGAAGTGCTGAGGCTCGAAGGGATAGACTTTGACAACACGCACCGGAAGAAGAAGCACAAAACAAAAGATAGGGAGCATCGTAAAAAGCGGACCAGGCCGGACAAGTACCCGCCCCTTTCGCACACGCCTGTTAAAAGGTTAAAAATAATTGTGGCGGCCAATGAGTCTGTAATCGTTCCCGTCACTGCTCAACAAGAGGTAATGTAGCATTGTAAGTCAAGACTGTATTAGCTGACAATTTAGCTTTAAAACCGTTTGGTTTTGTGATATTTTAGGTGAAGATGAAATTAGATTAGAACTTTTCCATATGTAACATTAAGTTGAAAAATAAGCATCTTGAATGTTCCATCCTAACTTAAAATTCTAAAAGTGTCATGAATCAAACTCATCATTTATTTGGGAAATTATCTATATTAAAAATGCAATGTTTCTAAAAGTATACCTCATTAATATTAAATTTTAAACAACATGACTTAATTGTACTATATGGTAATGTGTATAAAGAGAAATTATTTATTTATTGCATTTTAGATTTGAAACTCTTGAAGTTGAGTACCTCAAAAGTTTAAATTTAGATGTATATTAATAATTCTGCTGACAACTATCGACTAGCTTTCCAAAATTCTATTCGAAAACATTTTATTATACCCCTCTCTCTCCCCCCTCTTTTGTAGATTCAGGAAAATGGCTCAAATGCAGTGGATAATTATTGTCATGTTCAAAATTCATTTTAATTTTTCTAGAAATTTAGAAATTTATTAGAATATAAATAAATACAGAAGTCTTTATTACTTTTTAGATGGTACCATATTTGAAGTTTGATCACAGTTTTAAGTGTGGGGGGTGTCTTCACTTGATGTAATCACATAGGATATTTAATGGATTTTAGAAATCATTCCTTAGTATAAAAAAAATAATTAAATTATAAGGGCTATTTTAGATTATTGTCTTCACTTGGAAAGGTTTTCATACATTGATCATGAAGGGCGTTTATTATTTCAGAATTACTGTTTTTAGGTGATTTTAACTTACTGGGAAATTATATAGTATTGAATAAATCTAGAGGTCAATCTATTAAGGATCATCAACAACGTTATAACACCAAAATCTTTATTATTTTATTGGCTCCTATATGTCTCACATTATACGACACCTTTTCAGGAATACTTATTCATTATTTTACACAACTACATCATCCTGGTATGAGGGCAAGACCAACAAAAATAAGATAGCCGACACATCCAGGTGATTTACATCAGAATCAATTTTGAAAAATAATCGATACCAGAACAAGTCAATATCTCTCTTTTAAATTTAAAATTACTTATTGTTTTAGTGAAATTTAAATTTGCAAAAAAAGCATATTAAGGAAATAATTCAAATTCTGCTCAAATTATAAGTTTTTATTTATTAATATCCCATTCTGCTATTGAGGCTTATTGGGACCAGTTATCTACAGGTTACCACCCTTTTGTAGATAAATTCCCCTTTTGTAAATAAATTCATATTGTCATTTGAGAATCAAAATTTGTATAAGCGAGTGGCCATCCAGCAGACATGACAATACTAACAAGACTTATATGACTCTCACATTTAATGTACTCATACCACATGACAAGAACAGAAAGACCTCTTTGCAGAACATGTCATGAACCATCAAACACATAACGACTAACTGTAGGAACATTGAATAATTAGAGACTCCACATAACATGTACGAACTTCTTCAGACAGGAGCTCACATATCGTCAATATACTAAATCACCTCAAAAAATTGAATTTGTTTTACAAAATTTAACTTCTATCCTTTTTGATTTTGACATATTAAGGAATTTTATACAAATGGGAATCAGAATGAGTGGAAGTAAACAACCACCTCCGCAGTATCAAAAGTACTATTAAGGAGTGGCCATCGAGCAATAGGAGCACTAGACGGGAGGAAGTAGTTCTTGTCAGACTCAAGATCGGCTAAACATACCTGACACATAGACACTTAATGACAAGGACAGACAACCCTATATGCAAATACTAGCACCAAGCACCAAATGATAAAACACATTCTGAGAGACTGCATCTAACAAAAAAACCTTCACATACCCTACGATATGACAGAACTACTAACTGACAGCAGCCAATATATTCCACAAATACTAACATAATTACAAAGATTTAAAAGGGATAACTTTTATTATATTCATTTAGACAAAGTACGGATATGAGAAACACTCAGATATTTAAGGAATATTTTCCGTACTATATAAATAAAGTACAAACAAGGTGTACATGAAGGAATAAATATATTATTCTAACAACTCCCTAAACAGAGATCTTGCCAAACACCATCGATGTGGGCCATAAATAATATAAACGTTCTGGTATATAGGAATAGCATAATTCCTAATAATGAATTTCGAATGATGATTTTAAACTCCAGTTTATTTATTGTGTTTGCTTTTATTTGTTCCTTGTCGGGTTCCAATTTTTCTATTATTTTGTTTTTATTTTACATAGTTAAACTTTGAGCCAAATCGCCTAGTTGCAGGTGCTCCTGTAATAAAATAAAAAATTTGTAAATGATTTTTTGACTATACTCCATCGTAATCAGTTGTAATGTAAATCGGCTGACGGATGTGCCCACCATCTTTTTTTATGTTAGTCTTGGCCCTCGTACCATGAGGTACTACCTCCCTCTATGATGTAATTCTGTTCAGTTGTGCTCTTGAAGAGGCATCCTATGACATGAAACATGTAAAGCCGATATAACCCTAAAGGAGGTTTGGGTTTTTATAAGTAGTTTATCTTTTACCAAATGCTGCATTTTATTGAATTACACGGGTTCAAAATTTTGCTATCAATTGTCGAATCATTACTTTGATTATAACGATCAGAAATTTTTAATTACTCGAAATTTTACTTTTGTAGGATATCATTTACAATTAACGCGGCGTACAAATTTTGTATATTGCAATATAAAAGTTCTTCCATTGTCTTTGCCCTTATGATCGTATTATTTACTTTTAATAATTATGTGATAGTTTTTCAGCATCACAATTCTTTACTCTATTATAATATTATTAAATTTGTTTTGTCTCAGCACAAAATAATTTTTAAGTTGGGCCTGGTGATAAATTCTCTACTGTATTTGTAGTCCAAGTTCTGTTGTAGCGCTCGTAGTTATACATATATATACTATTTTTACACGTTAATTTTAAAACTATGTTAAGAATTAATGTCGAGCTGTGAATTTTGGAACTCCCCATTGAATCCCTTCATTCGTTCATGTGTTCATACTTTATAATTGTATCTCAAAGAAAAAAAATTGTTATTAATCAGTCTCAAGTAGCAGACACATTCTCTGTTTTGTACTCCATATTTCCATCTGGGCTCAGCAATATTTAGTGACCATTTCCTAATGAATTACTTTCCCAGTTTTTAATTCGAGTAATTGAGTATTTTATTATAAAAGTTATTATATCTTATACAATTTATCTTTGTTAATGATAAAATATGAATTGATAAATTGTTTGCAATGATAAAATGAATGGACAGAAATCATAAGTTTTAAGGATATTAATTTTTTACATTAATACTTTGGCCAATCATTTTTAACCCCTAGATTACGAGAGAACTGGGAAGGTGGGAGTCCCCCAATAATAGGCAAACTCTGTTAGCTTTTCAATGCTTTAACAATTGTATTATTCATTTAGGGCAATATAATTTGAATTAGTTTATATGAAAGGCCAGAGTTGTTAATGGAAGAAATTGAACATGGGCTTAAATATCTGTTAGCAGATTTCCCTTATGAGGGCCTATTGAGGCTGAATAGAGGAACTGTTGAGGTCGTACTCATGACCAATTTTCAAAACTTTTTTTCTTCAAATGTCCATCGATTCTACCCAGGAAATTATGAAAATGAGGTCCGTTTAAAATTGTGTATATATATATATATATATTTGTCTGTTAATGCTCTAGCAGTCATAATTTTTGCTTAGTCGTTACCAAACTCGATACGTAAACGTTTTATGTAAAAATAAAGATCAAGTTCGTTAATGGCTGAAATCAGACTAGTGGGAGGAAGGGGGGGAGGGTTTAGAGTGGAGGATTTTCTAGAAAAAATTTTTCTATAGAATCAATCTTATTGCAAATTAAATTTACTATAAATATTGTTATATACATTTATTCTCTATCTTGAATATTAACCGAGATATTTGCATTTTTATTAAGTGTGTGCTGTTAACGGACGAGATGAGATGGGTTAACTTTGGTTCTAGTCTTGTGTTTTCGTCAAAAGCTAGTTCGGCTGTGTCCGTAACTGTTTGGCTCTCCTGAAATTTCTCTATAATAAAACTTCACGTGGGAAATCTGCTTAGTTTTCGCAGCCCCTGCGTGACGGACTTTTTTATTACACGTCACATCCAAAAATGCTACTTACCCAAGCCTTCTCAGTTTGTATCGTTATTGCTGCTTATTAGCATCCATTTTATGCTGCCATGGCTAATGGGAGGGGATATCTTCAAGGTCACCACCCTTTTCTAGCCAACCTGGGAGACTAATGATTTTGTGTAATTAGTTCGTCACTAAATAAATTCATGTTGCCCTGGCGGGAATCAAATCCGAGACTGGAGCTTTACCGTGTGAATTAAAACCAACACCTTAACTCACTTGGTGAACCTGAACCAACCTCAAAGTTTGTACTTAGAAAATACATAAAAAAATATTGTTTGAATGTGTCTTTAAACAACAGAATTGGTTCTCGTCACTATGACAAATCGTTGAGATTGAGTCTATTTACTTGAGGCTAAAGTTTATAAGAACAAATCTATTAATAGTACCATATTATTATTATATAATTAATGTTCATATATATTAATTTGTTTTAATAACTGTTTCATTGCTTTTTTAATGTAAATGACTTTGTTGAGTTTATTTATTATTTCTTTTATCCTGGATTACATTATGTAAAAAGTATTTAGAATTAGACACTAGATAATAATGTTAACTATTTTATTCTCTTTTTTTTTTAATTTGTAAATTTGTAAGTAGTTATTATATTTTGTTTAAATTTTATGAACAAATTCTATAATTTCATTAAGTTATGTAAGCCTTTTTTTATATCTGTACATGACAATTATGTTTTTCGCTTAGGACAATCTTGTACATTTATCACAATGCGTATAGAAAACGATGTGTATATGATATCATGTATATTGCTGTTTTACTTTGCTGTGAATATTGTAAAAGAGGGGAAAGAAAGGTGATGGTAATATAACTGTGATACGTGCAATATGCGATTATTGTAAATATGATTTTTCACTTCGAATATTAATTTTTTATTAATGTTTCTGTTGAAGTTGACTTTTTTTGTGTGAATGTTATTTATTGATCATTTGGGTTATAAGCGAGTGAAGGGGCCCAGCCGGGAGTACAGGTTGCTATAAGAAAGGAGGTTATTCAATTTAGGTTACTTTGTGTTAGATTAGGACTTAACTTGAATATGGAAGCTAATTTGCTTACTGTTAATTTCCGCTCACAATCGCATTTGAAATACCCTTCAATTCATATTTAATAAACTTCTATATATCATATTTGGGCAAACATCAATATACCATTAATACTATACAAAACTAACTCGCTTCTTGCAATGTGGGCTACATCTTGTACCCTTCAGTTTTGGATACCTAGCCCCAGCAAGTCCTTACGTTCTGTGAGACCATTCTCTCGATGTGCCCTTCCTTACAGTCTGCCTTTCTTTATACAACATATATCAGACTTTCTATACGAGTTTGGCGTTGCTTCTGATTCTCCATTTTGTAGCAAATATTGATTTAACGTAGTCATGAATGTGAATTTCAGCTATATTATTCTAAAAATTATCGGTTAAATAGATCTCAAAAGATAATACAGTTTTGGTGGGAGGGTCAAGTGGTCAGCTTGATGTTTTCACTCTCACAGTAAGGTGGGACTACAGATTGCTACTTCTTTATTCAAGTATATTCTCGATTGCCTCACGATGTTGAGTGGACACTGGGGGAATGGACAGAAGTCCAACCTCAAAGTCTGTGGCCACACAGCTTTAATACAACACTCGACATACAGTATAACTACTCAAACAACATTTGACATACAAGATAACTCCTTAAACAACATTTGACATACAACATAACTCCTTAAACAACATTCCACATATACGATGGAGCCCTCACTTGCCACGTATACTTGATGTCAGCCAATATTTCCAGTTAATGGCTTAAGTAAACTCCTATTAAGTTTTAGCTCTGGATTTGATTAATTTTTACAAAGGAATTGTTCTAACAAATGACAGTACACTAAACTAGTTATTCAGGATACCTGGGCTCAACTCAAACCAGTATGAAAACATTTTTAGGTGTTCCACGCTCTCTTCTTATGTATCTTTTTTTCTCATCTCATTTTAGCTCTCTTCGTTTCCTGTGTAATAGTCCATGTTTCACTGCCATATATAACTTTTCCTCGATAGACATTTAAGTCTAGAGCTTTTTTCTGTGGATGAAAGCATCTGTTTCCCATGATCACTCTGATTTAAATATCTGCTTCCATAATCTTACTTTCCATAATTACCCCAGCCAAGTAGACAAATGTGTTACAAATACGAAATGTGAACAATTTGATAGGACCATCAAATTTCCCAGTTGCTCTACAGATTCTCATGACTGAAAAAGCAACGAAAGTTCCTTTTCTAGCAGATTTCTACCACTTGGATATAGTGTTCCCCTACTCCACCATGAAAATAATACATTCTTCACCTATATTGTATTTTAAATATTTCGATTCTTTCTTACCACAAACTGTTCTCATGTTGAAGCAGAATTGGGGTGACCGATAACTCAACTTTTACCTAAAATATAACCTCCTTTTGTACAGTAACCTACTTCGGGCTGGTCTGGCTCTGCTGCATATTAGCCGAACATTTTAATCTCCTCCACTATTTATTTAGCTCTTAGTTAGATTTCGTTAAGCTTTGGAATTTTGTCATGAATGTTAGTCGGACATATCAGTGAGCTATAGTGTTTATACCGAGGAAATTTAGTGTATCTCTAAGTTATCATAACTAAAGAAAAATAGGAGAGAAATACAATTCTTTTCGATTATTCACTTGTGATACCAGTGAAAGAATATTTGACTGCCAGAAATTTAATTTTTTAACTGTTAACTTATTTAATGAACTTATGCTTCGAAATAACTGTTTAGTACTGATAAACATATTCGAAACAAAATTTATATTTAATTTTTTAAACCATTGCTAACCAAGATATAAATTAACATACGTTTTGTCTTCCAATTAAATAAGCTCCCAATGCTTTCATTATTAGTGAAATATTAAGTACAAAAATCTTTTAGTTTTGTCTTTCCGGTCATTCTTTAGTTATACCTGACGAGCTTACATACAAACATTTATCACTTACAAAACAACTTTTTATTTCTGTGAATCATATTCTAAAGAAAATGTGTTTTTGGTGAACATATGTTTTCACTTTGAAGTAAATCCTTGCCCCTCCCTTTCTAATTGGAAAGTGTTTTAACTTATTATAGTTGTACAAATATGAAATTTACAACATAATTTACCACGTTTCTTATCAAATTGAATTAACTTGAATGAATTTAAAATTAAATTATTTATTAAAGTCCACTTTTTGCAACTAAGGCTAATTGGGACAGGTTATCACCCTTTTCTAGCCAGGGTGGGACTAAGGATTTTATTCAATGAGTTTGTCGCTAAATAAATTCCTATTGCCCAGGCGGGAATCGAACTCTCCACTCTAGGTTTACTATGTGAGATTAAAGCCAACACTTTAACTCACACGACTAAGCTGAGCCCCAACATACTATAGATTACAGATATCAAATTTTTACAATTCAAACTTGGTTGTTTTTGTCACTAATTTTCTATGATTCTAAAAAAAAAATGGTACAATAAAAAAATTTAATAAATACTTTCCAAATCTGAAATGTACTTAACGTGTAAATTTTTCCGAACCACAAAAAAGCACTGTTAACTATTGTTACAATAAAAATCCTACAATTATTTAAATAGCATATTGTTAATATGAAAAGTGTTTTTTTATAAATTATAACTGCACATCACTTTTTGAAACTTGCTTCTTTAACGAAATATGTTTGATTCCCTTTTATAATTTTTTAACAAAAACGGCCCTTTTTTTGTGTATACGTGTGTGTGTGTGTGTTAGTGTGCACTTCCTCCAACGACTAGTTGCACGGCAGATTTACTATTATTCAGGGTGTTAGTAACTTCAATTTCCCTTTGTTTTTAAACATGGGTTATATTACTATCATCCTTCAAAAAATAATTCCATCACATTCTTATTAATTTTAGTCGAGCTATTTTTAAATTTTTGAGATACTTCCTCCGATTTTGTAGCTATAGAAAGGAAAAATATTACTAATGTACAAAAAATTGATACAAGTCTACAGGGTTCCAATTACATTCTTTACTATAATACGTAAATTTGAATCTTGTTTGTTTTATTCCTTTTTTTTTTTTTAAATATATGTATAGTATAATATTTAAACATGTAGCTGATATTCCTCTTATCGTTAAATTGAAGGTTAAACTGTAATTTTAATGTTGTTCAATTGTTTATATGGGCGCTTAATGTTTAGACTTAAAAGCTGCAATTTGGAACATTTAACTTCTTCTATCCAATTTTTTTGTTAACTGATTTATTTATTTGTGCATTGTATTCTAATATATATATACAGGTAGATCTGATTTTTAACGTTTTTATTAGCTTCTTCTTTTTGTAAATTCATTATACAAACTGAATTACTCTGTCGAGTCTTGTGATACTTATGATTTCCTCTAAATTGTAACATTCCAAGCGGATGATAATGAAAATTCCACGGAAAGATAATAGAATATTAAATAATTGTTTATTTTAGTTAGGACTTCTTTCGAAATTGTTCTAGAATGATGCCATTGGATAATCAGTCATGAAGGTTTTGTCAATAAGCTTGATCAATGTCTGAGAAGTATTCTCCGAGATATCTTTTGATCAGTCATTTGAATAATTACATGCATAATTCAAGAGTACATTTAAATAAATAAATAAAAATCATAAAATAATATACACAATAAGCAGTTTTCTGTTTGTGGAAAGTGGACGCAAGCGAATCTCCAAAATGAACTTCATATACAGACTTATATTAAACATTCTTTACTTCCTTCTACGATGTAATGTAATGTAAAACATTGTTTTCTATGGGCCTTTATTATGTGAGATAAATGCAAATAGTTAGTGTGATGATTTGATCAATTAAGATTTTATTGACCACCCACTTCTAAACATCGGATTTTTTTTTTTAAATAGAGAATATTACATCCTGAGATGAGATCAGTAGTATGTTGTTCCATGTGGAAATTCTGCTTATTTTACACAGCCCCTGTGTCACAGGCTTTATTTTAATTTTATAGCAACATAGAGAAATCTGTGGTGTTCACGTCAAATTTTTTAAATTGAAAATTTCATCATATCTCATTTTGATAATAATTTGACTTATTGATTTTTCTCAAATGATTGATCACTTGTGACGGTTTGTGAAAATCGGACTAGATATTAAGAAAAATTTGGCAAATCTTCTAAGCATGAATGAGTTTATAAGTTTTAATACTAGCAATAATATGCCTTGCTCTGTAGAAGCATCCTCATATTGGGTTTAATTTGCTGTAATAATTTATTTATTTTTTAAATTTCAAACATCTTGAAGGAAATTAAAATCTCTGAAGTTCACACTGTCTACTCTTACTATAAAAATGTGTTTCACCCTGTTTTCTTAGTTTTTCTTTAGGGGCACTAATGAACTACTGTTCATTAAGAAGAATTTATATGAATAAAAAATTCATATTTATTTATATTTGGGCTATTATTGACGTATTACTATTAACATACTTTTCTAAACTTTAATTTGTATTAGAATTTAAAAAATGCTTTTATAAATGTGATTCATTTTTACGGTATAAGTATTGTATAGATGAAAATAATATATAATACGATCCTTACAGATTGGTGTATCTGTCGACAAAGTGGGGCTATTAACATTGAGTGTTTTTATCTTAATCCTACGATACAGTTGGCATTAGGAACAAATATTTTTTTGGAATTCGAACGAGCCTCTCTACAAAAAAAAAGTTGTTATAATTTTTCTTTTAAACTAATCCCTAATTCATAGCTTGGAGTTGATCATTTTCTTTCTAATACCTATTGTTAATGTGCAATAAACATATGTGTTATATTGTATTTTGAAATTTTGTGAGTATATATATGTATGCATGTTTCAAAATATGTTAAAACGTTGTGATAAATAAGATTGAATGCCACTCAAACTGATAGCGATTTGCTAACATTCTGGGCTCTTCAGTACCAATGTATTCGTGTATGATATGTTTGTATAGTCCTTTCATAAAAGTACAGGAACATAAAAATGGCTTTGTAAAATATGTATTTATTCAAATTAGGTTATAGTTCTGCCCTGACTGAAGCTGTGAATAAATAATTTTTTTAGAACTTTTGTTATCTTTATTTATTCCATTTATTTTTAGCAGGTTTCTTTTAGGGAAATATCCTATAGAGGTCGTACTCATGACGCAATTTTTGAAATTTTTCTTCAAATGTCCATCAATCCTACCTAGTAGATGACGAAAATGAGGTCCTAATATTTAGTCTCTTTGTGTAAAAAGAATGATCAATTTCGTTTACGGCTGAAATTGGACCTGGGGGGAATTTTTAAAATTCAAAATATCTCCGTTACTATAAGTCTGATCGAAAAAGTGTATAGAATGAATCTTATTGCAAATTAAATGGCCTATAAATATTATTATATACATTTATTCTCTATATTAAATATTAACTGAGATATTTAGATTTTTCAGCCTTTAGTAAACCACCACTTCTTTGTATTTATTCACGTTGGTGTTGAGTTAGCAGTATGTAGGTTTTGTCTATTATTAATATTCAAGAGGGAAATTTGCTTAGTTTACACAGCCCCTGTTTGGTGGGGTTTTTGGTTTATCATTAGCAAACCTATTATCTAAGCATTTAATGCAAAATTAAAGATCAAGTTAGTTAACTGCTGAAATCTGACCAAAAAATCATTAATTAATAAAATATATAAATAAATCTAGTATTATACCTCCTAACATTTTTTAATTTACTTTAAATATTGCTGAAAATTAAAATACAAACAATGCCTTCTGCATGCAATATCCAGATTTAGCCTAATAAGCTTACAATTAAATTCTTTCCTAAAATATGTTAAATTTATAATAATTAAATTATGGCATAAAATAAATATCCCATAAAGATATATAAATATTTGAACTGTACCTTACTAAAAAAAAAATATTCATTTAAGTTATTTCCAAATTTTTCTTATACACCTACGTAATTACTAAAACTAACCTAGGTTTGAAGGTCCTTACATAAAATAATAATTTAAATTAAGATTTATTTCTAAATGTTATATTACCCCCTTAAGAGGGGGGGGGTTGAAAATTCAAGATGTCCATTGTACATCAGTCAAAAATTGTAAAGAACCAATCTTTCCTGTAATTTTAATTGCCTATAAATTTCTTTATGTACATTTATCCTCTATCTTGAATATTAACAAAGATATTTGGATTATGTAGTTATCAGCAAACCCCAACTCCTACTCATGTCTCATTAACAATACTCTGTTATATGATAAACCACTTTATTTTAAGCTTAAATAGTAAATATTCTGTTCAAGAGGCCTTTATTATGGGAGATACATGTAAATTAGTTATGTAATGATTCCAGCAATTAAGGTTTTACATACTTGACTGGAAAATATTTGTTTGATTAATCAATATCAATACAAACGAAGACATTATAGACACAAAAAAACGAAATTATACAACTACACTATCCCACAAAAGCTTAACGGCTATTTGGCAAATAGTATGGGTAGCCCTTACCTGTCTGTCCATAGTAGGAGGGCTTGAGGCAGAGCAGCACTCCATTACCCTGGCTAACTCAAGGTCTACCCAAGCTTCCCCCTCCCCCGGCCCGGCTACTAAGTCCCCTCTTAGCCGTGAGAGGGCAGGCCTGTCTATTCGCTCATAGGGCTACCTCTTTTTGTCTATATTTAACCCCCTTTACACGACTTCCCACTTTAACTAGAGTATTGTATCATCATTGTATACAATAATCTGACCACCATCACCACATTCTTCAGCACATCACTACACTGCCACGGCAACGTGGTAGATTCGGGTACCTTCCGGCAATGATTGGGTTACTTGGAGCCCGACCCTTCCTGGCTTTCTTCATCACCAACCTACAGGCGACAGCCAGCACGAGGCATGCGAAGATCGTGGTTCCCGTACTAAGTGTTCACACCAGGATGGCCCGCCGCTTGTTCTTCCTGACCGCTCGGCGCAGGCGATCCCGATCCCCGTGGGCAGGTTCCTCTTCCAAATCTTGTAAGTCCAGTGGGAGTGTCCTTTGCTTGCACGGCTATAGGCTCGGCTGGGCTGGTGTTGGGCCAAAACCCAGTTCATCGGGTTCTTGGTTTCCCCTCAGACATCAGTCGGTAGTAGCTGGTACTCTGGGGACCATGCCGTGCATCCCGCCACCAATTCTTCCATGGCCCTCAAGCCCCCGTCATCTCTGCATTGTACGTGGAGGGGAGTCTCGTGGTCGAGAGAATAATGCCAAATTCGTTTGGCCTCGTCCCAAATCCAGACGGATGAGGCTCCTTGTATCGCCACGTCCCATTTATAGACAGCCCTGGCCGCCTCGGTGTTGTTTTCGTAGTTGGCGAAAACGCAAGATAGTTTTGCTGCATGGTATATAGGCACATACGCCTGGCATATCCAGATCTGGCTCCATCGGCTGAAGTCTCTTTCTTGAAGAAACGCATATGTCTTCTCCTTATTGTTGACCAGAAAGTATTTCCCTTCCGGCTTCGCAACTACCATCTTTTCTGTCTGTAGCTCTCGAATGGGGTCACTAATTCTCTACCAAATCTCCCGT
The DNA here is from genome assembly GCA_019009955.1 of Riptortus pedestris. Classification (NCBI taxonomy): domain Eukaryota; kingdom Metazoa; phylum Arthropoda; class Insecta; order Hemiptera; family Alydidae; genus Riptortus; species Riptortus pedestris. Next base: position 184,238,651 of record CM032229.1, on the reverse strand, counting down.
CTATGAGCGCCCCTACCCCCTCTTGAACCTTTTGTAATCTCAAAAGAAACTCGGTCAAGCTTAAGCCCAGACACCCGAAAATATACTTTATGACCGTTCCACCTCCGTTAAAGAGACCTTGTTTCCCTTTGTACTCGGGGAGGAGGGAAGCGGAGCGTGACCATGGGCTCCCGGAGATCTTCAGCTTACTAATGCAAGCATTACAGTTCCGGGAATAGGAAGTCAAGGCCCTGCACCACCCCGATGGACTTTGCCAAATCGGCTTGGCTCCCTACGGCGGACAGTAATTCGTGTAGGTTGGCCTCTACGCGGGTTGCATTGATATCAATGTTGATCCGCCAGGAGTCACCGGTGATCACGGCATTTCCCATCTCTTGGTAGACAAAACTAGATCTTGTCTTTCCGGTGGTCATCACTATTAGGAAAAGCGCAAATCCCACCGTCTCTGACCTGTAACAGAATTAGGACCCATCATTCTGGCGGTTAGCTCTCCTCCGAAGCTGATAGGGGGACCGCGAGCGTCCTAAACGTTGAAGAGGATATCCCCACTCTCGGTTCCCACGTGACATCCTTTGGGTCCCCTTCGGGTGAACCTCCCGAATAACTATCAGTGGCCAAGCCTTGGTCGAGGTCGCGCCTATCGTCCAAATGACGAGCTCTCTCGCGGAGCCGACTCTCCTGGACAGCCTCTCTAGCTCGCCTTAGAGGCTGAGGATAACGACTTCCGGGTGTTTCTTCCCTGGCCTTAGCCTCGTCCAAGGGACTCTGAGGGTCCGTGCTAACAGCATACTCCCTTCTCCCTCACTGATTTCCTCCTGCCCTTCTTGAATTTGTTCACCGACGAGGGTATCACTTCCTTCGGGCTCCTCGCCACCTCCCGACAAAGGCTTCGGTCCCCCGGAAATAGGTTGCCCACCAGGTAACCATGCCCCTCATTTAGGGGCGGTTAGCCACTCCCGGTTGTATAGCCCAAGTCCATTCCCCCGAATCGTTCTCCGCATCCTCATCCAGCTCTCTTGTCGGGTCGACCATGTCCGCCACAGATCCACCACCACTTCGCCGCGAATACCCGTCTCGTTAAGTGCCGAGCCCTTAAGGCGGTTGATGTAAACAATAGCTACTCCTCACAGTTCTATCTCATAGTTTACCCTAGACAACACCCTGGTGATCTGATGAATGCCTGTCCAGGGACGATGAAACTTAGGAAAATGTGCAGATTTCACCGCTGGTACATGTAAGTACACCCAGTCTCCCACCGCGAATTTCCGGTTCTTTCGCCGGTTTCTAATAAAGGCCGCCGGACTGTTGGACGCTCTCTCTGACCTCTGCAAGGCATCTCTATACGCCTCAGTAAATCGAGTCCCCATTTGTTTTATACGGTCCCTTGGTTCAGCCTTGCCCACCTGGGTGGGTCCCAACCAACATTCAAAAAGGGTTATCAGCTCCCGTCTGAACAATAGTTCACGATATGCCATGAGTGCGTAGGGAACCCAACGATTCCAATCCCTACCGTCTCCGCACAAAGTGTACGATGGAATCAGTAAGCGGTGCAGCCGTTCTACCATACCGTTGCACTTCGGGTAGTAAACAGTGGTCTGCAGTTTCCTGATCCCTAAAGCCCGTCAGGTATCCTTAAAAAGAGACGAAGCAAAATTTCTTCCTTGATCGGTGAATAGCCACCTTTTGGGACCCCGTGTCTAGTGTTAATGTGTTCCGCAAAAGCTACCGCCGTTGCTTGCGCGGTCTGCTCTTGCAACGTAACGGCGTCAGCATAGCGGGTAAAGTTATCGATGAATGTCAGTAAATATCTATACCCCGTCTGGATCTTTTTAGTGGGACGAAGATATCTAGAAACAGCTGCTCGAAGCGACTCCTCGCCAGATAGGGTTCTTCCAGTGGGCCCTTTAGTTTATTGGGACTCTCGTTGAGCACATCGGTGACACCTACCAACAAACTCCTTAACGTCTTTCTCGAGATTCGGCCAGAAAAATGACCCTTTTATAGTCGCTAGGGTACGGCCAACCCCGAATGGTGATACTACTAACTACACTACTAAAAGCCGCCAGCCATTACCTTCCGCACATCCACAAAATACCAAAGCCCTCCGGCGTCTACTTTTATCTCCTCATTTTCATGATTAGATCTCCGGGTTCGTGTGTTTGACACCCGGCTTATGCTCCACCTCATAGTCGAACTCCTCTAAACGCAGTGCCCACCTCGAGGATAGGTCACGCAAGCTCAAGAGCCAGCGTGAGGCCGAATGGTCCGTGATAAGTTTGAACCGTCGCCCAAGTAAATAACACCGTAACATGTTAGTCGCCCGCTAATAACTCTCTTTCTGTAGCAGAATAGTTATGTTCGGGTTCTTTCAGCTGTCTACTGGCAGAACACACCGGTCTCTCTGAGCCCCCTTGAATCTGCGACAATACGGCACCCAAGGCCACCCCTGAAGCATATGTTGATAGAACAAAGGGTACTGTAAAATCTGGATACGCTAACACGAGATCGGAGGTCAGGGGAGTCTTCAAACGCTTGTGTTGTGCACCCCCCCCCCCCATTGCGCCCATGTGAAAGCTACCTCAGTCCTAGTCAAATCGTGAGAGGCTTCGCTCTCTGGGCAAAGTCAGGAATGAATCGCCTATAATAGCTAGCCGGCCCTATGACTCTACGCACTTCGCGCACGCTCCGCGGTTGAGGGAACTCGGCCCATACCTTACGAGGGTCGGGCTGACCGCCTTTAAACATTTTCGAGTAAAGAACAGAAAATCGTAATTGATGACTTATTTGCCTGTATATCAGAAAGTAAAAGGCAGTGAAAACACTGAAAATCATATTAGTAGAAATCGGACAAGGAATAGAAGAGTGTGGATCGATAATTCTAAATATCTTAGTTATGAGTCGGATCAGAAAATATTATAGAACCAATCTTATTTAAATATTAATCTTCTACAATTGTTGCTCTATGCATTTTTATGTAACTTAAACTTTAAGAGAGTAATTCCTGTTTTCTGTCCGAATATTTGGTGAGATGAGATACAAAGTGTGTCATACCAGCACTTATGAAATCTGCTTAGTTATCTCAGACCTTAGTACAGTTCACCCCCAATTTTAATCATTGCATGTTTACAATAAACCAATATATCAATGAAACCTCTTAATCTTAGCTTAAATACCAATTATTGTTTTCAAAGGACGTTTATTATGTGAGCTACATTTAAAATGATGTGTGATGACGACAGCATTTAAGATGGATAGGCGTTGTGGAAATTTGTAGAAAATCTCGTCCCTATAGTGAAATCTGCTAAAATGGGTAATGTATGATGACAGAAGAATCAGTTCGTTGTATGTTCTCTTCAAATTTTGTCTTACTCAATATTTCATATTATTGTTCAGTGAATAATTGTAAATACTTTACACTTAAAATGTTTACAATATCTTATAATTCGTTACGGTTGCTGCCATGTTATAACAGAGCAGCGCAATGCTCTTCTATGACGTCACTTAAATAATATTCTGAGAAGTAAAAATTGTGAGAACTTGTACCTCTTTGTCAGTGATAACCTCTTAAGTTTTGTTATCGATTTATAAGATAAACGTTTTAATTTCAAGTCCAGGGTTTTGAAAATTCAAGTCGAAAAAAAAATTTAAAAATGATCCGAGTTAGGCCACCAGAAAGAGGTAATGACGAGGAAAAAAGAGCAGCTCGAAATGCAGTCCTCAAAAACTTTGCATTTTTCTTTGGCTCCATAGCTGTTATACGAATAGGTATGCTTATTTATGATTTTGATTTGATTATTTCATGTATTATTGAGTGAATTGTTCTCCTAAATGTTGTTAGAAAATTGTTGCTTATAAACACAGTTAACCATAGAAAATTTTGTTTAACATAAGCAGGTGAAATGTATTTTCTTAAGAATACAAATTTTCATTATGACAATGATATAAGAAGTGCTTTTAGCTTTATTTGAAGTTTTCTGATAATTTGGCCCTATGCTTAATATCCTGAAGTAACCCTTCTAGTAGTTAGTGCATTTTTCTTTTTTCAAACATGCCTACTCATTCTTGATTACTCTCATTACTACAGTAGATCTTGTCTGAATTTAACAAAAAACTTACATGGTTATGAATATATTCTTTATGGAAAGTGGGGATTGATCTGATTTCCAGTGTTTATACTGCTCTGTAGGGTGTTCTTTTTTAATCTGTAAATATATGGGAATAAGATTGCGAATAAAAGGATATCTAAATTCAAGCTTTGGCTATTTTCTGAGAAATAAACCATAAAATGGGAAGGGAGTGATAACCTGATGATATTTTATATCCAAAGAAATATGATTATAACCACATGCAAAGATTGATAAAATATTTATTTATCTTAATTAAAATCCATTTTGGCCCCATTTACATCCATAAGTTATAACTCTTCAAGCTAAGTTGAGAGTATGGATTATATTTGGTTGATCTGTAATTAAAAGCCAGTCACGCAGGGACTGCACTAACTGAGCAGATTTCCCACGTGCATCACGTATATTTGCATTTATCCCAAAACGTAAAAGTTCAATGAGAACAATATTTGGTATTTAGGCTACAAATATAGTGCTTCATAATATAACAGCTTATTGTTAATATGGCATGAGTTAGGGGGTTTCTGAAAGCCGAAAACTAAAAAATGCAAATATCTCGGTTAATAATCAAGATATTGAAAAAATATTTATGGAACATTACATTTGCAATTTTTTGATCCGAGGCATAATAACAAAGATATTAAGAATTTTCAGAATTCTACCTCCCTCGGTTCGATTTCAGCCATTAATGAACTTAACCTTTATTTTGACATAATATGCCTAAATATGGAGTTTGGTAATGATTAAACAAAAATTGTAACCACTAGAGTGTTAAGAGACAAATATATACTCAACCGCAAAAAAAAACCGGACACTTCATTTTTATCATATTAAAAGCTAATTTTCAGCAATTTTCTTTATGTGGGTATTCTAGTTATTACAGAGAATTTAGAGTCTAAGTCCATTGAACTAATCCCTTCAGGATTAGTAAACAATTAGATAAAACTCAGATTAGATTATTTGTCGTGAAGTTGATCTATTCTAAACTGTAAGTAGCTTTTCCGCATATTTAAACATCTTTAATTATTAACCAATCATTTTCTTTATTTAATGTTTTCTTTTTATTTCGGTCCAGAATAATGGGTCTTTCAAACTTAGATGGAAGGCTGGAGCTTACGTTACATTGCCGAAACGCTTGGGGTAGCGAAGTCTACCATTCACTGTAATAAAAATGAAGAATAATTTTTTTTTTTTAAATGTGTTAATTTATCTTTTTATTTTTTTTTATTTTGTATTTTTTTGTAAATAATCAATAAAAATTATTCACTTTTGCAGATTTTGTTTAAATAACCTATAGATTAACCAATTATTTTAATTAAAAAGATTAATATACATGTATATTAAGTATTTAACAAAATTATAAGACTAAATCTAAGTGTCCGGTTTTTTTTTGCGGTCGAGTGTATATAGTTTGTTGAACTATACGGACTATATATATATATATATATATATATATATATATATATATATATATATATATATATATATATATATATATATATATATTTGTGTTGATGTTTTTGACCAGGTTATATTTATATATGGTGTTGTTATTCTTTTTGGAGTTTTGGTCAATGTTGGTGAAAAAATCTTAGTTTATGCCGATATTTCGAGAATCTTTATTTTCTCTTCTTTAGGGCAAGAATATATATATATATATATATATATATATATATATATATATATATATATATATATATGTGTGTGTGTGTGTGTGTGTGTGTGTGTCTCTGTGACTGGATCGAGGGAGATTCGTGGAAATTTTTAAAATCCCATCAGGAGTAAGACTTTAATAGGTAATTTCCCTTAATATTGAGTACTCTAAAATGTTTTTCTTTCTTTGCAGCTCCCCTGCTGATACGGACGTTAGATAGCTAGCGAAGTATCTGAGTCAATGATTCAAGAAGGAGCGATGAACCAACGATGAATGCTGAATCAAGAGACGTAGAGTTAGTGGTGCCATATAGCGGGACATGTACTAGTTGAATAAAACCCTATGAAATCATTTTATCTATTTGAATTCAAAATCACAGTTTTATGATCTAAAGAATATTTATGATTGTAAATAGTGTTGTTTCTTTGTTTTTTTCTACCTGTTAATTAAGTTATGATTTAGAATTTGTAATTAAAAAGTTTATCAGACAGAATTAATTTTTTATGCCTTATAAATCCCAGCCCCGATGCTGGTTTCAGATGAATATAGTGAAAATTTATTCCCTATATTAACTTTTTGTCAGTTAATACAAATTGAAAAGGATCATAGAAAAGATCACTGTTCTACCTAGACTTTTATTTCAAATCGCCCAACATGACAAGTCTTCAGGAGGTCATTTGTTTTATATAAATAATAAAAATTACATTCTGCGTATTACACTTATCTTAACAAATGAAAAATATATAAATGCTTATCACAAAATTTAGATCCATATTAAAATAAATCTACAGTACACGAGTTCGATTCTCGCCTGGGCAAAGGAAATTATTTAGTGGCGGAATTCATTAAATAACACCCCCAAGTCCCACCCTGGCTAGAAAAGGGTGGTAACCTGTAGATAACCCGTCCCAATTAGCCTAAGTTGCAAAAAGTGGACGTTAATAATTAATATTAATAATAATACAGTGCACTTAATTAGAACAAATGTCTTACACGAAAGGCACTAAGTACATATAAGAATGAATCTTGAGACACTTAAGAAATTACTTTCAAAATTGTAAAAAAATAGGTTTCTTGTAATGCAGTCCATTATCATTTTCATTCCTGTAATTTTTTAATCATAACAATATTTGATTCTTCTTATAGCTTTTTAGGACTTAATATTCAAATATTCTTCAAATTTGTATGTCAAGGATAAAAAAAAAAAGTTCTTGTTTGCAGATTTTTATTTCAAATTGCCCTACATGTTTCATGGGCCAATCCTTTTCTATAAATGGTAACAATGAATTTATAATATCCCAAACACAATTATTTTGTAATTGCATTCTTAATTCTATGTCTCGTTAAACCATTTGTAATTTATTTTTTTTAATGATAAAAATATAATTTATTAAATCTAACTACTCACGGTTGGGAAATAGCCCCCTAACTTCCCCATCCCATTTGTATTATATAAATTAATTATTACTTATACCAGTTTTTCTGTTTGGGGAGGGGGGGGGAGAGTAAATGATATCCTTATAGTTAATGGTGATTAACTTTTCTCTAATGTTCCGCACAGCTTTCTTCATTTTTACTTTCATAAGAACCTTCTCCTTAGAATAACAAACACCACAAAAGAAGAATTAGCAAAATTGGTCATGTGAGAAATAGGAGTTGGTATACAATATATTATGAAAAATATAATCATCCTAAAACTTGGAATCTAAAAAGAGGATGACATCATATTTTTAATTTATTAATTATGCAGAATTTGTTTTATAGTTTTATTTATTCTATTTTTGAGGCTGCATCGCTGTACTATAGAAATTTATTTGGTGACGAACTCATTGAATAAAATCCTTACACCCACCCTGGCTAGAAAATATCTCTGTCATTACGTGACTGTTATAGAATCAATCTTATTAAACTATTGATGCTCTACAATTGTTGTTATACACATTTTCTCGTAACTCAAATATTAAACGAGTTATTATTACTTTCTTGTTTTCAGCCTTTAATAACGCCCCCCCCCCTCACTATTACTCATCCAATTTTGAATTAGAAATAGAGAATATGTGGTGAGATGTCATTAGTAGTGTGTCATATCAGTGCTTGGGAAATCTGCTTAGTTTACACAGCCCCTGCGTGACTTACTATTTATTTCTAAACAAATTGTGTGGACTTCAGCTCTAATTATACTGTAATGGGAAGGATGCTTTAGTAATGTTTACTGAATCTCTCTCTCTCTCTCTCTCTCTCTCTCTCTCTCTCTCTCTCTCTCTCTCTCTCTCTCTCTCTCCTCTCTCTCTCCTCTCTCTCTCCTCTCTCTCTCTCTCTCTCTCTCTCTCTCTCACTCTCTCTCTCTCCCTCTCTCTCTCTCTCTCTCTCTCACCCACCCCCTCTCTCTCTCCCCTCACACTCTCACTCTCTCTCCCCCCACCCCCTCTCTCTCTCTCCCCTCACCCTCTCACTCTCTCTCCCCCTCTCTCTCCCCCCTCTCTCTCTCTCCCCCCTCACTCTCTCTCTCCCCCCTCACTCTCTCTCTCTCTTCTCCGCCCACTCACTCTCTCTCTCTCTTCCCCGCCCCCTCACTCTCTCTCTCTCTTCCCCGCCCCCTCACTCTCTCTCTCTCCCCCTCACTCTCCCTCTCTCGCTCTCTCTCTCTCTCTCTCTCTCTCCTATATATATATATATATATATATATATATATATTCTCTCTCTCATACATATATAAAATTGTAACCTCTCTCTGTACATTGATTCTCTCCGCAAAATCTCATGATACACTCCCCTCACTCTCTCTCTCCCCCTCACTCTATCTCTCTCCCCCCCCTCTCTCTCTCCCCCTCACTCTCCCCCCCCACTCTCTCTCACCCCCCACTCTCTCTCTTCCTCTCACTCTCTCCCCCACCCTCACTCTCTCTTCCTGCCACCCTCACTCTCTCTCTCTCTCCCCCACCCTCACTCTCTCTCTCTCCCCCCCTCACTCACTCTCTCTCTCTCTCCCTCTCTCTCTTCTCTCTCTCTCTCTCTCTATATATATATATATATATATATATATATATAAATATACATATATAAAATTGAAACCTCTGTCTGTACATTGATTTTTTTCGCGAAATTTCATGATACACACCATAACTGCATTTTGTTTCTTTTGTGTCTGTTTGTTTATTTGTTTGTTACCTTTTCACGCATAAACGGTTGAACCGAATTTTATGAAACTTGGTATGTATATTACTACTAACCAAACTTAGACTTCAGGCTATATTAATATTCTCTGAGACGAAAAGGAGTGGGGGTTATAAGGGAAGCCTGAAATTATGAATAGCGATATTTCGTTTCCTATTGGTTTTTCAGCAAATATGAACATAAAAAAAGTTGTTTATTTTGTTATTTAGAGCAAAATCGCATCATTAGTAAAAATTCAATAGCAGATTTCCTTTAAGAGAAATCTGTTAAAAAACAACAATATGTAATCCATCATGCACTGTGTTCTACTTGTAAAGTCCTTTCATCTGATGCCATTACCCATTTATCCACCCATAGTGAAACAAATATGAAATGTGGCATGTTGTGCCGTCAGCCACTTTGTCTTTGAAATTTTCCATAGTGTATTCTATTCTGCAAGTCAATCCCTTTCATGTCATATCCATATTGAGGGAGTTGTGAAGAAAAAATATGTAATCCTCCATTTTGTAGCAGTGGCCATCTTGGATTTACAAAGATACTGATTATAATAAACTATTGTCATCAAATCTAAAGGTGTCTACCAAGTATCAGATCGATCGGTCAACAGGAAAGGAGTAAAATGTCATTTACTAGATTTAATCCAAATTAACAAATAAAGCAAGCTAAATAAAAACAAGACTAGGATAAAAGGGTAACAAAGCAATTATACAGTTCTATAAACATTTATTAGTATTCACAAAGTAGATAACTTACCCTAAGTTTTTTAAAATTAAAATACATACGAACATTTATTTTTTACAAACACATATATACACTACTCATAAGTTGGTTCTTTTCGATAACATATAGATGGCACCTATAGACATTTATGTGCCTAATAATCACATTTAAACTAACACATAAAGATACTAACAAAAAAAAAGAGGAATATTTTATATTGTCCTCTTAAATAGATAAGCCATTTGTATAATGAAAGACATTCATTTAAAAATAAGTAATTAGCAATTGGAATATGCCATTTACGTTTTTTTGCTTCACATCGTTTGAGCAGTATCACATCTATGTTGAAAATAATCACAATAAGCAATACTACAGAATAAATTCTGCTATAATTAATAGGCTTCAATTCAACTCATTTCTTTTCATAAAACTTCAATTTATTATATGACTAGAAAAAATTAAAAAATGTCCTTTCTTTTCTCAAACTGGAGGACTTTTAATTTTAATTAGTTTCAGGGGGGAGGGAACGGTTAGTAAATAGGTAATTAATCATAATTATATTTTGATAAAGGTTTTATTTCTCTAGGATATCAAGAAAACAATTTTGTAGTTCCTTACAATATATTATATATATACACACATATATATATATATATATATATATATATAATATATTGTAAGGAACTACAAAGTTGTTTTCTTGATATATATATATATATATATATATATATATATATATATATATATATATATATAATAGGCCTCATCCTAGATCCTACTGTCCGTTTTGAGATGCACAAAAATCAAGCTGAAGTGAAGAGGTGGACCAAGAGAAAAAATCAATATATGAACCGTGCTGCCCGTATTTCTCAAAAAAATACCAAATACAAGATTGGTCGGTTATGGGACTACTATTTGGCTCAAGAGGAGTCCTCCACCAAAAAACGGTGAAGACATTAATAGAGCATGGGCTGGCAAAAAATGATTTGAAGGAGTTATCGACACTTATCCTAAAATCATCGATAAGAATCGTCAATCACCATTTATACAAAAAATAAAGATGATAAAGTTAAGCTGCACTCTCACCTGAGATACCCCCCTAATCTGCACGCATTCAATTTATTCCAAATTTTCATTTAAAATTTAAACAAAATTTAAAAAACAAAAAATCATTACCAAGAAATTGGCAGATTAGGAGGTTGACCACACAGGTACCCTCAGAAAGAGGGCAGCTTATTTTGTTTGTTTGTTATATTCTTAAATATATATATATATATATATATATATATATATATATATATATATATATATATATATATATATATATATAATTTAAACACTTAGAGTTTTCAGGAATTTACATTTCCTTCTTCAGAGATACAAACAAAAGAATAAATAAAGGTGTTCGGTCTAGTAGTTAAGAAGTTAAAAATGCACATCACGTGACATGCATAAAAACTATTAATAAAAGGACAAATTAAAATTAATAGTTTTTATGCATGTCTTAAAATTTGGGACTCAGGTTAGCCATGCGAGTTAAAGCGTTGACCTTTATCTCACGTGGTAAACCTAGAGTGGCGAGTTCGATCCTTGCCTGGGCAAAGGAAATTATTTAGTGACGAAATTCATTAAATAACGTCCTAAAATCCCACCCTAGCTAGAAAAGGGTGGTAACCTGTAGATAACCCGTCCCGATTAGCCTAAGTTGCAAAAAGTGGACGTTAATAAATAATAATAATTAAAATTAAATTATTAATTAACATCCACTTTTTGCTACTATGCCTAATTGGGACGGGTTATCTACAGGTTACCACCCTTTTCTAGCCAGGGTGGGACTAAGGATTTTATTTACGCCACTAAATAAATTCCTAATAACCGATCGGGAATCGCCACTCTAGATTTACCACGTGAGAATAAACCTATGCTTTAACCCCAAAATAATAAAGTGACAGAACTTTGAACAATTAAAGGCTTTAGCAATACCATCGTGAACAGAAAACTTAGTAGGCATGGCTTTAGAACAGCATACAGGAAGGGGGCATCACTGCAGAATTTGATCTTTAAGGTAAAGGATGCTGCACCTCTAGGGGATAGATCTGGGGTGTAGATGCTCAAGTGTGTAATGTGTCAAGCCCACTACACAGGGAGGAAGTTGCTTGTTACGGCTAAAGGACATAAGAGATCAGGCTCAGAGTTTCATTCCCACTGTAGGGACCATAACCATCAAGCTGGAAACCACCAGATAAAATTACTCCACAGCGATGTCAGAGGTTATTTGATGGCCATGGTGGAGTGTATATAAATAAAAAGTCCATCACACAGGGGCTACGTAGACTAAGCAGATTACCCACATCCTGGTGTAACAACACATTTGTGATCTCATCTCGCACCACATTCTCTATTTCTATGGGGCTTAGGTTAGCCATGTGAGTTAAAGCGTTGACCTTAATCTCACATGGTATACCTAGGGTGGCGAGTTGGGCAGAGGAATTTATTTAGTGACGTAATTCATTAAATAAAATCCGAAGTCCCACTCTGGCTAGAAAAGGGTGGTAACCTGTAGATAACCCGTCCCAATTAGCCTTAGTTGCAAAAAGTGGACGTTAATAAATAATAATAATATGTAAAACAACAGATGAGTTGAAGGCAGTGAGGGGGGGGGGGGTTATTACATTATCTCACCTAATGAGGGTCTCTTGAAAACAATATATTGTATTTAAGCTGAGAATAACACTTTATTCCACTGTTCATGATATAACAGTGTATAGCTATTCTGACTCGAGTAGGATTGGGGGTTTACAGAAGACTGAATACTAAAAAAGTCCGTCACCCAGGGGCTGCGTAAACTAAGCAGATTTCCCACGCGAAGTTTTACAGTAGAAAAATCTGGCCAACAACAACTATAGTAGTAAGGTATCTCTAAACATATTCACGAGCAGTTACAGAAACGGCCGCCAGAGCTCTCGGTGGAAAGTACCGAACATAGCCGACTCCTGCCGACCACACATAGAATACAAATGCAAATATCTTGGTTAATTTTCAAGATACAGAATAAATGTATAGAACCATCTTTATAGTAAGTTTAATTTTCAATAAGATTGATTCTATACAATTTTTCAATACGACGCATAATATCAGAGATATTTCGAATTTTCAAAAATCCCCCCTCCCACTGGTCTGATTTCAGCCATTAACGAACTTGATCTTCCTTTTTAACATAAAACACTTTTATATATCGAGTTTAGTAACGATTTAAAAAAATTGCGACTGCTAGAGTGGGGAGTAAATATATGTATGTATATATATATATATATATATATATATATATATATATATATATATATATATATGTATATATATATATATATATATATATATATATATATATATATATATATATATATATATATATATATACATATATATATAAAATTTATTTTGAATGGACCTCATTTTCATCATCTACTAGGTAAGATCGATGGGCATTTGAGGAAATTGTTCAAAAATCACGCCATGAGTACGACCTCAATCTGTTAAAACTTGAGAAAGGAAATGCCTAGGTTGGATAGGTCAGACTTCCCTCATGTCCAGGCTAGTCTCTGCATCTGGCACCCCATCTGGGATCCACCCCCCTTCCCTGGCATCTGGAACCCACTTAGTGCTTCAGCAGAGTTCAGCCCAGTACCATCTCTCTAGGTAGGCCCTACTCTCAGTAAATTTCATGATAAATATGTAAATTGTATAATTTATTCTCTTTTAAATAAATATTTTTATTACAAATATGGTATTTTCAAAACATTTTATTATTAAAGATTCTGTTGATTAATTAATAGCTCTTATGAGCGATTTGTGATGACCCTTTTTAACTTTTAGACCAAATCATTGTAGTTTTTATTGTTTGTAGCTCTGAAAATGGCAATGAAAATTCCTGAAAGCACTAAGTATTTTAAAAAGATATATATACTGTTAGGAGCCACAAAACTGTGCTCTTGATAACCTGATTCGTAAACCTCATCACCAGGAGGAAATAAAAATTGTAATTTCTTATTAATTTGGGAGAACGGAGACACTTTAGTCTATCCCCAGATGTTCAAATATATTTTAACAGCAATGAGGAAGATTCTATAAAGGAATTCTAAAGGATCTCTTGATGGTAGAAATAACTATGATTTGGGTACCTGAGTATATTGGGGTATATAATGAGGCAGACAAGAGGTTGGATAGGCAGCTTTCAGCAGATTCACCTTGCTTCAAATGTCCACCAATTCTAACCGGAAGATAGAGAAGATATGCCATTTTGTTTTTCAACCTGGAGTTAAGATCCCCACTTAGAATGGTAGTAAGTAGGTACATTGCGTACCATTTTATATTTCTTCAAATAAATCTAAAATTTTATGGGTTAATTTCTTTTTTTCTTAATAAATATTCAATACAGAAGGAAATTTGGATTTTAATTATTAAAAATTAACTTTTCTTGGAGAAAACAATTTTTTTTTAATAATATTAAAAACATTTCCAGTTTATTCTCTTGAGATTTTTGTATGATTTATTGATCATTTTATTTAAAAAAATACTTAGTGTACCCAAATACTTCACTAAAAGTGATATTTTTTAAATAAATCCATTAACTTTAATCCCTGTAATATAAACTTCTCGACTTCATAGTAACTAATGGTAAAAATTAAAGATTAGGGTTGTTGAAACACTTATATATCGAGTTTAGTAACGATCTAACAAAAATTGTGACCGCTGGAGCATATAAATATATAATTTTGAACGGACCTCATTTTCATCATCTAGGTAGGATCGATGGACATTTGAGGAAATTGTTCAAAAATCGCATCATGATTCTCTCTAATTTAAACTTTTCGACTTCATAGTGACTAATGGTAAAAATTAAAGATTAGGTATGTTTCAATCTGATTACAATTAAATACCTAAGTTCCCATAAATAAATAAAAAGAAAATTGAAGTTTTCATTGTACATCCTTTTCAACCGACCCCAAATTTTTTTTTTTGTTCATAACAATAATTAATTTACCTAATTTTTTTGTTTGTTTCTAATTATCCTTAGAAACAGTAATAACAAAAAAGTGCACATTCATTTATAAAATGAAAATATTTCAGCCTGTTAGAGCATCAGATTAAAATTACTTAAAACCATTGGCATATTTACAGTATTTCACTCAATGACAGCAATGAATGACCTTCCTGTCTTATTTTAGACTTATAAAATAAGCTGGTAAATCACGGATATAAAATATCTTAATATACCAAGTTAGCACAACTTGAAAATTAATGTTATTTTCTTAAACATTATAATATATTTTTACATATAGCATACATTCACTTCAAGCTTTAACATTATTTTTAATTCAGTTTACAGCCTAAAAAATGGAATAAACTTATCTTTGGTTGATCAGTTACGTTTTGAAGCTCAAAAAACGATTTTTTAAACCCAATTTAATGTTTTGATGAAAGACACCAGCAATTATTTTGTTTATGTGATGAAAAAATAGTGACAACATTCTTTTTTTTTTTTTTTTTTTTTTTTTGTTCAGACTAAAATATTGTAAAATTAAGCTTTTTCACAACTTATATTCTACAAAAATTGGTTGCAATGGCCTAATAATATATACAACCTTAATGCTAATAAATGTATTAAATACCCAAAGAATTAAATGTTTTGAACACTTAACAATAGGCGTGGAGGTGAGTAGAGAAATTGATATGTGGAGAGAATATAAAGTATAAAGAAATAACAGTTCAGTTCCTTTGTCACTATTATTGTTCAGGATGCTAATAATTTATTGCAAAGTTCTTTGATTATAACTTTAAGAACAGTAAAAATATTTATTTGAACACTTTCCACACTGTCTTAAAAGTTTTCACAATATTTGTTTGATGTTCCTAATAGTTTTACCCAAACCCCAAATATATTTTATGAGATTAATAAATAAATGGTGAAAAATTCGAATACGTCCAAAACAATCCATAATTTCATTAATTTATCCAGCTTTACATTTTAATTTGCTTTGGAAAAAAAGAATAGTTATTTTCATCACAAGTACGGAAACTGAGTGTTTCGATACGAGGTCTATTTTTACGAGCGAGGCGAAGCCGAGCTTGGAAAACAGACCGAGTACCGAAAAGACAGTTTCCGTACGAATAATGAAAATTACTTTTCATTACACTGTACAACCTCAAGAAATTACTGAAATTAATTAAGCCAAACAGGTTTATTTTTATGGTAGTTATGAAACATATGTCAGAACAACAAGGTTACAAATTACATCTTTATATTGATATTAATTGTGCAATTATTATTGCCGCTAATGTTAAACCCTTTAGGGGGTATGTACGGCTTGTTGATTACCAAATTATTGGTTGATGTCGATTCAACAGCATCGATTTCTTCATTAAGATAGTCATCTATTGTGACAACTATAACAATTATTTAGTCAATGTTTAGTAACACAGGTTACGAAGAGTTAAATGAAAAAATTAGGAATATTACAAATACATGTGTTTGATTCCCGCCAAATTTTACCGTCCTAGTACGGAAACTCTTAGTTTCCGTACGCAGATCATGCATAGAAAACACATGTTTTCTAGTCAGTGTAATGAAAAGGAAATTACAATAAAGTTTGCAATCCAGTAAGTTTTATTTTACTTGTGATTTTTTTGTAAGTATCTAGATGACTTTCTCTACGTACCTCACACATAATTAATAATAAAACAAAGATAAAAATATAAAAACATTATGATTACCAAATTTAGGTACTTAATACAATCTTTCCAAAAGAATTCTATGTATCATAAAACAACTTAAAAGTAATTAATCTTAATAAAACAACCGAAACACTAGAATAAATTATGTCTAATTAACTCATAATATAATAATTAGTCTTTATTATATTATTCTTGTTTTAAGTCCAATAACATCGAAGTTCCCTTAAATAATTAGCTTATTTCTAACTTAAATAAAGGAAATTGAATCTTTCTTAATACTTCATTCCAGTAGATTTTTTTTTTCTTTTCTGAAGTTTTTCTTTTGTGCATTATATCTTATTTTCTTTTGTAACATAATATTAATAGCACATAATGTGGGCATTAATTTATGAAAATGGCTATAATCGTAATTCAGTCTGTTAGAGAATCACATAAAAATGGCTCAACACCATTAAAATATTTACAGTATTTAAATTACTCAAAGTAGGGCTTCACTTCATATGGATAAGATCAACATTCTAAGTCTGTATTTGTTTAAAATAAAATTAAGTTATTTCAAATTTTCTTAAAGAAGATGAATCAAGACAAGAACAGAACCAATGTGACAGACACCTACTAGGGCAGTTGCACTGCTGAAACTGAACTAAACTATCACTGACTAACAAATGGTTGACATTCACAACAGTTCATAGACTGACATGAACATATGAAACAGAACTTAAAATGTTTCACGAAATACTCAAATTTTTATGAGAACTAAACACTTCAATTTAGGACACTCACGAAAATCACAGACTCTATTAGAAGCTTCTTCATCCTACATTAGTGATAACAATTTTTCTTTTACTAGATTTCCATTGAGGGAAATCATCTTTCGAGGTTGTATTCAAGACTCAATTTTTGAAAAATTTCTTCAAATGCTCACTAATCATACCCAGATGATAAAAATGAAAAATGTTATCCATTAACATCCACTTTGTGCTATTCGGCTTATTGGGACGGGTTATCTGGATGTTACCACCCTTTTCTAGCCAGGGTGGGACTAACGAGTTCATTCAATGAGTTTGTCACTAAATAAATTCCTATCGCCCAGGCAGAATTCAAACTCCCGTCACCCTAGGTTTACCATGTGAGATTAAGGACAACACTTTAAATCACATGGCTAAGCCCATAAAATTATTAGAATTTGTTAATTTCACACTTTCTCTCTTGTTTTGTCCCTTTCCCTAATACTGAGTTACGGTTTTAGTTTTAATTTTGCATTGTAATCCTTGAGTGGCGATTTCGATTCCCGCCTGAGCAATCCAAATTTATTTAGATGGGAACTCATTATATGAAATTCTTTGTCCAACCCAAGTGAGAAAAGTAACCCGTTGATAACCCGTCCCAATTAGCCGTAGTAGCACAAAGTGGACTACAATAAATAAAAATAATCCGTAGGATGAAAAACTAAACATTCTTTCTTAAGATAATGTGTAACAGAAATTATTTGGTAATATTTTCAGACAATGGATATCTAAAATTCATAGATAAAAATTAAAGAATGACCTCATCCATCATTTGATAACGAACAATTTTTTTAGCAGATTTTACTTCAGGGAAATCAGCTGTTAAGGTTGTACTCATGAAGTGATTTTCAAAAAGTTTCTACCAAAGAATGATAAGTATGAGGTCCGTTCAAAATTATATATATATATATATATATATATATATATATATATATATATATATATAGATACATACATACATACATACATATACTCGAGTGTTTCATGCAAAACTAAAGATCAAGTTCGTTAACAGCTAAAATCAGAAAGGAGGTAGGGGGTTTAAAGAGGGGAATTTCGAAAATTCAAAAAACCTCTGTTAATATAAGACAGATCGAAAAATTGTATAGAACCAATCTTATTGTAAATATATTTCCCTATAAATGTTGTTATATACATAATATCTTGGTTTAATATGTATATTAACCAAGATATTTGGATTTTTAAGTTCTCAGACTTCAGTAAACCCCCACTCCTACTCATGTTATACTAACACTAAGCTGTAATGACATGAACCTCTTTATTTTAAGTTAAATACCAAATACTTTTTTCATGGGACCTTTATTATGCGATATACATGTAAATTCGTTGTGCAATGATGTCACAATATTTCATATTCTTGTCTCAAAAATGCTTATTTAATCTATGCCATATTCAATATTAACCATTTCAGTTAGCGCTAAAAAATGTTTATTGGTTGAAATTGGAACAGGAGTACGGGTGGGGCATTCGAAAATTCAAAATATCTGCCTTATTATGAGTCCGATTGTAAAATGTTATAGAACCTATTGTGTTAAAATATTGATGATCTATAACAATTGTTGCTCTATTAATTTTATCGTAACTCGCATATTAAGTGAGTAATTAAACTTTCTGGTTTTCAGCCCAAATATGTGGTGATATGAGATCACTAGTGTGTTATACCAGCACGTGGGAAATCTGCTTAGTTGACACATTCGCTGTGTCATGGACTTTTTCCCAACTTTGCTTCATTTCACATTAAATATGCCTATCAGTGTTTACTAAATAGATGACTTACCAGTGACTAATTGCCTTATCTAGCCAGTAAACCTGATATACTCTTAACACTACTCAGACATGAATACTAATAGAAGCCTCGGAACTTATTACTAGGAGTGTGCCTTATTTTAAAGTCAAATTATATATTTGCTAATATCTTCATTAATATTTGTTTCGAGTTCAGAATGTGTTTTTCAATATTTGAAAGCTATTTTTATTAAGTTTGAAATTCAAAACTATTACTTATGGCCACCATTTCATAATAAGCAAGTACAGGAAGAGAAGATATGGAGACTCAGCAAGAAATGACAAGGTAGAGATGATTTTTAGAGTTAATCAGATATTCACATTTTAACAGGGAACCGTTTTTATTTCAACCCATCGAGGAGAGGTAACACAGCTAGTCCTGATTATAAGAGATCTCAAAAAAGTCTGTCATGCAGGGCTGCGTAAACTAAGCAGAATTCCTTAACTAACTTGATCTTTAGTTTTACATAAAATATTTAAATAATGAATTTGGTAATGATCAAACAAAAATTACGACTGCTAGAACAGTAGGAGAGAATGTTGTATGTGTGTATATATACATATATAATATATATATATATATATATATGTAAAATTTTCATTTTAGCAGATTTCCACAAAGGAAAATCAGCTATTAAGGTAGTACTCATGATGCGATTTTCAAAACATTTCTTCAAATGTCTATTGATCCTACCCAGGAAGACAAACTTAATATTCTATAAATGTTGTTATGTACATATTTTATCTTTACTGAATATCAACAGAGATATGTTCATATTTTAGATTTTGACCATCAGTAAACACCCACTCCTACTCATGCCTTGTTAACAATAAACTGTTATATGACAAACCAATTCATTCCAAGGTAAAATACCAAATTTGGCTTCATTCAGCTTTTATTTTGTGAGATATATGCAAAAACGTTATGAGATGATAATAATCAATTAATTATTACAATATTATTATTCAAAAATACAATATTATTACACAAAATTACAAGTTATTTATTCAAAAATGTTTATTTGATGTATACCATACTCAATATTTAGCTGTATGAGTCAACAATATAGATCATAATTGTTGTTGATGGAAATCAGACAGAATATAGCGAGGTTTAGAGGGAGGGGGAATTGAAAGTTCAAAATATCTCCGTTATTGTGAGTTGTATCATAAAATTGATAAAACCATTTACACAGCCCCCGTGTGGCGATGCGATTAAATTTTAGCAGATTTCCCTTAAGGAAAATCAGCTATTGAGATCGTACTCATGGCGTAATTTTCGAAAATATTACTCAAATGTCCATCGATCCTATCTAGGAGATAACAAAAATGATGTCCGTTCAAACTGTTATATATATATATATATATATATATATATATATATATATATATATATATATTTGTGTGTTAACACTCACAGTCACAATTTTCGTTTAATCATTACCAAACATGATATTTAAATGTTTTATGTAAAAATAAAGATCAAGTTCTTTAATGCCTGAAATCAGACAAGGGGTTAGGGGGGGATGTTTAAAGGGGAAGAATTTTGAAAATTCTTAATATCTCCATTGTTATAAGTTGGATTGAAAAAGTGTATAGAACCAATCTTATTGCAAATGTGATGTTCTACAAATTTTGTTATGTACGTTTTTTTCACTATCTTTAATATTAACCGAGATATATGCATTTTTTAGTTTTCAGCTTTTGGTAAACCTCCACCCCCTCCAACTCATGCCATATGAACAATAAGCTTTTATTTCATGAAGCACTTTATTTGAAGCCTAAATACTAAATATTGTTCTCATTGAACTTTAATGTCTTGAGATAAATGCATATACTTGACGCACATGGGAAATCTGCTTAGTTAACATAGCCCCTGTGTGAAACATAAATCATATATTATTTCTATTCCGTGTGTTATAGAGGGAATCATATAAATATAACTACTTCTCATTATTTACAGTAGGCCTAAATATTTTATGGGATAATACAGGGTGTGGCAGTATAACTTCCATTTTTCAAAACTTAATGAAACCCATTGTATGAATCAGAAAATGTTTATTTGTTTTTTACATATAATATAGGCACATACATAAATTTCTGAAGGTCAAATGACATAGGTGATGTCCTACATTCTCCCTACACTGAGTAAACCGATTTCTAAGGATGGACTTCTGAGTAATAAAACCCTTTTAATTTGTGTGGATCTGACATTAAACCTCCAGAATAGCATCAATGGCCACTTGTAATTTTTTCCTACAGTTTTTTTTTTTTTTTCGAATCCCGTAATTATGTAAACTGTCCAAGGACCCTAAAAGATTTGAAGATCAACATCCAGTAATAAATTGCCAACATAATGCCTGCTATACTGGCATGAGTCGTGACAAATGCCAAAAATTGGTTTACTCATTCCCCCTTCGACAATACTAAAAATTTACATTCAATTAATATTTTGTTTTTTACTTAAATAAAGACTTAAGTATATTTAAGGGGAAATGGACATTTCTGGTTAATTTATGTTTGGAGGAACAGAGGGGGGGGGGGCAATATTCTTTACTCTTTATGCCAGTTAATAGCATTAAAGGAGAATGAAATGGAAATTGATTACTTCCAGTTAACACCTCATCCTTATTACATTTTATAAAAGAAAGTCTGAAAAAAATTGAATATTATTTTGTACTAGTGGTTGGATAATACAAGATATATTTATTTAAACTCATCAATGAGATATTGTAATTATTAATTTCTCTAATCATCACTTCATATTTTATGGTTCCAAACAAGAAAATTAATGACTTTAATTAAATCACTTGATAGATTATATAGCAGAAGGTGAAGATAAATAAAACTGCAAAGTTAATTTTAACTATAGATACAATAGGAAATGGATTAAGGACAATTTTAATAATGATGAATCAAAATTACGAAAGACTCAGATAATAATAATAATAAACCTAATAACAAAAACGTTTGTCACGCAGGGGCTGCGTAAACTAAGCAGATTCCCTACATGTTGAATGACATATTACTGATCTCATCTCAGCATATGTTCTCTATTTCAAAAAACAAAATCTGATGAGTAGAAGTGTGTTGTCAATAAATTCTTAATCGATGACGTCATCACACTAGCTATTTGCATGTTTCTCATACAATAAAGATCCATTGACAAACTATATTTGGTATTTATGCTTGCAATAAGACGTTTTATGATACATATATTCTCTTATTTTTAAAAGTTCAATGACAAAAAGTAGGAGTTTACTGATGACAGAAATCAAAAATAAAGTCCGTCACACAGGGGCTGTGTAAACTAAGCTGATTTCCCACATGCTGGTGTAACACACTAGTGATCTCCAAACACTCTTCAGAAAAGGCTTTGAAGCCAAGTTCATTTGACATAAATTCTATGACAAAGTCTTTAGACAGTTTTAGCATATTTCCCTGAAGGGAAATCAGCTATTGAGGTTGTACTCATGACACGATTTTCGAAAAATATCTTCAAATGTCCATCGACCCTACCCAGGAGATGACGAAAATGAGGTCCGTTCAAAATTATATATATATATATAAATATATATATATATATATATATATATATATATATATATATATATTTATATTTGTCTGTTAACGCTCTAGTGGTTGCAATTTTTGTTTGATCGTAACGAAACTCGATATTTAACCGTTTTATGTAAAAAGACAGATCAAGTTCGTTATTGGCTGAAATCGGACGAGAGGGAGGGAGGGTTTAGAGGGGAGGTGTTTTGAAAATTCGAAATATCTCTGTTACCTTTTGGCGGATCAAAAAATTGTATAGAACCAATCTTATTGCAAATTAAATTTACTATAAATATTGTTATATACATTTATTCTCTATCTTGAATATTAACCGAGATATTTGCATTTTTATGAAGTTTGTGGTCAGGTATAGTTCGGATTAAGTCGGCCATTTTCGTCATTTCTCAGCTCAGGTAGAAGCTTCTTCTAACCTTACCTGTCGTTCCTAACCTTACCTTCCTTACTTTGTGAGATTTATGCAAATACGTTCTGTTCATCCGCCCCCCCCCTTCTTTAGTTCTTGGACTACTAAAATTTGAGTTAATAAAATATAAATTATTCTTACAATTCAGAAGCTGTTTCAGTTGGGAATTTATTTTAATTAACTGAAAGATTTCTCATTACCATTTGTATTTAATCACGGTGGTTTTGCAGATTTGTCTATTGTAAAACTTCACGAGGGAAATCTGCTTAGTTTACGCAGCCCCTGCGTGACAGACTTTTTTGAACAAGTATCACTAGTGATCTCATTACACCACATATTCTCTATTTAAAGGTAAAAACTGGACGAGTAGAAGAGGGGAAGACAAGAAAGTAATAATAACTCACTTAATACTTTAGGTACCAAAAAATGAAATGAACAACAATTGTAGAATATTAATAGTTTATCAAGATTGGTTCTATAACATTTTACGATCTGATAAATAATAATGGAGATATTTTGAATTTTTAACCAGCCCCCTCCCCTTCCAAACCCTCACTATTCCAGTCTCAATTTCAAGCAATAACAAATATGATCTATAGTGCTGACTGATACTGGTAAATATTGAGTATGATATAGATGAGATAAACATCGATTAAAGAATGGGGGGAGGGGGTCTTCGAAACCCCTTGTCCATGAAAATGTTAAAAGTTGAGTGTGGTTTTGTTCAAATAAAAATCATGTAGTTTAGAATGGAAAATCTTAAATGATGTCACACCAAAGTTATTTGCACATATCTCACACAGTTACAGTTCAATGAAAACCATTTTTGGTATTTAAACTTGGAATGAAGTGATTCATGATATAACAGCTTATAGTTGATGTGACATGAGCAGGAGTGGGGGTTTACTGAAAGCCGAAAACAATATAATTGAAATATCTCGGTTTATATTCACGATACAAAAAATATGAATAGAGTAACATTTATAGAACATCACATGTGGAGTAATATTGGTTCTATACAATTTTTCAATAGATGTATAATATCAGATAATTTGAATTTTTGAGATTCTCCCTCCCACTGGCCTGGTTTCAGCTGTTAAACTTGATCTTTAGTTTGACATAAAATGATTAAATGTGGAGTTTGGTACCAATCAAACCAAAATTCCAAAGGTTAGAGCGGTAACTGGCAAATATATATATATAATTCGAGCAGACCTCAATTTTGTCATCTCCTAGGTAGGATCGATGGACATTTGTGAACATTATTTGAAAAACGTGTCAGTTGTAAGGAAAATCTATTAAAGGAAAACAAATTGCTGAACTGCAATATTATCCATCGGAGAATCGAACCCACAACTCTAGGTTTCGCCTTAACTCACATGGCTAACCTGAACAGCAAATGCAAATAGATATATTTATAATCAAACAGGAATTAAATAGACTATTTCCAATGACAACCATGTTGAGATGAACTCATATTTTACATCTAATTATAACCCCCACTGTAACTGGAAAACTCACTTCAATATCCCAAAATATATGACAAATATCATAACAGAGTTAAAAATAGTTTCAGTCAGACAAAATACAAATTGAATTTGAAAGCTACAAAATACAATAAAATAAAATTGATTATATGGATTGCAATAAAATTGATGTAGGGGAATCATTTGAATTGCTTTGAAAGAATCAAACATGTTATAAATGTAGACAATAAGAAAATATAACTTTTCTTGCAGAACATGCTCTCCGTAATAATTAGTTTTGACCTCAATAATTTTAGAATATACCTCAATAATATTAGAAATAGAAAAGAATGCGAGCAAGAGGAAATTAAAGAAGAATATGCACAGTAAAAAAAATAGGAAAACATTTGTCAATAAAAATGAGGCAGTTTAAACTAAGCAGATTTCCCACGTGATGGTATGATACACTACTGATCTTATTTCACCATACATTCTCTATATCCACTGAGTACAAGTAGGGGCTTCTAGAAAAGAAGAAGAAAGTACAAAAAACTCACCTAATATTTGAGCTATGAAAAAAATATGTAGAGCAATTGTAGAATATCAATCGTTTAACAATATTAGATCTATAACTTTTTTCAATCCCACTCATAATAACAGAGATATTTTGAATTTTCCCTACTTTTGATCCAATTTCAGCAACTAGTGTTGAATGAGCGGTTATATATGAAATTAACATTTATGAGTCATGAAATAACATCTTTAATTGTGATGTCATCACACTAATTATGTACCTCACATAATAAAGGTCCATTGAAGACAATATTTGATATTTAAGCTTCGCTAAAGTGGTTTATGATATAACAGCTTATTGTTAATATGACATAAGTAGAAGTGGGTGTTTACTGAAGGTTGAAAACTAAAAAATGCAAATATCTCAGTTAATACTCAAGATAGAAAAAAAAAATTCGTATACAACATTTATAGGCGATTCAATTTTCAATAACATTGGTTCTATATAATTTTTTCAATTGATGCATAATAACAGAGGTATTTGGAATTTTCGATAATATAATATAAAGGATTGACGGACATTTGAGGAAATGTTTTGAAAATAAATTCCCATGTGTTGGTACAACACACTATTGATCTCTTTTCATCATGCTATGTCTATTACTAAATAATGAGCTCAGGTTAGCCATGTGAGTTACAAGCGTTGGCCTTAATCTCACATGGTAAACCTAGAGTGGCGAGTTCCATTCTTGTCTGGGCAATAAGGATTTATTTAGTGACAAACTCATTAAATAAAATCCTTAGTCCCACCCTGACTAGAAAAGTGTGGTAACCTGTAGATAACTCGTCCCAATTAGCCCTAGTTGCAAAAGCAGATGTTAATAAAATAATAATAATAATATTTCTAAATAAAAATAGAAGCAAGGGTTTACTGAATAACTCGATTAATACTTGAGTTATCAAAAGTGTATACACTAACCATTGTAGAGCATCACTATTTTAAAAAGATTGTTTCTTCAACATTTTTCATTCTGACCCAATAATGGAATTATTTTGCATTTTCCTCCTATTTCTGGTGAGATTTCAGCCATTAACAGATATGATCATTACTGTTGAGTGAAATGATTAAATATCAAGAATAATGTAGACAAAAAAGTATTTTCAAATGAAGACCACAAAATCATAATTAATGACGTTATCACACAATGTGTATTTCAATTTATCTCATATAGTAAAAGTTCAATGAAATCAATATTTGGTATTTAAGGTTCGAATAAAGTGATGATGATTTAACAGCTTATTGTTAATATGGCTTAATTACGAGTTGGGGGTTTACTGCAGGCTGAAAACTAAAAAAATGCTAATATCAGTTAATAAAGAAGACAGTGAAAAAATATGTGTAGCAAAGTTTATAGAACATTAAGTTTGCAATAAGATTGGTTCTATATTTTGAAATTCCCCCTCCAACCCCCCCTCTTCCAATGGTCTGATTTCAGCAATTAATAAACACAATGTTTACAGAAACGTTTAGAGTTTGGTACATCCAAAAATTATGACCACTAGACCGCTAACAGACAAATATATCTGCCTGTCTGTCTCTCTCCCCATATATATATATATATATATATATATATATATATATATATATATATATATTTCCATATAGGTCCTTTCAAATTAGTCATATACATTTTTTCTCTATCATCAATATATACAGAGATTTATTCATTTTTTTAAAATTTTTAGCCTTCAGTGAACTCCCACTTCTAATCATTTCACATATAAGTCAGTATGTCTAATTCCAAGCTCCATTTCCAACAACAAATATTGTAAGTATTTCCAAGACAAATATTGTTTTCAACGGACCGTTATTATGTGCAGTGTGATGATGTAATCAATTAATATTTTACGGCTTCAAGTCAAAAATGTTTATTTTATCTATGTTATACCAAATATTTATCCATTTCATTTAACACTAAAGTTCATAGTCATTAATGACTGAAATCGGGCCAGGAAAATTTAAAAAAATAATAAAGAACCAATCTTGTTAAACGGTTGGATCTCAACAATTATTATTCTACATATTTTGTTATAGCTTGAATGTTAAGTGAGTTATTTATACATTTTTGTTTTCAGTCTTCAGTAAAACCCTACTTCTACTCATCGGAATTTTACTTAGAAATAGAGAATGTATTTTGAGATTAGATCAATTTTGTGTCATACCCATGGGAAATCTGATTTCTTTATGCAGCCCCTGCATGATAGACTTTTTAAAAGGTTTATACTTACCAAAATCACAGTCAGTGCTTACTGATGTTTAAACACATCAATTTTATGGAAAATTTTTATTTATAAAGTTCCGACTTCTTTTTTATACATTTTACAGCTGAGAAAACAAAAGATACATGAACCAAAGAACAACAACAAACAAAGATGCATTTGGTTGTTGGAAAATTATTTTAATCGAATAAATACTAATAACTTTAAGATACTCAATGAAGTCTTTCTAAGGATGGTTGTCTCTGGCAATGAACATTATAGTTTTGTCACTGAAAGTCCTTTTATTTTTAGGAACATTTACCAAAAAATCATGAGTTCTTTAAAAATGATGTTGGGGGAAAAACAGCTTTAAAACAAATATAAATAAACATACTAACAGTGGTTCAGGCTACCTATGTGAGTTAAGCCATTGATCTTAAATCTTACTTGGTAAACCTAGAGTGATGGGTTCGATACCCACCTGAGCAATGGGAATTTACGTAGTTACAAACTCATTAAATGAAATCCTTAGGCCCACCCTGGCTATAAAAGTTTGCTAGCCTGTAGATAACCCTTCTCATTTAGCCATAGCAGCACAAAGTGGACTTTAGTTAATAAATAACAACAAGACCTTTACGCATTCAAAATGAGGGAATGCAAATTTGTAAAATAAGCATAAACTTGTCATAAATGATCATTACCATTTCTGAAAAATTCCTCAACCTCCATTTGAGGGGGTGGCATTTAGTTGAGATCTTCTCCTCATTAAGGGGTTTTAATAATAAAACGTCTGCCACGCAAGGGCTGTGTAAACGAAACAGATTTCCCATGTGCTGGTATAACACACTTGTGATCTCACCACATATTTTCTACTTCAAAGTAAAAATCCGATGAGTAGAGGGAGGGTGGGGGGACTTACTGAAGGCTGAAAACAAGAAAGTACAAATAACTTCTTTAGTACTTGAGTTACAAAAAAAATTCAAAGAACAACAATTGTTGATTATCATTAGTTTAACAAGATTATTTTACATTATATCAACATTTTATGATTCTACTCATTTTAACAGAGATATTTGGAATTTTCCAATTCCACCCACTAAACCCCCACTATTACCAATTTCAGCCATTTACATATATAATCTTAACTGTTGACTGCCATGGTTAAATATCGAGTGTGGTATAAATCTACTAAACATTTTCAAGACAAGAATTTAAATCTTAATCGATGATGTTATCACACAACAAATTTGCATATATCTTCTATAATAAAGGTCTCTTGAAAACAATATTTGTAATTTATGCTTCAAATAAAGTGGTTTATTATATAACAAGAGTACTGTTTAAGTGACATGAGTAGGAGTGGGGGTTTGCCGAAGGCTGAAAGCTGACAAAAAATTAAAATATCTCCATTAATATTCAAGATAGAGAATAAATGTATATATCAATATTTATAGTGCATTTTCAATAATATCGGTTTATACAATTCTTCAATCCGAGATATAATAGCAGAAATATTTCAAATTTCCCCCCTCCCACTGGTCCAATTTTAGCCATTAACAAACTTGATCTTTGTTTTTACATAAAACACATTTAAATATAGTTAAAGTTTGGCAACGATCAAACAAGCATTAACAGACAAATATATATATAATATATATATATATATATATATATATATATATATATATATATATATATATATATATATGTATAATTTTGAACGAACCTCATTTTTGCCGTCTACTATGTATGATCAATGTACATTTGAGGAAATTTTTTGAAGATTGTGTCACGAGTACAACCTCAATAGCTGATTTATCTTAACAGGAATCTGTTAAAATGTATTAGTTTACAGACAAAGTACCAAGCTCAAAGTATTTCAGAAAATTTTTCCGAATTAAAAATAATATGGGCACTGTTAATAGAGCACATTGTAAGGGAAATCTGCTAAAACTTTTTAATTCCAAAATAGTCATAGAAAAATGGTCGAATTAGACATTATCCTCCTCCCTTCTGTTACGGCTAACAATTCCTTGAAAATCCCATAGTTAACACACTAATTCATAAGTATATTAGACTAAAAGTATTTTGCTTCCTTTATTAAGATTATTATTATTTATTAACGTCCACTTTTTGCAACTTAGGCTAATCGGTATGGGTTATCTACAGGTTACCACCATTTTCTAGCCAGGGTGGGATTTTAGGACGTTATTTAATGAATTTCGTCACTAAATAATTTCCTTTGCCCAGGCAAGAATTGAAATTTATTAAGTTTAGTTATTGGGAAATTACTATGGCTTTGTTTAAATATTTACGTATTTTTTATTTGATATGTTTTATTTTAAGTTCATCTGGTATTAAATTAAATATCTAAGACACTATTAAATCGTTTTGTACTATTTCAGAAAGAGGAAGTATTTTTAAAAATTTCTTGATTATTTTGACGTTTGATAGGAACTGAGGATTAGGAACTATTAAAGGAGGTAGTTTCTGCACCTCCAGGCTCTATTTCTTTCAATTAATATTGGGTACTTGAATTAGTTGGTAGCATTTTCTCATAGATGGCACTACCAATGTGGTTTTCCAATTCATGGCATGATCCACGTAATCTTACTATAATTGTCTTTTATTTTTAGTGTGTCATTCGGTTGAAACCGAAATAACTAATCGCTTTATTTAATCAAAATATGTCTAGCATCGAATCGGATAAAGTGTTTTTGTGGGGAGTTCTTCTCCATTACCTTATCATGAAGAAAAGCACTTCCGAAAGCATAGATTTTTGATGGATGTTAATGAAGAACATGCTCGGTTTAAAAGTGGTAATTTTGATAAGAAAAATTATAGTCATTGATGAAAATCCATGCCAAATGCCTGAATATTTGGCTGAGGGTTTGGAAGTCGACTTTTCAACAATTTGCAAATGCCTGAAAACCATTGCTAATGATCCAAAAGCATGAAAAAACACCGATTCTCGGAAAAAAAATTCACTAAGAATTAATTCAAATGCCCCAACACATTACAATAATAGAACGTATTTAGCTACACAATCCACTACAACATATTTTTTATGCCTTTCATTTTTTGCAATATTAGTACAACAGACACTCAATCAATAATTGGCAATTTTTCAACAATATTGCCCTGTAATATTTCCTTCATCATACAATAAACATTGAAGATTACCGATTTAAAGGCAGAGAACTTATTTTCACACCAACACTCTCGAAGTAATGTAATTAAAAAAAGGGGTGGCTGGATAAAAATTAAATTCACTTTACAAAAACAACAATAATATACATATAATTAAATATATATAAAAAAAAGTCTAATGGTTAATGAGCTATTTACACACAGATAGAAATGTCAAATTTTATGAAATACATTATTTCCTTCAAAAAAGAAAATTCCTATTTACATTGGCTGATGATTAGACATAAAAAGACCTAAAACAAAAACAGACAAATTCGAATGAACATTCCACTGTTTTGAAATTATTTTTAACACGGGAAACATTATCCCAAGATCAGCTGCCTATAAATTCAACTGTCACCTCTGCAGTTTGTACAGCTTAGTATCAAAGTTGTGCAAGTCAAAAATTAGAATTAATACTTTATTGTTTATGGTTAATAGTAGTTTCTTTATATGTTAGCTCTATTTTTCTAATTAACAAGTATTTTGACGGACTTTTGTCTAGAGTATAAAATTAGGTCTCTAAAATAATTTTCTGAATGTAGCTATTTCGTTTGTACTAATTAAAGTAAAAAGGATAATTTGTTGGTTCAACAGCTCATGATAGATGAAGGGCTGGCACAAAACTTGGGTGGAGGTTCAAGCGGTCAGCTTGAATTCCACTGACAAGTTGAACGAAATTTTAAAATTCAAAAAATTCTGAAACTTTGTGTGAAAGTAGAATAGTTCATTGGTAACACAAAACTACGTTTTGTTTGTGCAGAACTATGATTTGAAGAGGTGAAGTCACATAAAAAAAAAAATAGCAATATTTCTAATCAAATATTGTTAAAACGATAATAGATATATAAAAAAAAACTTTCAAATGACAGTTTTATGGGTTTGAATGTACTCTAAAACTGTGCAATCAGATTTTTTTCAAATTTCATATTTTTCAAAAAATTTCCATGCCATCTCATTTTTTAAATTTGTTTTATAAAGAATCATATAGCATATTTAATGACAATTCACCTATATATGATAAAGTTGTCAAAAATAAGCTAAACATACCTTAATTGTATATCGCTATTGCACACCTCATTCATCACTTCATGACTCGCTGCTAATGGTGAGTTTTTTTGGTAGGGAAGATTTTTGAAAAATATGACATTTCAAAAAAATCTGATTGCACAGTTTTAAAATGCATTAAAAACCACAAAACTATCATTTGAAACCTTTTTTTATATCTATTACTGTTTTAACAATATTAGCCCAGAAATATAAAAACCCATTTTTTTTTTTTTCAACAGGTAATTTCATCCCTTCAAATCGTAGTTCCGCAGGAACAAAAATAGTTTTGTTACGGATGAACTATTCTACTTGCACACAAAGATTCAGAATTTTTTTTAATTTTCGGGTTTCCTAACCTCTCTTTGTGAGACCAAGCTCCTTTTTAACTCAAATTGCTAGCCAATTGTCTCACAATGCTGAGTGGAAAGAAACTGAGCCTTGAAACCCATGAGCTATTGAGTCTTTGAATAAATTTATAGCGCTTTCTCATAGATGGAGCTGCTAGTGGGCTTTTCCAATTAATGGTGTGACTCCTCCATGTCAACATACACTCATTGGGCTTTGTTTTCTAGAGTAAATTATTCGATTGAGGGATAAAAAACTAATCATTTTACTTAACCAAATATGTCCAACATCGAATCAGATAGTTTTCTATTTTTGGGAGGGGGAGTTCTTCTTCATTACTTTAACATGAAGAAAAGCGCTACCGAAAGCCATGGAATTTTAGTGAATGTTTATAAAGAGCATGCTCTAGCTGAGCAAATGTGTTTGAAGTGATTTGCTCGATTTTAAAAGGTTTGATTTTGAGAAGACAAATTGATGTCCTTGCTTGATGAAGATCGATGCCAAGACTTTGCTGAATGATTAGGAGTTGACTTTTCAACGCCTGAAATCCATGGGAATGATCAAAAACAGGGAAAACCTCAATTTCACAATTTTGTTAAATTTCGAGAAGGAAACTATGACATTAGCAGTCGGACAAATGAATAGTGTTAGACGAGTTATCTTGGTGCCAAGTTAATATTCCCTTGGGTCCTCCAATAATAGTTTATTCCCTAAAGGAAATTACCTAAAAGGGCACGGTTATGAAAATTATTGTAGTCTTAATGTAACAGTTACAAAAGTGCTAATTTTCCTTAACTAAAGCCCTTTATCGGACCGATCAAAAACTAAAATTTGGTTTGGAATCCTGGCGTTCAAACTTGAGTCTTCTTGGACAGTAATTTTGTTACATAATCACACTAAAATCGCTCTTTCTATTATTTAAAAAAACTATTTATATTTCAATATTACCAAATTATTTTAGGACTAGAAGTAGATCTTTATTAAAGTTTAAAGACCTTAATTAATCTTTATTAAAGTATATATACTTTTATTAACAGTTAAATAAAGATGTAGATCTCTGGTCAATAATGCCACCACAAATATGGCACTGAGATTTTCATTTTTGCTTTTTTAGTCATAATAAATTTATCATTAAGCTAAATTTATTCTAAAATTTTAAAAAAGTTATAAAAATAAACCAGTTTCTTTGTTTTATTATTTTTTTTTTTTTTTAAATGACTTGCACCACTTTGATTTTCATTAGTCAATTTTCAAAATACATTATCCCAAGCTTTCTAATTGTATGATTATAACGATCCAAGAGTCATAGAGAGTTGCCAGATTTGTATCAACAAGTGGAAATAATGATTTAGCCGTGTGCAAATTTTGGATAAGATAGATTAAACTAAAAAGAATTAAATGATAGGCAGGTTCAATATCTCAGTTCATGATGATGGCACTCGGATCGTTATTGTCAATCGTACAGTTATTCTAAATTAATAGTACAGATCCCATTAGGAAAGGGAACTGATGTCACATAACAACAAAATAAAATAAAAAACCTTAAAATATCGAATTGAAAATAAAACAATTGTTAATGGATAAACCTTTAACTTTTAGAAAACATTAAACAAAATCAGCCTTAAAATAGTTTCTCTTCTTGTTTCACGCAGAGATTGGAGACTTGCTATAATCCAATAAACAAATAAATAAGTTCACAGAAGAAAATATAAATCTTCGTGATAGTGAACTAAGATTTTTATTCATTATTTGGACTATAGCACATCCAGGAGCATCGTCCTATTTTAAAAATCTACTTTGTCCAATTCGGTTCCTGAGCTGGGGAGATTGACTTCAGCCGGAGGTATGAAAACGCCAATGGGACGCACCTTCATCTTTTGCTCGTGGAGCTTTTGCATTTCGCTCCTCAGCTTGTTAATGATGGAGTAATTGGGCGAGTTGAGGGAAGCTTTGCTCTGGAGCATCGTGATCTCTTGTTCTTC
Source organism: Riptortus pedestris (assembly GCA_019009955.1). NCBI lineage: Eukaryota > Metazoa > Arthropoda > Insecta > Hemiptera > Alydidae > Riptortus > Riptortus pedestris. Next base: position 184,204,867 of record CM032229.1, on the reverse strand, counting down.
CTGCTTCTTCTCCTTGACGTTCCTGACCGATCGGTTGCCATAGAGACGGAGGAGGGCGCCCCAGCTAGTTATATGCGGGTGCAGATCTTGCAAGATGGCCTGCGACGCTCGCTGTTTACCTTCCTTTTTATTTTTACAAATGACTCGAGCTGTGTGCTTCCCGACAGTCATTATGAACTCGTTCGACTGCCTGTGCAACGGGTTCACTTTGTAATCTATCGGCATTTCTTTCAGACCGAAATTTCGCTGGAGGCAGGTCAACAAGATCGAATAAGGAGACGGCTCTGTCGTCTTAGCGCAAAACTCTGCGACTCTAGGATCTTCTATTTTTATTTCGTCGAATATAGATAAACTTGTTTCTTCTTCGTCGGGAAAGTTGGTAACCCCACTCCTTTTACCCTGCTTGTTATCGCTTCTAATTTTTTCCCGCATTTCCGGTATCAAAATTTCTAGCGACGCTTTAGCCGCTGCCAACTTTGCCTGTTTCTTGCTAGTTCCAGTCCCATAGCCATATCTCATATCGTTTATTATTACAGTCGCCGAATATGGAGTCGAAGGATTTTCTAATGCTTTGAATTCGTAAGTAGGCTGTTTCTTTAATGCATGCTGAACATACTCGTGTAAAATGCAGATGTAGCTCTTTCCGTTCGGGTTCATAATCCATTCCCCACGAGGTTTAGCTTTCGGCCCATCCTCCGGATTCTGTATAGGAAATTTTATTAGTTTTGTTCCATCGGGAAACGAAGGCCTATGCTGTTCCTTTTCATTCTTCTTAGCTTTAGCATATTTTCTTCTATCTGCCCACGAATCAAAATGAAGCCGTTGCTCCTTTTTAAACCTGAACAATTTTTTACAGTATTGCTGTATAGAAAGAGCATTCAGAGACTGCGACAACTTGTTCTCTTCCGTAGTCTCAATTTTAGCGGTATGGAGATACTGTTGGCCATTATTCATCGGATTTGTCTCTACTTCCGTTTCTTTTTTCTTTTCTTCTTCTTCGAGTGCTCTACGATATTGAAGGCAAGGTATCGCATTTAAAGGTACGTTGTGCTTCCGGACACTGCCCTGCCCGAGGTAGTAAGGCCGGCTGAATGTACATACTCTCGAACCTTTATGGAGGTAAATAGGCATTCCGCTTTTATGAGTTACTTGGATCCATCCTTCTGGCAACATGTCAAAATGATTATGACCCAACTCTTCGAGTATAAGCGCATTATGCTCTGTATATCTAATCCCATTTTCATCCGTGTTCTCTGAGCCGAGTTTTCCCTTCGGGGGGTTGTTTTTGAGGCTCTCTTCGAGCATCGCCTCAATTTCCTCGTAGCTAATGTCAGTATCTGAGCCGTCGCCTGTCTGCTCATCATCATCGGAAGCGATACATTCGTCGAGCACTTGGAAAACACGCAAGTCGTCAGTATTGCCATTGTGGCACTCTGTTTCACCGGGTTTGTAATACCTGAATGATCCTGCAAGACAATCGTCAGCCTGCTCCTCCTCTTTCACATCAATCTGAGAGCATTTCTCCGATTCCGAAGCACATTTATCGCTGACAGGGCTGAGGGAACCGTTTTCAATCGGATCAGCACACTCGTCAACATTTCCATCTACACTCTCATCCATGTGTTGTACAACATTTTCATCAACGCACTGTTTAACATTTACATCAGCAGACTGTTCAACATTTCCTTGTGAACATTGTTCATTGTTTCCCTGCTCACACTGTTTAATGTTTCCCTGAGAAACTTTTTCCTGTGTAGGCCGTTTAACATTTGCCTGTACACACTGTTCAATATTTCCCAGCGCACATTGATCAACATTTTCATGTTTAAACCGTTCAACATTTCCCTGCGCACACTCTTCAACATTTCCCAGCACAGTTTGTTCAATATTTCCCAGCGCACCATCAACATTTTCCTGTGTAGACCATTCAACATTTCCCTGCGCACATTGTTTAATGTCCCCCTGCGCACACTGTTTAACATTTCCCAGCACATTCTGTTCAATATTTTCTAGTGCACCATCAACATTTTCCTGTTTACACTTTTTAATGTTTCCTTGAGCGCACTGATCATCATTTTCCAGTTTAGACTGTTCAACAATTCCCTGTGCACACTCTTCAACATTTTCCTGTGCACACTGTTCAACATTTTCCCGCAAACAATGATCAATATTTCCCTCAGGAGACACTACATCATTCTCACAAAAATTTTCAGCGGCATACTCTTCCTGTTCAGATTCAATTACATCATCTTCCGGTTCTTGTTTTATTTTATCTACAATGTCATCAATTATTTCCTTTTTGATATAAATACTGTGCTCAACTATATCGATATTGTTAATAACAGATTCATAAGCATTTGAATCCATAGTACCGTTACCACTAGAATTCTCAGACATGTTAGATAATATATAACTCTTAATAAATGAAGTTATAACCGATGGTTAATTACAATTGATAAAAGAAGCGATTAAAATTGTATTTAATATTCTATTAACAAGGCATCTGCCAATCAATATTAGTCTGCATGGACTTAATACAAGTATTTCTCATATTTCTTTTTCAAAAAAGATATAGATAAGATAAAATTATTCTCAAAATTCCAGCTTTAATCGGCTACAGTAGAAACAAGCTGATTTGAGAACAAAGCATAAAATACTTTAGGTTGAACATAATTTTTACAATTACATTTACATTTAATAATTTGTTTACAATACATTAAACAATGGAGAATTAAGTATAAACCAGTCTCCAGTCTTTCTTTACCTCTTAGAATAAAAACATCAATCTTGGCATCCCAAAGATTTATTATTAAAGCCACATGGAAGAAAGCAGTGAAAGTAAAGCCAGTATCAAAGCAAGAAAATATAAGCTATACATACCAGTACATTTAAATGAATCCGCATAATGAACAAACAAAAAGTAATAATTATAATATTACAATAGCAACAAAAGAAATATGTTGGAGGAGATAATTGAAATAAGGCCACCTTATATTAAGTTGTAGCTTATTTTTTCACATATCCTTTACTAAGATGATCCAAGCTCATCAAACACAATCCACATGTTACAAGCTACCTTGTGGTACTTCATTATTTTGAAACAAGTGTAAAAAAAGAAATCAAAACAGCAAACGAAAGTTCTTTTTAAATTGGGGAATTATATAATTCACAGACTGGAGCAGTATTCGACACAAGGCTGTAAAATTCAACCATTTAAAACACACTGGCTAAAAAATGCCGCACTAGGAATAAAAGTGGAGCTAATGCTCTTTAAATCTAGTAAACAAACATTAGTAAACGGTTCGTTCAAGTGAATGAGTAGTCACTGAATGAAACTCAGCTCACCAAAGAGATATCATATAGTTCCGAGATATAGTTAGTACGGTGGTATTTAAGAAACTTACTATCAGCAGATTTACCTCCTGGGAAATTAGCTATTAAGGTCGTAAAGGTTCGCTAACGGCTGAAATTAAACGCAAAAGTTGAAATTTGGTTTTGAGAATTTGATTTCTTTATAGTTTAGTGGTTCTACCTTTGTGTTTGGGTGGCCTTTTTAATTAATATAATTTCAATTGCCAATAGAATAACATTGAAATCGACATTCATGTTTTTCACAAAATAATCTAACTTCTAAGCCAAATTTAAAAGGTAAATTCTGACTCTTAAGACTGTCTATTGACAAATTTCATTCTAGCAACGTTAATACTGTATGTTTTAAGTTTTTTGTTGGTTTCTAATTTGTTTTTAATCCGTTACGTATAAGCCCTTAAAATGAGTTCTAACAAAATAGAGATAAATTCCTAAATTTCTTTCTTCGTATAAGGTTTCAAAAAAAGCTCCACTAAGCACCAAGCTGTAACTTATATTTTCTTCAAGATTAAGCCTATGAGTAACTATTTTAAAAATATCTCATCCACCTTCGTCCATTTTTGTGAGAAATTGAGGTTTAAAGAAAATTTACCAACAATAAATACCAAGCATTAGGCGCCCCGTTTATTCAGGATGTTTACTAAATACAACTATAGGGTCGAGGATTTATTTATTACTCGTATTTTACTTTTTCAGTTCATGTTTCGAAGTGTTTGGCGAACTTATTAAGTAATTTTTAAGGTGTTTAAAATATTTTAAAATGTCGGATTTTACAGTTCCTTAGTGTTTTATGTAATGTGCTTTTAGCAGATTTCCCTTAAGGGAAATCAGCTATTGAGGTTGTACTCATGACGGAATTTTCGAAATTTTTCTTCAAATGTCCATCGATACTACCTAGTAGATGACGAAAATGAGGTCCGTTCAAAACTGTATATATATATATATATCTATATCTATATATATATATATATATATATATAATTATATATAATATATATATATATATTAAATATCTATAATATATATTTATAGTATAATATATAGATATCTATCTATCTATCTATCTATAAATATATATATATATATATATATATATATATAATATATATATATATATATATATATATATATCTATATATATATATATTTGTGTGAAACCGCTCTAGCGGTCGCAATTTTTTTTTTGATCGTTAACAAAATCGATATTTAGTAGTTTTATGTAAAAAGAAAGATCAAAGTTCGTTAAACGGCTGAAATCGGACAACGGGGAGGGGGGGTTTAGAGGGGAGGATTTCTCGAAAAATTCGAAATAATCTCCGTTACTATTCGTCGGATCGAAAAAATTGCACAGAATCAATCTTATTGCAAATTAAAATTTACTATAAATATTGTTTTATACATGTATTCTGTATCTTGAATATTAACCGAGATATTTGCATTTGTATTCTGCGTGTGTACCAGTAGGCATTGTTCGCACTTTCCGCCGAGAGCTCTGGCGGCCTTTTCCATAACTATCCGTCCCTCGTGATTAGGTTGCGAGGTTAGGTTAACTGTGTTTCGGGGCTAGAAACTACTGGGTTATTACGCCCTAAATAATGTTTTAGGTTTAGAGGTTTCTTTCTATTACAGTTGTTATTAGGCAGATTTCTCTATTGTAAAACTTCACGTGGGAAATCTGCTTAGTTTACGCAGCCCCTGCGTGACGGACTTTTTGAAACGAGCCAAGCTTTAGACCTCTTCGTTCAGGAAAAGTACCAGCATTTGCCCCACGAAGTTATTTCGCAAATTATAGCTGAAATTAAAAAAAAGATTCGTACCTCATTTTCAACAGCGACTGAGGCAAGTGCATTACAAGAAGTCGACATTTTTAGAAAAATTTAGCTCCTGGTTAAAGGGTGAGTTTAATATTTCTTTAGCGATTAGAAACCCTGAATCATTTTGTGATTCCGTAAATTGATTTGAACATGTATTATATATCTCTTTTATTATGTTTATTCAAATTTAAATAAAATAATTTATTGATTTATTTATTTAATGAATTATGAATTTCAATAAATAAAATAATTTAATAAGAAAATGTAAATAAAATGTTCATATTGAAGGAAGAATATTTTTATTTTTTCATTCGGAATAAATGTTTGTGTAAATTTTACTTGGATTGATTATAATTAATCAATGTTGTTATAATTTAGTGATATCTGAAATGTTTTACATTATCCTCAACGAGTAGAGGTTTTGAAACGTATTTATGTTTAATTCTATAAAAAACAACATTTTCAACAACGTCAACATATATTATAAATATTACAAAGCATTTTTTAAAGTAGTTTCAAAGTTAATAGGTTTTTGCCGCTTATTGTGGTTTTTGGACCAGTGTGCGCCGCGCGGGGGAACTTAGAAAATTATAGAAAATATCCCTGTTATTATGAGTCGGACCGGAAAATTGTGCGAAGCAATCTTATTGTACATTTAATTATCTACAAATGTAGTTAAATACATATTTTCTCTAATATGAATATTAAGATAGATATTTGCGTATTTTAGTTTTCGGCCTTCAGTAAACCCTCACTTCTACTCATGTTACATTAACAATAACCTGTAACATCATGAATCTCTTTACTCTTAGCTTAAATACAAAAGTCCGTCACGCAGGGGCTGCGTAAACTAAGCAGATTTCCCTCGTGAAGTTTAGTAATAGATAAATATACATACTGCTAACACAACACCGTGAATAAATACAAACGGAAATAAGAAATGTTTCATCCAATTTTCAATAGCTGCCGACAGGAAGCATTAGGTTTAGAGAAATGTAAACAAACGGGTCCCGCCTCACACCGGAAAGAAAAAACAATTACTGACATATATCAGAATATAACACATTAATTTTATTGAGAACTATTTACTATATCTACTAGTGTAATTAATAATGAGTCAGAATAATTGTTATCTCAATCAATATAATTTTAGTAGTCCAAAACTTTAAGACGGGGGGGGGGGAGTCACCAGTGCATATTTGCATGTATCTCGTATAATAAAGGTTTCTTGAATTTTTGGTATTTAAACTTCCAATAATGTGATTTATTATGTATCAGAGTATTGTTTACGTAACATGAGTAGAAAGTGGCGGTTTGGTGAAAAACTGAAAAAATGCAAATATCTCGGCTACTATTCAAGAGAGAGAATAAATGTATATACCACTATTTATAGTAAATTTAATTTATAATAAGATTGATTCTGTATAATTTTTCGATCCGACGTATAGTAACGGAGATATTTCGATTTCAGCCGGTTTCCGGTCCGATTTCAGCCGTTAACGAACTTGATCTTTCTTTTTACATAAAACGCTTAAATATGAAGTTTGGTAAGGATTAAACAAAAATTGCGACCGCTAGAGCGTTAACAGACAAAATATATATATACATATATAATATATATTTATATATATATATATATATTTTTATATATAATATATATTATATATATAGATGTATATATACAGTTTTGAACGGACCTCATTTTCGTCATCTACTAGGTAGGATCGATGGACTTTGAAGAAAAATGTCGAAAATTCCGTCATGAGTACAACCTCAATAGCTGATTTCCCATAAGGGAAATCTGCTAAAATGCTGTTTTCAAGATACCTTTATTACGCGAGGTACATTCTAATATGTAGTGATAACGTAATCGATTAAGATTTTTCGTTATTTACTCGAAAATGTTTACTTGATCTACGTTATCTATACTCGATATTTAATCTTTTTCACCATACTACGATGTAATCACCTGTTTTACACACCTAATTTGCGGTCCGAAAGCTACATTTCGCCTTCCTAGGGCGAAAATAAATATTTCGCCTTAGGGCCGCAAAATCAGCTGTTTATTATTTTAATTCATTCATTTCATTATATAAATTATATTCGTTTGTTTTGCTCGTATTATTGCTAACTTTTTTTAGCATTTTGAAATATATCAGTTGTATTAAATGAACCACACATATGTTCATCTCTCTTTATTAACTTACATAATAACATAACGTAAAACAATCCATACATTAAACATTCATCATGTCCCCATAACCACAAGACAACCTTCTAACAAAGAGGCACACTTAACCAAAAGAAAATCTTGTTTTTGATTAATGTTATATCGTATTAATATTTATTGTAGAATGGTGAAAAATAGCGTTTTTCTTTCTTTTCGCTTTTTTTCATGCCTCGGGCCAAAGTGCTTTTGCCGGCCCTCGAACTTTTCATGACCTCGACTACGTCTCGGTCAAAAAATATCTCGGCCCGACAAACGCCCACTTTCGGCCCTTGGTACGAAATATACTATTTTGTCAACACTGATATTTGTCATTGGTCGAAACCGGACATGGAATAGTGGAGAGAGATAAGAAAATTCAAAACATCTGTCATTATGAGTCGGATCGTAAAATATTACAGAACCAATCTTGTTAAGCTATTAATGCACTGCAATTAGCAGTAAGAGTATTTATTTGCCTTTTAACACTCTAGCGGTCGCAATTTTTGTTTAATCGTCACCAAACTCGGTATTTAATCGTTTTATGTAAAAAGGAAGATCAAGTTCGTTAACGGCTGAAATCGGACAAGTGGGAGGGGGGTTTAGAGGGGGGATTTTCAAAAATTCGAAATATCTCCGTTATTATGCATCGGATCGAAAAATTGTATAGAAACCAATCTTATTTTTTTATGGAAATTAAATTTACTATAAATTTGTATAATGGATTTATTCTCTATCTTGAATTATTAACCGAGATATTTGCATTTGTTAATCTGCATGTTCGGGACTTTCCGCCGAGAGCTCTGGTGGCCATTTCCATAACTATTCGTCCCTCGTGAATAGGTTTAGAGGTTAGGTTAACTGTTTTTTGGGGCTAGAAACTACTGGGTTATTACGCCCTAAATAATGTTTTAGGTTTAGAGGTTTCTTACTACTACAGTTGTTGTTAGGCAGATTTCTCTATTGTAAAACTTCACGTGGGAAATCTGCTTAGTTTACGCAGTCCCTGCGTGACGGACTTTTTTTCTTTTATAAATGTTTTGGTAGCATAAATATTAAGCGAGTTATCCGAACTCATCTTCTTTTTTTTCAGACTTAAGAAAATCCCTACTTCTACTTATCATATTTCAAATTGGAAATAGAAAAAAAGTCCGTCACGCAGGGGCTGCGTAAACTAAGCAGATTTCCCCACGTGAAGTTATACAATAGAGAAATCTTCATACGATAGCCGAACAGTTGCGGCAAAGGGCCGAACTAGCTTTTGGCGGGAAACTCGTCCGTTTACCAACCAAATTTAATAAAAATGCACATATCTCGGTTAATATTCAGGATAGAGAATAAATGTATAGAGCAATATTTATAGTAAATTTAATGTACAATAAGATTGGTTCTATACACTTTTTTGATCCGACGTATGGTAACGGAGATATTTCGAAAATCCCCGCTTCTAAACCCCCTCTCCCATGGGTCCGATTTCAGCCATTAACGAATTTGATCTGTCTTTTTGCATAAAACGTTTGTTTTTTTTTATAAAAACGATAAAATTACCACCTATAGAGAGATAACAGATATATATATATATATATATATATATATATATATATATATATATATATATATTTAGGAGGGGTTTAGAGGGGGAATTTTCGAAAAATCGAAACATCTCCGTTCTAAACCTCGGATCGAAAAATTGTATTGTTTACAATCAAAAAACTGTTTGTTTACAATTCAGACGCTTTCCTTTGTAGACATTATAACTTGTAAATTGACTAAAAGATTTCTCATTACCGTTTGTATTTATTCACTTAATATTCACGGTGGTGTTAGGAGTGTGTAGATTTATCTATTGTAAACCTTCACGTTGGAAATCTGCTTAGTTTACGCAGCCCCTGCGTGATGGACTTTGTGCAAGATAATTTAGTCTGAGTAGTATAGTATGTATAATACAGCAAGTAGGAATATAACGAAGTTAGGAGTTGCCAATGTTGATAGTTGTATATTTTTATGTTTATTGACTGACAGCTGATAATGCCTCTGCCATTCACCTTTTCCCGCCAAATATCTCGTCCAACCAAACAAAACCTTTACCTTAAACCTGTCTGCTTTGTACGTTTTAGTCTCTCTTTCTAAAGGCTAAGATGCCAAATCGGGTTTTGGCTCAGATTATTTAGTAACACGAAAATGACTTTCAGTTCCAGAGAGGTTTTAGTAGAGTTCTTTGGAAATCAGGATATTGAGGTTGTACACATAACGTAATTTTTGAACAATATCCTCAAATGACCATCGATCCTACCTAGGAAATGACGAAAATGAGATCCGTTCAAACTTATCTATATATATATAAAATTGTAACCTCTGTCTGTACATTGATTTTTTTCGCAAAATTTCACGATAACTTTTCGTTTCAAATGTCATAGACAGCATATCTGCATTTTGTTTCTTTCGTGTATGTTTGTTTGTTACCTTTTCACGCATAAACGGCTGAACCGAATTTTATGAAACTTGGTATGTATATTACTACTAGCACAACTTAGACTTTAGGCTATATTCATTTTCTCTGAGGCGAACAGGAGTGGGGGTTATAAGGGAAGCCTGAAATTAAAAATAGCGATGTTTCGTTTTCTATTGGTTTTTCGGCAAATATGCACACACCAAAAGTTGTTTATTTTGTTATTTAGAGTAACTTTTGTTATATACACTTTTGTCGTATACCGAAGTTTAAATGCGTTATACGCTAAAAATTATAGAGGGAGTCTACAATATTATTTGCCATAAAAGACTCAACCGAACTAAATATAACTCGGTATGTGTATTTAGCAGTGAGGCCTTTCATTATAATAAACCATACCAACATTATCTATGGACGGGCAGGAGGGGGGTTATAAGGCAAGCCTGAAATTAAAAAATAGCGATATTTCGTTTCCAATTGGTTTTTCCGCAAATATAAAACATAACAAAAAGTTGTTTATTTGTTATTTGGAGTAACTTTTATCGTATACCTAGTATAAATGAGTTATACGTTAAAAAACTTTAGCGGGCACTAAACGGCTCTGAACCGAACTTAACAAAACTCGGTATGTCAATTAGCATTTATTCTTCCATGATTATAAGTTATATTAAAATTTTTAGGTTCGAACGAGAGGGGGGTTAAATGGGAGGCCTGAAATAAAAATTCACCATATTTACATGTATAAGAGACGGGAAATATAAAAATATCGAAGATTGTGAAGCCTTATCGAACAAATAATTCTATTATCAGCAAATCCTCGGCAAAGATGGGTATCAATCCTAAACTCTGGGACGGGTAAATGTCAAAATATTGTGCAATGTAAAGCCTGCTAAAAATACCATCACCATTCAGCCTAAAATGAATTCCCGGGCGAAGCCGGGTATCTGAGCTAGTTTATTATATAATAATTATACTAATATAATAACTCCATATAAAAAATAATTTTACGTGGGGAATCTGCTTAGTTTACGCAGCCCCTGCGTGACGGACTTTTATTTGGTGAAACGATGACACTAATGCGCCGCACCGTAGGAGGACGTGTGGGAAATCTGCTCTCTGTACACAGCTCTTGCGTCGTGAGGTGCCTTCCCCCACCACTGGCCCATTAGAGCGGGAGACAGGCCTCCTCTACTCCCGCCAGTTCTGCCCGGACTGTGTTTGGAGTAGTGTCGCTCTCTCTGTCTCTCTTTCGCACGAACGATCCTAACACCTCTCTACGACAACATGCACACCACCTAAGCCGGTATCATATCGTGCATTGGAATATATATATCTTCCTACTTCTCAGGTATGTAATGGGTATTACCTATTTGCTAATGTAAATCTTCTAACAAATGGTAAACACATCATTCTCTAGTGATAACGACGAAAAATCGGAACATTTCGCTAGTCCCCTTGATAAAGTTTTAAGGATTGACTGTGGAAAAAAGTCTAGACTGTTTCGGAATTAAGTAAGAAGCAGAAATCGCTTTGCTTCTTATTGAAATGTGTTAAAAAATATCTTCCAATGGAAACTATTACTAATATACTATGAATATTTCCATAGTCGGTTAACTTATGGCTATATGCGTTGGGGCAACTCAAAAAATCATATTTTAATATTTAAATTACAGAAGAAAGCAATAATGTTTATATTCAACAGAAAGTCGAGACTCCTGTCGGCGACTCTTTGATGTGTCAAAAATAATGTCTTTTCCTTCACTATCAAGTATCAAATAATACTATTTGTGAAAAAAAACGTGAACTTGTTTTATAAAAATAGTATAACACATAATCATAAAACAAGAAACAGGAATGAGTCTTAACGCGCTGCCGGAGTGTGTTTAAGCTATTAAAACACTTTTTCTTTGAAAATAAATTAAAGAACTTCCTGTATGACGGATGTTTTTACAGAAAAGATGAATACGGCCAAAAATGTTCAATTATTAAATAAAATTACAAAATATTAGTAATAGAAATCGGTCCAAAAAATAATTTATGATATTACCATTTCATATATAAACCATGAAGCCTTTAATAGTTTTAACACTTGTTATTTAGCACGTAAATAAATTAAAAATGCATATTAGATATTTTCAGTGTTAATGTCATATATACCAGAATGTTCGTTTTCTCCAAGAATTCCTACCGCTTCCTGTAACATTTGCTTGGTTATCATTCATAAACATGTAAAGTATTTAATAACTATCAATAAAAACGTTTTATTATCTAGATTCTGTCATTGTCACTGCCGTCTTGATATCGAGACATGGCTTAGTTCCGGAAAGTCCGTCACGCAGGTGCTGCGTAAACTAAACAGATTTCCCTCGTGAAGTTTAACAAAAGATAAATCTACATAATGCTAACACTACGGCACCGTGAGTACTAAGTGAATAAATACAAACGGTAATAAGAAATCTTGAAGTCAATTTTAACAAACTCCCGGCGGGAAACGTCTCAAATGAAAACAAACAGGTGTGCCAATCTCCCACCGGAAAGAAAAACAATTACTGAAATAAATCAGAATATAACATATTAATTTTATTGCAAACTGTTTACTATATCTAGTACTGTAATTTATAATGAATCAGAATAATGTTTATCCCAATCAATCAAATTTTAGTAGTCCAGATACTTAATACGAGGGTGGGGAGTCACCAGAACATATAAGCTCCGAATAATGTGGTTTATTATATAACAGAGTATTGTGTATGTAATATGAGCAGAAGTGGAGGTTTGCTGAAAAATGAAAAATGTAAATATCTCGATTAATATTCAAGATAGAGAATAAATGTATATAGCAATATTTGTAGTACATTCATTTTTCAATAAGATTGGTTCTATCCAATTTTTCGATCCGATGTATATTAACGGTGATATTTCGAATTTTCTATATTAAACAAGAATTGGGTCCGCTTGAATGTTAACTGGCAAGTATATGAATATATATATATATAGGATATTATTTAATGACTTCATCACTAAATAAATTCCTATTGCCTAGGTGGGAATCGAACTCGCCACTCTAGATTTAACTCATATGGTTAACCTGAGCCTCTTAATTTAGAATGAAATCAGCAGGGAAAAATATTTTGTTGCGATATTTTTTTTTTGTATATTTAATTTAATAGGAGGGTGGGCTCGGGTTAGCCATGTGAGTTAAAGCGTTGACCTTTATCTCACATGGTACACATAGTGTGGCAAGTTCGATTCCCATCTGGGCTATGGGAATTTATTTAGTGACAAACTCATTAAATAAAATCCTTAGTCCCACCCTGGCTAGCAAAGGGTGGTAACCAGTAGATAACCCGTCCCGAGATTAACCTAAGTTGCAAAACGTGGGCTTTAATAAACTATAATAGTAATATTACAATAAAAGACTATATTCAAATAGGTTGTTGCAAGCGAAGCAGATATCTATTCAATGGAGCGGACTCCGCAACCTTGGAGCATTGAAGGTCAGTTTGGCTGCCGGTTTTTAAACAATTATATTATCCATTATTTATTAGGAATATTATTAGCGGGAAATACTGTTGACATGGAAGGACGACAGTATGGCCGTCAGTAGCGATGAGGCCTGCACATCGGCAGGTTCGGTCATGGCTGCATTTCACAATCAGGTTCTGCCGTCAAATATACCTCATGTGCCTAGGCACATTTTACAATTATTTTATAATAGATCCCCTATATGGGAAATATGCTATTGAGGTTGGTCTTATGACACTACTTTTGTTACGGTTATTCAAATCTCCATCGATCCTTGCCAGTAGATTATGAAAAGTTCGTCACGCAGCAGGGGCTGTGTAAACTAAGCAGATTTCCCACGTAAAGTTATACAATAGAGAAATCTCCATACGAGAGCCGAACAATTACGGCAAAGGCCGAACTAGCTTTTGGCTGGAAACAGTCTTCCGTTAACGGCCCAATTTAATAAAAATGCAAATATCTCGGTTAATAATCAAGATAGAGAATAAATGCATATAACAATATTTATAGTAAGTTTAATTTGCAATAAGATTGGTTCTATACAATTTACCGATCCGACGTATAGTAACGGAGATATTTCTAATTTTCGAAAATCCCCACCTCTAACCCCCCCCCTCCTACTTGACCGATTTCAGCCGTTAACGAACTTGATTTTCCTTTTTACCTAAAACGAGTAAATACAGAGTTTGGTGACGATTAAACAAAAATTGCGACCGCTAGAGTGTTAACAGACAAATATATATATAATTTTGAACGGAACTCATTTTCGTCATCTCCTGGGTAGGATCCATGGACATTTCAATAAATTTTTCGAAAATCACGTCATGAGTACGACCTCAGTAGCTGATTTCCCCCCAAGGGAAATCTGTTAAAAATCTATCACTCAGGGGCTGCGTAAACTAAGCAGATTTCCCAAGTGCTGGTATGACACACTTGTGATATATTCTCGATTTCTATACGTAAAATAACAGAGATTTTTTGAATTTTCCAAATCTTTCTCTCCCCCTCTGTCAAAACCCTCCCTATTCTGTGTCCTATTTCAGTCATTAACTATTATCATCATTAGTGATGAATTAAGGAGGTAAATATTGAGTTTGATGTAAAACAAATAAACATTTTTAAATTAAGAATGTGAAATCTTAAATGATGATGTCATCACATAACGTATTTCCAAGTACTCCATCTTGTAAATATCAATTGAAAACAATATTTGATGTTTAATCTTCAAATAAAGTGCTTCATGATTTAACACAGCGTATATATAGATAGAACGCACATTATTTTCGTCATCCCCTAACTAGGATCAATGGACATTTGATGAAATGTTTGAAAATCGTGTCATGCGTAAGGCTTCAATAGCTGATATCTATCAAGGGAAAACTGCTAAAACATCTAAATAGTGGAAAAATTCTAACTTTGCCTCTAAATACGAATAGCTGAAAAATTGAAGGAAGAACGGAAATTCTTATTTACTAAAAACCAAATGTCCTGGTCAATATTGAAGATAATGAATAATTCTATATAACAGCATTTAAAGAACATGAAATTTACAATAATACTTGTTCTATATTTTTTTTCGATCCGACTTATAGTAAGGTAGTTATTTTTAATTCCCCACCCCCACTAGTCCGATTTTTGTCATTAACGAACTTGACCTTTCTTTTTACAGAGAAGTCCGTCACGCAGGGGCTGCGTAAACTAAGCAGATTTCCCGCGTGAAGTTTAATAACAATAGATCAATCTACATACAGGTAACACAACACCACCGTGAAGTTAATAAATACAAACGATTATAAGAAGTCTTCTGACGGGAAGCACCTGAAATGTAAACAAACAGTTCTGCCAACTTCCTACCGTCAAGAAAAACAATTACTGTCATATATCTGAATATCACGTAGTAATTTGATTGAAAACTATGTACTATATCTAGTACTGTAGCTTATAATGAATCAGAATAATTGTTATCTCAATCAATCAAATTTAAGTAGTCCAAAAACTTAAGAATCTTACTTGAACATATTTGCATGTATCTCGTATAATAAAGGTCTCTTGAATACAATTTTTGGTATTTAAACTTCGAATAATGTAATTTATCATGTAGCAGAGTATTGTTTATGTAACATGAGTAGAAGTGGAGGTTTGCTGAAAACTGAAAAATGCAAATATCTCGGTTAATATTCAAGATAGTTTATAAATGTATATTACAATATTTATACATTTATTCCCTATCTTGAATGTATATTGCAATATTTATATAAGGCTGGTAACCTGTAGAACACTTCCCGAATAGCCTAGTAGCATAAAGTGGACGTAAATAATTATAAACAACAATATTTATAGTACATTTAATTTGATACACGATTGATTCTATAAATTATGTCTATCCGACATTTTTGAACGGACTTCATTTTCGTCATCTTCTGGGTAGGATGGATGGACATTTGTGGAAATAGTTCGAAAATCGCGTCACGAGTACGTTAAGGGAAAGGTGCTAAAACGATATAATACCCGAGAGAGAGAGATTTCCTTCCATAACTCTCACTTCCTGAACAGCGAGTTCATCGACAGTGTAATGATGATTTTGATAGGCCCGACCTTGCCTCCAGTACTTTCAATTTCTCCAGCAATACATTCCACCTTCCACCTGCTAGTCCTGTGTTAATCATTCATTATTCACGCTCACCAAGGTTGATTGTACTCATTTTCGAAGATTTCTTCAAATGTCCATCGATCCTACCCAGGAGATGACGAAAATGAGGTCCGTTCAAAATGACATATATTTGTCTCTCTCGAGATATATTAGAAATCTACGAAAATATGTATATTGCAATATTTATTGAATATTATATTTTCGCTAAAATTCTTTCTATACATTTTTTTTTTTTATTATAACTGAGATATTTGTAATTTTCTAAATCCCCAACTTCTAGCCCCCCTCACACTCGTCCGATTTTAGCCATTAACGGATTAGTTCTTCATATTTACATAAAATGAATAAATATCGAGTTTGGTAGCGATCAAAAAAATATATATGTATATATATATATATATATATATATATATATATATATAGTTTTGAACGGACCTCATTTTCGTAAACCCCTGTGTAGAATGGATGAACATTTGAGGATATTTTTCGAAAATCACTATATTTATTATTAAGCTAGATATTTGCATTTTTTTTAGTATTCAACCTTCAGTAAATCCCTACTCCTATTCACGTCACATTATCAATAAGCTGTTATATCATGAAGCATTTTATTTGATGTTTTAATAACAAATATTGTTTTCAATGAACTTTTACTTTTGGAGTTAAAGCAAATACGTGGCGCACGAGGGGAATCTGCTTAGTTAACGCAGACCCAAGTAGTGGACTTTTTGATTTTTTTACCACTTTTCAAAGACCACCATCACTTTTCCAATTATCTCATTATAACGGCGTTCAAGAGTAAGATATAATTTATAATTCTTATCAGCGAGATGAAAACTCTGTAGTAAGTGGCTAATTTAAATTGTTAAAATAAAACTGAAGATATTTTTCTTCTGTTAAAGTGAAAGATGCATAGAGGTTGTATGAAAGCTCAGGGATAACCTCGTTGGACTACCTCTTGTTAGGGATTCATGGCTCGCTTTCTCTCCGAAAAAAAGTTGAGTAATTTCCAACAGCTGAAAGCGGTGTAGCTTGGTTTTTTTGTTCTTCCTAATCGTAAATGTCCGTCACGCAAGGGATGCTTAAACTAAGCAGATTTCCCACGTAATGGTGTAACACTCTAGTGATCTCATTTCGTATAATATTCTTACTATAAACCAGTTAGTACGAATTACTAGCTTAATATTTGGGTTACTAACAAATGCTTAAAACAAGAATTGTAAAGCATCAATATTTTCACTCATAATACCCAGACCCACTCAAGTTAAGATACCCAGAGTTCCGCCAATGTTAATAATTAAGGTTAAAAAAATAGTTTTAAACAATTCTAAAATGATAAATAAGGTTTAAATTGTTATAGACATTTAATAGTATAAAATTAAGATCTTAGATTTAGTTTATAAGGTATATTCGAATCCCGCCCAACAGAGCAGCGGCATTCCATTTGCGGGCGCCCTAAAATCATAACAGAATACTTTGCTATAATCACTTATTAGCAGATTTCCTTTAAGGGAAATCAGCTATTGAGGTTGTACTCATGATGCGATTTTCGAAATTTTTCTTCAAATGTCCTACGATCCTACCCAGGAGATGACGAAAATGAGGTCCGTTCAAAACTGTATATATATATATATTTGTCTGTTACCGCTCTAGCGGTCGCAATTATTGTTTAATCGTTACCAAACTCGATATTTAGTCGTTTTATGTAAAAAGAAAGATCAAGTTCGTTAACGGCTGAAATCGGTCCAGGGGGAGGGGGGGGGTTTAGAGGGGCAGATTTTCGAAAATTCGAAATATCTCCGTTACTATAGGTCGGATCGAAAACTTGTATAGAAGAAATCTTATGGTAAATTAAATTTACTATAAATATTGTTATATACATTAATTCACTATCTTGAATATTAACCGAGATATTTGCATTTTTCAGTTTTCAGCCATCAGCAAACCGCCACTTCTACTCATGTTACATAAACAATACTCTGCTACATAATAAATCACATTATTCGAAGTTTAAATACCAAAAATTGTATTCAAGAGACCTTTATTATGCGAGATGAATGCAAATATGTGCTGGAGATCCCCCCCCCCCCCGTCTTAAGGTTTTTGACTACTAAAATTTTATTGATAGGGATAACAATTATTCTGACTCATTATTAATTACAGTACTAGATATAGTAAATAGTTCTCAATATGTTATATTCTGATATATTTCAGTAATAGTTTTTCTTTCCGGTGTGAAGCGGGCAGACCCGTTTGTTTACATTTCTAACCTAACGCTTCCTGTCGGCAGGTTATTGAAATTGGATGTACCTTTTCTTATTTCCGTTTGTATTTATTCACGGTGGTGTTGTGTTACCAGTATTTAGATTTATCTTTTGTTAAACTTCACGAGGGAAATCTGCTTAGTTTACGCTGTCCCTGCATGACGGACTTTTTTATTAAGGCTCGTCCTCGGTGTTTAGAAAGCATTGAGGATGTTACCACAGGCCTTAAAATTCCAGGAGTCAAAGTACAAAAAGTCTGTCTCGCAGGGGCTGCTTAAACTAAGCAGATTTCCCACGTGAATTTTAGTAATAGATAATCTACATCTGCTAACATCTTGTACTGTAATTAATAATGAGTCAGAATAATTGTTATCTCAATCAGTCAAATTTTAGTAGACCAAAACCTTAAGACGGGGGTGGGCGGGTCACCAGGACATATTTGCATGTATCTCATATAATAAAGGTCTCTTGGATACAATGTTTGGTATTTAAGCATATAATAATGTGATGTATTATTTAGCAGAGTATTGTTTATGTAACATAAGAAGAGTGGCGGTTTGCTGAAGGTTGAAAACTGAAAAGTGCAAATATCTCGGTTAATAGTCAAGATAGAGAATAAATGTATATAACAATATTTATAGTACATTTAATTTGCAATAAGATTGTTTCTATACAATTTTTCGATCCGATATATGGTAAAGGAGATATTTCGAATTTTCGAAAATCCTCCCCTCTAAACCCCCCAAGGGGGAGGCTTGCATACAAACATACATAATATTGAACGGACCTCATTTTCGTCATCTCCTGGGTAGGATCGATGGACATTTGAAGAAAAATTTCGAAAATCGCGTCATGAGTGCGACCTCTATAGCTGATTTCCCCCGAGGGAAATATGCTAAATAGAAATTGGAAAGTACCGCCGTTATGAGGGAAGTCTCAAGGCAAATCAGGGGCAGAGAAGGGTTAAAAAGAAGAGAAGCGAGAGTAATATACAGTTTTTAACCTGCTAAAATGTTGCATCCAATTCGGGATAATGAAGTTATAAATCCGCATTTGAACCTTAGGGATAAAACTTTTCTTGACTATACATGTGGAACTGAAAGCTGAACAAATTCAAGTTTCATTTCAGGTCGGCTGGGAGAAAGGTTATAATAAATTGTGATATTTATAAAAAACCTAATGGATTAAAAACCTTGAGTTTTTATGTTTTTTTTTTTTTAATTCTTGATAGAAAGGCAAGTTTTGGGGAAAGGAAGAAAGGAATCGTGCTTCGTGAAGAAAACTGGTTTCAAGTGTTACGGGTTTAAAATGGTTTCAACATTTCCTTTTTGTATATATTAACATTTGTCTCTGTTAAACATTTTGTAAAATTGATTTACTCATCGAAATATAAAAGAGACAAGGCAGTTTTCCCGGTTGTCTATGAAATCACTTTCTTGTGATGCCATCATAACGGATAACTACTACACTTTATTTTAGCAGATTTCCTTTTAGGGAAATCAGCTATTGAGGTTGTACTCATGACGGAATTTTCGACATTTTTCTTCAAATGTCCATCGATCCTACCTAGTAGATGACGAAAATGAGGTCCGTTCAAAACTGTATCTCTCTCTCTCTCTCTCTCTCTCTCTATATATATATATATATATATATATATATATATATATATATATATATATTTGTCTGTTACCGCTCTAGCGGTCGCAATTTTTGTTTAATCCTTACCAAACTTCATATTTAAGCGTTTTATGTAAAAAGAAAGATCAAGTTCGTTAACGGCTGAAATCGGACCAGTGGGAGGGGGGGTTTAGAGGGGAGGATTTTCGAAAATTCGAAATATCTCCGTTACTATACGTCGGATCGAAACATTATACAGAATCAATCTTATTCTAAATTAAATTTACTATAAATATTGTTATATACATTTATTCTCTATCTTGAATATTAACCGAGATATTTGCATTTTTCAGTTTTCACCAAACCGCCACTTCTACTCTTGTTACGTAAACAATACTCTGATACATAATAAATCACATTATTGGAAGTTTAAATACCAAACATTTTATTCAAGAGACCTTTAGTATACGAGATACAAGCAAATATTTCCTGGTTATATCACCCCCCCCCCCCATCTTAAAGTTTTGGACAACTAACATTTTATTGATTGAGATAACAATTATTCTGACTCATTATTAATTACACTAGTAGATATAGTAAATAGTTCTCAATAAAATTAATGTGTTATATTCTGATATATTTCAGTAATTGTTTTTCTTTCCGGTGTGAGGCGGGACCCGTTTGTTTACATTTCAAACCTAACGCTTCCTGTCGGCAGGCTATTGAAATTGGATGAAACATTTCTTATTTCCGTTTGTATTTATTCACGGTGTTGTGTTAGCAGTATGTATATTTATCTATTACTAAACTTCACGAGGGAAATCTGCTTAGTTTACGCAGCCCCTGCGTGACGGACTTTTTTATGATTTTGTAAGAACACATCTCAACTGGACTTGAATGTTGAGCTGTGGATGAAAGCCTGGTTAATATGGAAGCTTGAAATGAATGTTGCTGTTTAGGGATGAGCGTTTACAGAAAGCTAGAAATACTAAAACGCAGGGGCTGCGTAAACTAAGCAGACTTCCCATCTGCTTGCTACCTCATCTCACCAAATATTCTCTATTTATATGTAAAAAAAAAAAAAGTCCGTCGCGCAGGCGCTGCGTAAACTAAGCAGATTTCCCACGTGAAGTTTTACAATAGAGAAATCTGCCTAATAACAATTGTAGTAGTAAGAAACCTCTAAACCTAAAACATTATTTAGGGCGTAATAACCCAGTAGTTTCTAGCCCCAAAAAACAGTTAACCTAACCTCTAAACCTATCCACGAGGGACGAATAGTTATAGAAATGGCCGCCAGAGCTCTTGGCGGAAAGTCCGACCATAGCCTACTGGTGACCACACGCAGAATACAAATGCAAATATCTCGGTTAATATTCAAGATAGAGAATAAGTGTATATAACAATATTTATAGTAAATTTAATTTGCAATAAGATTGATTCTGTACAATTTTTCGATCCGACGTATAGTAACGGAGGTATTTCGAATTTTCGAAAATCCTCCCCTCTAAACCCCCCCTCTCACTGGTCCGAATTCAGTCGTTAACGAACTTGATCTTTCTTTTTACATAAAACGCTTAAATATGAAGTTTGGTAAAGATCAAACAAAAATTGCGACCGCTTGAGCGGTAACAGACAAATATATATATATATATATATATATATATATATATATATATATATATATATATATATATATATACAGTTTTGAACGGACCTCATTTTCGTCATCTACTAGGTAGGATCGATGGACATTTGAAGAAAAATGTCGAAAATTCCGTCATGAGTACAACCTCAATAGCTGATTTCCCTTAGGGGAAATCTGCTAAAATTGCGACCGCTAGAGCGGTGTGTGTATATATATATATATATATATATATATATATATATATATATATATATACGGTGTGTTTATTCTTTTTGGAGTTTCTTTTGGAATGAAAAAATCTTAGTTTATGCCGATATTTTGAGAATCTTTATTTTCTCTTCTTCAGGGCTGTAAAATTACAGGTACTACCTAAGGCAGGTACTCTTTATAATATTGCGCATTGTTAACAAACAAGAGTGTAATAGGGGTGTTTATGCTATTATTACTTACCTAGTCTAAAGATACCTAAAACCTATTACACATGACTATTGCACTTAGGACTAGGGTTATTGTAACCTCCCTTGTTTTAACAGATTTCCCTTTTATATAGCGGAGTATTTTTTATCTAAAACATGAGCAGAAGTGGGGATTTGCTGAAGGCTGAAAACTAGAAAATGGAAATATCTCTGTTAATATTCAAAATAGAGAATGAATGTAATAACAATATTTATTGTACACTTGATTTATAATATAACGGTGATATTTCAAAAATCCCCCTCCCTCTCCCACTCGTCCAATATCTTTTACTTTCATTTTACTTAAAACGACTAAATGTCGAGTTTGGTAACGATCAAACACAAATTACTACCGCTAGATCGGATCTCTACTCGAGAATAAGAGACATGAGACTGCAGGCTAGGTGTAATAAGAAGAGAAGGAAAGTGAGTTGATAATTGCATTATTGTTAATTACCCCATGAGTCTCGTTAAGACCGGCCTTCAACATTAGTAATTACGGCACTGTTTTCTTTTTAATTGTCGCCTCTCGCTACAAACAGCTGTTAGGGGCGTTTTACTTACGAGATAAGCTACAGCATGCTCAGGTTGTTAGAGGCATTCTCCTTTTTAGTTCTACTATGTATTTTTTTAGCAGATTTCTCTTAAGGGAAATCAGCTGTTGAGGTCGTAGATGACGAAAATGAGGTCCGTTCAAAACTGTATATATATTGGCCTGTTACTGCTCTAGCGGTCGCAATATTTTTTTTTTTATCGTTACCAAACTCGATATTTAGTCGTTTTATGTAAAAAGAAAGATCAAGTTCGTTAACGGCTGAAATCGGACCAGTGAGCGGGGTGGAGGGGGGTTTTAGGGGGATGATTTTCGAAAATTCGAATTATTTCCGTTACTATACGTCGGATCGAAAATTTGTATAGAATCAATCTTATCGCAAATTAAATTTACTATAAATATTGTCCTATACATTTATTCTCTATCTTGAATATTAACCGAGATATTTGCATTTGTATTCTGCGTGTGATCAGGCAGGAGTCTGCTATGTTCGGACTTTCCACAGAGAGCTCTGGCGGCCGTTTCCGTAACTATTACCCTCGTGAATAGGTTTAGAGGTTTCTTACTACAACAGTTGTTATTAGGTAGATTTCTCTATTGTAAAACTTCACGTGGGAAATCTGCTTAGTTTACGCAACCCCTGCGTGACGGACTTTTTTATTTATGCTAAGAATAAGGCATTTCATAATATATTCTCTTATTAAAGTGCGATGGCAAAAAGTGGGGGCTTACTGAAGGCTGGAAGCTAAAAAAAATGCATTTATCTCGGTTAATAATCAAGAAAAAAAAAAAAAAAAAAAAAACAAAAAAAAAAAAAAAAAAAAAAAAAAAAAAAAAAAAAAAAAAAAGAAGAAGAAAGAAACATTTATTCCTCTATCTTGAATATTAACCGAGATATTTGCATTTATATTAAATCTGGGCGGATAACGGACGAAAGGGACTTTCCCACCAAAAACTAAAATCGGCCGTTTACTTAACGTTTCGGCTCTCTCGTGAAATTTCTCTATTGTAAAACTTCACGTGGGAAATCTGCTTTGATTCCGCAGCCCCTGCGTGACGGACGTTGTGTAATGCCGCCATCAATTATGAATTTAGCAGATTTCTCCAGAGGGAAATCAGCTATTGAGGTCGTACTCATGACGCGATTTTCGAAAAATTTCTTCAAATGTCCATCGATCCTACCCAGGAGATGACGAAAATGAAGTCCGTTCAAAATTATATATATATATATATATATATATTTGTGTTATATAATTGTGAACGGACCTCAATTTCGTCATTTCTGGGTAGGATCGATGGACATTTGAGGTAATGTTTCGAACATCACGCCATGAGTACGACCTCAATAACTGATTTCCCTCAAGGTCTGGGAATTTGCTAATAATGGATAGGCCAATACCATGTTCAAGAGACATTTTGGTTGGCTGGATAGGCATTTGAAGAAATTGCCGATGTACCTTGGCGGATGTAACTAGATGTTATTGACAAAGGCGTATACCAGCCATAAATGACATACGGTAAGGTGAAAGTGTTGAGGTACTAACGAGCAGGCATATTGGAATGCTACTCGACGATTTACTGTTTGCAGATAGGTTTCTCTCAGGGTGGATGGACATGCTAGAGAAAAGGAGCTTCGCCCGAAGAACCATCTTGGGAACTCGGATAGCTCGTCTCCAACTAGGAACAACACCTAACCACCCTTGAAGGGAAGTCAGCTTTCCAGTTTGTACGCATGGCAAGTTATTCGAAAAATGTCCTCAAGTCTCCGTCTATCCTACCCAGGAGATGACGAAAGCGAAGACCGTATGTGTATATATAATATACTTCTAATGCCCATCGTTGACTGGTACAAACAGAAATGGGTTCCTGTATAAATATAAAGGCTGAATTAACTTATGAAGAAACCATACCGTTATTTTCATCAAGTAACACATGTAGAATAACTGTGCAGTCAGTCAGTTAGCAGATTTCCCTTAAGGGAAATCAGCTATTGAGGTCGTACTCATGACGCGATTTTCGAAAAATTTCTTCAAATGTCCATCGATCCTACCCAGGAGATGACGAAAATGAGGTCCGTTTTATATATATATATATATATATCTATATATATATATATATATATATATCTATATATATATATATATATATATATATATATATATATATATAGACACACACACACACACACACATATATATATATATATATATTTATTTGTCTGTTAACACTCTAGCGGTCGCAATTTTTGTTTAATCGTCACCAAACTCGGTATTTAATCGTTTCATGTAAAAAGGAAGATCAAGTTCGTTAACGGCTGAAATCGGACCAGTGGGAGGGGGGGTTTAGAGGGGGGATTTTCAAAAATTCGAAATATTTCCGTTATTATATATATATATATATATATATATATATATATATATATATATACTTTTGAACGGACCTTATTTTCGTCATCTTTTCGGTAGGATTGATGGACATTTGAAGAAATTTTTCGAAAATCGCGTCATGAGTACGACCTCAATAGCTGATTTCCCGTAAGGGAAATCTGCTAAAACTCAATGAGGAGAGGCACTGGAGGCTGAAATCAAGAAAGTACGAATAACTCGCTATTAATATTTGAGTCACGAAAAAATTTATGGATCAACAATATTAGAGAATCAGTAGTTTAACAAGATTGATTCCATAACATTTTACGTTTATACTCATTACAACTGAAACATTTTGAATACTGGAATAGTCTAAACCCCCACTATTCCAGCTAAGAACTCCAGCAGTAACAAATGGGGCCTTTAGTGTTGACTGAAACGGTTAAATATCTAAGTATGGTAAAGATCAATTAAACATTTTCACAACTTCAAATTTAATTGGTGACGTCATCACACAAGCAGTTTGCATTTCAGCCAATATGATCTTTATTGTTGACTGAAGCACCTGATTCTACTCAACGATTTTAGCAGATTTCCCCTAAGGGAAATCAGCTATTGAGGTTTTACTCATGACGGAATTTTCGAAATTTTTCTTCAAATGTCCATCAATCCTACCTAGTAGATGACGAAAATGAGGCCCTTCAAAACTCTCTCTCTCTCTCTCTCTCTCTCTCTCTCTCTATATATATATATATATATATATATATATATATATATATATATATATAATCGTAACCTCTGTCTGTACATTGATTTTTTTTCGCGAAATTTCACGATAACTTTTCGTTTCACATGTCATAGACACCATATCTGCATTTTGTTTCTTTCGTGTATGTTTGTTTGTTTGTTTGTTGCCTTTTCACGCATAAACGGCTGAACCGAATTTTGTGAAACTTGGTATGTATATTACTACTAACCCAACTTAGACTTTAGGCTATATTAATATCTTCTGAGACGAACAGGAGTGGGGGTTATAAGGGAAGCCTGAAATTAATAATAGCGATATTTCGTTTCCTATTGGTTTTTCGGCAAATATGAACATAACAAAAGTTGTTTATTTTGTTATTTAGAGTAACTTTTGTTATATACATTTTTTTCGTATACCGAATTATAAACGAGATATACGCTAAAACCTATAACGGAAGTGAACAATTCTATTTGCCAAAAAAGACTCAACCGAACTAAATAAAACTCGGTATGATTATTAGCAGTGAGGTCTTCATTATAATAAGCCATCCCAACATTTCTATGGACGGGCAGGAGTGGGGGTTATAAGGGAAGCCTGAAATTAAAAATAGCGATATTTCGTTTCCTATTGGTTTTTTCGCAAATATAAACATAACAAAAGTTGTTTATTTTGTTATTTAGAGTAACTATTGTTATATACACTTTTGTCGTATAACTAAGTATAAATGAGTTATACGTTAAAACTTTAGCGGGAACTAACGGCTGAACCGAACTTAACAAAACTCGGTATGTCAATTAGTATTAATTCTTTCATGATTATAAGTTATATTAAAATATTTAGGTTCGAACGGGAGGGGGGTTAAAAGGGAAGCCTTAAATAAAAGTTCACCATATTTACATTTATAAGAGACGGGAAATATAAAAATATCGAAGACTGAGAAGCCTTATCGAACAATTAATTCTATTATTAGCAAATCCACGGCAAAGATGGGTATCAATCCTAAACACTGGGACGGGTAAATGTCAAAATATTGTGCAATGTAAAGCCTGCTAAAAAGACCATCACCATTCAGCCTCAAATGAATTCCCGGGCGAAGCCGGGTATCTGAGCTAGTATATATATATATATATATATATATATATATTTGTCTGTTACCGCTCTAGCGGTCGCAATTTTTGTTTGATCGTTACCAAACTCGATATTTAGTCGTTTTATGTAAAAAGAAACATCAAGTTCGCTAATGGCTGAAATTGGACCAGTGGGAGGGGGGTTTAGAGGGTAGGATTTTCGAAATATCTTCGTTATTATACGTCGGATCGAAACATTGTTTCAGAATCAATCTTATTGCAAATTAAATTTACTATAAATATTGTTATATACATTTATTCTCTATCTTGAATATTAACCGATATATATGCATTTTTATTAAATCTGGGCGGCTAACGGACGGGTGACTTTCCCGCCAAAAGCTAGTTCGGCAGTTTCCTTAACTGTTCGGCTCTAGTGAAATTTCTCTATTGTAAAACTTCACGTGGGAAATCTGGTTAGTTTACGCAGCCCCTGCGTGACTAACTTTTGACAGTTGCTCTCCTAAAATCCCATTCAGTATTGGTGTCAGCTGACCGTGTGACTGGGGTAGTAACTGTGACGGCGGATGCACGGGGGACAGAACTGGGCTGTCCTACTCACACATCTGGGTTAAATAAAGACATGCGGTGTCGCTCTCTGTCGGCTAAGGTCAACACTACCGCCCATTTACCGGCGAGTCACTGCAGAAAACAGATTCGATCAATCAGACGGGGTTTTCCACCGAACATAGGACGAAGCAATGAAGTCGACAACCAGGCCTACCTTAAGACTGAAAACATTAACATTGACGTGCATCAGAAGACTTAAAAGCTGAGTTAAAGCTATTAGCAGACTTCCCGGCAGAAAAATCAGCTATTGAGGTTGTACTCATAGCGCGTTTCTCAAATGTCCATCGATCCTAGCCATGGAGATGAAAATGAGGTCCGTTCAAAACTATATATATATTTGCTTGTTAACACTCTAGCGAGCGCAATTTTGGTGTAATCATTGCCAGACTCCATATTTAAACGTTTTATGTAACCATGAAGATCAAGTTTATTAATGGCTGAAATCGGAACTGGTTAGAAGAAGGAATTTTGAAAATTCGAAATATCTCCGTTATTATACGTCGGATCGAAAATTTGTATAGAACCAATCTTATTGAAACTGTATTGTTCTATAAATAATGTTATGTACGTATTTATATTTGCATTTTATAGTTTTCGGCCTTCAGTTAACCACCCCCCCCCCTACCCATGTCATATTAAGAATTATACTATGGAGCCCTATATTTGAAGATTAAATACAGAATATTGCTATCATTGAACGTTAAAGTCTTGAGATAAATTCAAATATGTGACGCACATCTGAATAGTTAACGGAAATCTGGTTAGTTAACGCAGTCCCTGCGTGACGGATTTTTAGCTGATTTCCCTTGAGGGAAATCAGCTATTGAGATCGTACTCATGACGCGATTAACGAAAAATTTCTTCAAATGTCCATGGGTTTAGAGCGAGGATTTTCGAAAATTCGAAATTTCTCCGTTACCATACATCGGATCAAACAATTGTATAGAACCAATCATATTGCAAATTAAAGTTACTATAAATATTGCTCTATACATTTATTCTCTATCTTGAATATTAACCGAGATATTCGCATTTTTATAAAATGTGGGCGGTAACGCACCAGTGAGTTTCCCGCCAAAAGCTAGGTCCCCGTAACTGCCCGGCTCTTGTATGGAGATTTCTCTATTGTAAAACTTCACGTGGGAAATCTGCTTAGTTTACTCTGCCCCTGCGTGACGGACTTTTTAATTCCTTACTGTGCCAGACGTCCTACATGCAGTGGATATAAAATGTAAAACCATAAAATCACCCTAAAAAACAGGTAAAATAGGTGTCAAAATAATTGTGAAGCAATGTACTATTTATGATTAAAGTATGAAAGAACGGTTAATTTACGTTTTCATTATACTGTTAAAATAACATGTGTTTTCAGTGTATCGTTTGAGTACGGAAAGTGATACTTTTCTTTACTAGTACAGAAAAGTAACAGCTGTTATTGGAATATTCCTCATTATACTATCATTCATTGTATATTGCATACTTACTTAACCTGTATTTATTAGAATGCTAAAACGAACAAAAATTTGTCAATAATTAAGCAGTCAATACCGCAAAAGGGTCTTTTCTACTTTACCCACTCATTTTCTGAATGTGAATAACAGTGATTCAACTGTGATTTATAAATAATATAATACGGTTAGAACATGTGTTTATTTCTAGAGAAACAATAAACAACATAAAAAGATAATAAAACAACTAACATTTACGAGATCAATAACGAGCAATACCCTCCAGGATTTTCATAAATAAATCCTCCTTTTCATATCTCCTCCTCCACACCCACTCGCAGAGATATGAATCCAACATAGATCTTCTAGTACCACACTCCACCTTGTTTCTGCGTTTGACACTAGACCAAACAGACTCTATCCTTTGAGTATGCGCTCCTGTTTTTAGGTCAACAAAGTTTTTAGAGTGGTCTACTGTGTAATGCTTGTAATACATTCCAGGCAGCTTCTTTAGCCCATGATACGATCTGAAGCAGTCTGAATATATCATAGTTCCAGGTCGGATCGCACTTCTGATACAGTCTGTTAAAGTTGCTGCAGTTCTATCTGGAACAGCATACAAAAACACCTCTCTAGTTTCTCTACACACTCCTCCAAATACCCATTGATTTGGGTATAACCTGCCTCGGTTGTATTTTCTTCTCGTGAAGGAGCTTTCATCGATTTCTACATGAGAACCGGGGCCACCAATAACTATAGGTTTGCTTAATATGTCTGAAGCACACACCTCACGCATGTAGTTCTTCCAGTCTGTTATAGTATTTGCGGACATCTTTAATTCATCCCAACAAAACTCTGTGCTTGTGTAGCCCTTCGTCCAGGAATATATAAACAGAATAGCCTTTTCCAGTCCGAGCCTGCTATGAGATAACCAAGTATCCCTGTAAATGCTAATTTCATACCTGCAACTTTTCTTATAGCAGCGCCATACTGGTAAACGATTCTGAAAAAAATATAGAATCATCCAGTGTTTTCTTGGGCACCTCCTTTTCGTGTAAATTATGGCACGTTTTTGTAAGAACCGAACTGCCTTACGAGCCTAGCCAATTTGCTTGCTGAGCTCAATGAGATTCATTTTTATGCTTAACACCTTGAAGACACAAAGCACACTAAACCAAGCCTAACCTTTAGCTAGTGGAACATATGTTTTCCCTAATGCTAGGTAACTGTTACTTGAGAAAGTAACCAAGTATTTAAATAGTAGCATGAGTGGGTAAAGTAGAAAAGACCCCCGCAAAAAGCTATTAATATAAGAAACAATAAAAATTGCACAATAAATATTAATTTTAAATTATAGGTCTATTGCCTATTCTATTTATCTGTTGAATAACCTTTGCAGTTTAATAAACATATGTTTCATATTTTAGAATTCATATCTTTATCTTCTGATTTTTTTATAAGAATAAAAATATTAAAATATTTACCTTATTTCCTTTTAAGAATACGTACAGTATAATGAAAAGTCATTTTCAACATACGTACGCAAAGTATCTTTTCTGTACTCGGTCTTATTCCCGAACTCGGCTTCGCCTCGTACGTGAAACTCGACCTCGTACAGAAAAGATAAACTTTGCGTACTAGTTATGAAAATAACTATTTTTTTAAAATCAAAGTTGAAAAATTGATGAGTATTTAATATATAATCTTAATCAGTAGGAGTTACCCATTTTTGCAAAGTTGATAAAGACTAGCCAATGAACGATTCGCATAGGACTGACACTTGAAAACACTTGTGCAAAGAGGAATGAGAATGATCAAGTAATAAGATTAGAATTACAAAAGTAAATATTTACTAACCGAACCATTTTTATTATTTGTTATTGTTATTATCAGCAATTCAAGTTACTCCTTAGCTTTGAGTCTTTGTTATTATATTCTAATTCCGATCGTTTCTTTCTCTTCCAAGGTTCTAACTTTTATATTACCTCTCGAAAAAAAAGTTTTCATGCTTCATTTTTTTCATAACACAGCTTGTGACAGTGTGCGTCAGTTGATGGCAAGATGTGCTGTTGAACTGTCAAATTTTCGAAACTCATCCCATCTGAGCCTCCCCCCCCCCTCAATGGTCCGATTTCTGCCATTAACGAACTTGACCTTCCTTTTTACATAAAACGATTAAATATAGAGTTTCTTAATGGTCAAATTGACAAATATATGCCATTTTGAACGGACCTTATTTCCCCTTATGGGAAATCAGCTATTGAGGCGTACTCATGACGCGATTTTCGAAATTTTTCTTCAAATGACCATCGATCCTACCTAGGAGAGGGAAGGAATTTCGAAAATTCGAAATATCTCCGTTACTATAAGTCGGACCGAAAAAATGTTTGGAAACAATCTTATCCCAAATTAAATTTACTATAAATATTGTTCTATACATATTTTCCGTATAATGAGTATTAGCCGAGATATTTGGATTTTGTAGTTTTCCTCTTTCAGTAAACCCTCCCCCCCCCCCCTCCTACTTGAGTAATATTAATAATAAGCTGTTATATCATGAACTACTTCATTACAAGATTAAATACCAAATATTGTTTTTAAAAAACCTTTATTATACCAGATTCAATCAAATACGTTCTGCTGACCCCCCCCCCCCTTCTTTTGTTCTTGGATTACTAAAATATGACTAATTGAGATAAAAATGATTTTGATTCATTACAAATTACAGCACTAGCTTTAGTAAATTTTTTAAAAATAAAATAAAGATCTTATATTCCTATATATTTCATTAATTGTTTGTCTTTCTGGTCTCTGTATCTATTTAGCACTACGAGGTTGGCTGGTCTGTTTGTTTACAATTCAGTCGCTTTCCGTTGCAGAGATTATTAACTTGTTAATTGACTGAAGGATTTCTCATTACCGTTTGTATTTATTCTCTTACCATTCACGGTAGTGTTACCAGTATCCAGATTCCTCTATTGCAAACCTTCCCGTGCAAAATCTGCCTAGCTTGCGCAGCCCCTGCGTGACGGGCTTTTGTGTCGGATATTGCGTGGTTGTAGTAGGTGACATGACGAGAATCGGATGCCTGCAGCTGGTGTGTCGTCATTGCATAATATTTGTCAGCTGCTTACTAAACATGGCTGCTTTTCCTCTCTGGTTCCGAGGCGCAATACACCAGTTCTTGCCTGGATAAAAAAATTCCATCGTTCTGGGATGACACAATCCTGAAACGGGGATAGAAATGTAAGCCGGGCATGGGACGCTTACAGATACTCATATGCTACAAGTAAACACTTTCCGTCACGCAGGGGCTGCGCAAACTAAACAGATTTCCCTAGTGAAGTTTTACAATAGAAAAATCTGCATTTTGGTAATACAAACGGTTATGAGACATCTTTCAGGTAATTTTAATAAGCTCCCAACGGAAAGCGGCAGAATTTTAAACAAACAGGCCTGAAACAGATAGATGCACATATTCTTCACAGGAAAGAAAAACAATTACTGAAATATATCTGAATATAACGTATTAATTTTAGGGAAAGCTATTTATAATATCTAGTTCTGTAATTTATTATGGATCAGAATAATGTTT
Source organism: Riptortus pedestris (assembly GCA_019009955.1). NCBI lineage: Eukaryota > Metazoa > Arthropoda > Insecta > Hemiptera > Alydidae > Riptortus > Riptortus pedestris. Next base: position 184,172,463 of record CM032229.1, on the reverse strand, counting down.
ATCTCAATCACTCATATTTTAGTAGCCCAAAAATAAAAGAAGGGTTCAACAGAACGTATTTGAATATATCTCACAAAGTACAAGTTCAATTAAAACAATATTTGGTTTTTAACCTTTGAAGGAAATGATTCATTATATAACAGCTTATTATTAATATGGCATGAGTAGGAGTGGGGGTTTACTAAAAGCCAAAAACTATAAAATCCAAATTTCACGGTTAGTATTCAGGATACAGGAAATATGTATAGAACAATATTTATAGAACATTAATTAGCAATACAATTGGTTCTGTACAATTTTTCTATCCGACTTATAGTAACGGAGATATTTCGAAGTTTCGAAAGTCCTCCTCTCTAAAGCCTGGATTACGTCCTCAATAGCCGATTTCCCTTAAAGGAAAAATAAATAAATATTCAAATACCTCTGTTAATAATCAAGATAATGAGAAAATAATATAACAACATTTATAGAACATCTGATTTTAAATAAGATTGGTTCTAAAATAACGGAGATCCTCCCACTAACCCCCCCCCCCCCACTTGTCCGATTTCAGCCATTAACGAACATGATCTTTATTTTTTCATAAAAAGTTCAAATATCGAGTTCGATCAAACCACCACCGAGTATGCATATCAACGACCACCAAGTCTGTGGCCAACAATTGCATTTTGAGTCGTTCAGTAATTCGTTTGATAACTGTTATCTCTGTTTGTTCCAGGTCCTCGCCTCTGTTTCGCTGATATATTCCAGCGGCTAACAATAGGACTGCTGTAGTGAGGTAAGACTATTTGATAAGCTTATCATAATATATGCTAGTAGGTTAATACTGATATGTCAAAGGCAATCATTTTCAATGACCTCTTTTATCGAAATATTTAATCCTGCATACAAATATCCGGTCAAAGTTTCACTTATTTTCATTAAATAAAAGTTTATTAAACTCTCTTATTTTGAACGGACTTTGCAGAAGAAATTAGAGAATATTAAGAAATAGTTTTAACAAATTTGGGAGTGGGTAATTATGAAGACACGCTGGTTTAAATGGCAGGCCGTTTTAGTTGATCTAAGATAAATCTCCGCAGTCAACGTGTTAATGGAAATCATTTATTGAAGTTGTACTCAGAACGTGATTTCCAAAAATTTTTATTATTAACAAATCCACAGCAACGACGGGTATAAATTCTAAACACTGGGACGGGGAAATGTCAAAATATAGTGGGAAGTAAAGCCTCGCCAAAAAATACCATCTTCATTCAGTTTCAAATGAATTCTCGGACGAAGCAGGTACCTTAGCTAGTGTTCTATAATTGTTGTTATATGTCTGTTTTCTCTAATATGATTATTAACCGAGATATTTGGGTACCCTACTCCTACTTATAGTAACAATAAGCTGTTATTACACGAACCTTTTCTTCCTATGCTAAAATACCAAATATTGTTTCCATTCAACTTTTACACTGTGGGATACATGCAAAGGCCATCAGTTAAGATTTTTCGTTCTTTCCTCGAAGATGTTTATTTGATTTATACCATACTCCATATTTAACCTTTTATGTCAACACTAAATATCACATTTCTTATTGGCTGATCAGACCTGTAATAACGGCAGGGAGTTGGAAAATTCCCAATACCTCCATTATTAGGAGTTGGATCTGTGTGACGGGCTTTAATTTACATAGAAATAGAGAATATGTGGTGAGATGAGGTCACAAGCATGCCGTACCAGCAAATGGGAAATCTGCTTAGTTATGCAGCCCTTGCGTGACGGACTTTTAAAATTGCCTGCATGTGCTCGTAGGCAAATTACCCCCTTGCCTGGGCCTGAGCGGACATTGTATAATGGGGCTCATGAGCGTGAAATGTGTGTTTCCTGTTTCCATCTGTTTGTTTCACACGGCCAGCCTTGGGCTGTTATGTAAAAATAAACAAGATAATGAGCTAGGTTGGATGCTCATCTGCCAAGGACTCCCGCCTTTAAGCGGCATTTAACTCTAGTGATTCACATTTATATCGGTGGCAGTCATGGCTCTTACTACAAACTGTGTATCTCTTTGCCAATCCTCTTTGGAACCCGATCTGTCACTCCTCATAATATTGCTCCGTTCTGGCTGAGTTCCAGCCATCAAACTCCATTGTAAGCCTTTCATGAAATATTTGTCCTATCGGAAAATTGCAAATAAAACAAATTGTTGCAAGTTTAACTGTATGCAAATTTTTGTATAAGTTTTAGCACTTGTTTGTTATTGAGTTCTTGATGATTATTCAGTTCTTGAATTTCTAAAATTTGACAAGGATCAATAAGAAGGCCAAGTCCTCTACTGATTTTTAATATTTTGCAGAGTGCACTTTCAAAGTCAACGCTCCATCCTCAGTGCCTGCTGACAAACACAACCTCGAGTTAATTTAACATTCATAGCATGACCAAAAGCAAAATAAACAAAAGTCATAAAAACAAACACAAAATAAAGAGTAAAAACAATGGAAAATCTTAAAACTAGTCAACTGATAAAAATCATAACAACCCCCCCCTTCTATCATATATTTATCTAAAACCCCCCAATGTGCCCACCCCTACCTCCCAACTACTAACACCCCATCTCTTATCCCCCCCACCATCCCAAACATAACATATTATAGCAAACTTATTATATATAGAATCCCCCCCCCCCCCCACAATAACCAACATCTCAACTAATAAAATGTTAAAGAAGATAAACAACGAATAAGCATTATATCAAAACTATAAATAAAATTAAAAAACTAAAAAAACCTACACAAATTTACAGATGTTATAATTGGTGAAAACATATCACAGTGGGTGGGAACCTCTGGAAAAAACCAACCCAGAGGAACTGTAAAGAGACATTCTTAAAAAAAATAGTCCACGTCACGCAGGGGCTGCGAATAAACCTAAGCAGATTTTTCCCAACGTGAAGTTTTACAATAGAGAAATCTGCCTATATAACAACTTGTACTAGTAAGAAACATCTAAACCTATAGTCCACTGTAGGGACGAATTAGTTAAGGAAACTGACCGCCATAGCTCTTCGGCGGAAAGTCCCCGACACAGCCAAGTCCTGGCGACAACACCACAGAATACAATAATGCAAACTATCTCGGTTAATATTCAAATGGATACAGAATGTTTAAATGTAAGTTAGAACACTTATTTAATAGTAAAATATAATTTTGCAATAATATTGGTTCCTACTTACATAGTTCTTCGATCTGGATGCACTAATTAACTGTAGATCATATATCTGAAATTTTTGAAACCCCCCCCCCAATCACCACTGTATCCGATTTACAGCCTGTTACACTACACGAAACTTGATCTTACCATTTTTACATAAAACGATTTAAATTAACGGAGTTTGAGTCGACGATTAAACAAAAATTGCGACTCGCTACAGTGTTTTACATGACAAATTTATATCGACTAAATTTTTTATAATTTAATATATATGTTATATATATAAATATAATATATATATATATATATATTATATAGTATTTTTTGCGGCGGACCTCATTTATAGATCATCTCCTGGGTAGGACTCGCATGGACATTTGAAGAAATTTTTTCAAAAATCTCGCAGTCATGAGTTACGAACCTCAATAGGCCTTGATTTTCCCTTTCAAGGGAAATCTGCTAAAAATAAACAATAGAATCCCAATACTCATAATAGAGAGGAGATGTAGGAGGTACCTTGAATTAAACGCTGCGTTGTCACTGGACCACGACCGCCGGTGCGTACTAAACCTCTGTCCCCGTATAGCATGACAGGTCCCCCGTCACCGTCCATGTTGCAGCCTATTACCGCCTACTCCTTCTTATTATACAAATTATTCCCCGATCTCTCAATTCGCCTGTCTCTAAAATTTGATTGATTTGAGATAAAAACGATTCTGATTCATTATAAAATTTACATTACAAAAAGATATTAGTTTCCTAAAATACGTTTTTCAATAAAATTAATATGTTATTTTCAGGTATTTTTCATTAAATTGGTTTTTTATTGATTCCGTTTGATTTTATGCTATTTCAGGGCTTCGATATTATTACCTTAAAGTGTGGACAAGAAATGTATCAAGTATCCAATCATACCTAGGAAATTACGAAAATTGTATAGAAATTCCGGAATGAAACCTGTGCAGGTTGAAACCTGAAGTGAACCTATCACTTTGCTGGAATGGATTGTTTGGTATGTCCATTTTTTAGCAGATTTCCGCTTAATGGGAAAGTCAGCTATTGAGGTTGTACTCATGACGGAAATTTTCGACATTTTTCTCTTCAAATGTCCATCGATCCTACCTTGTAGCAAATGACCGGGAAAATGAAGGTCCGTTCAAAAACCTGTATACTATATACTATTGATATTACTATATGTATATTAATACTATATAATATATATATATATATATATATATTTTGACTGTGTACCGCTCTAAAGCGGTCGCATTTTTGTATTTAATCCTTACCAAACATCATTATTTAAGCGTTTTAAGTTAAAAAGAAAGTATCATAGTTCCGTTTATACGGCTGAAATCGGAACCAGTGAGGGCGAGGGTTTAGAGGGGGGGAAGTTTTCGTAAAATTCGAAATTATCTTCCCGTTAACTAAAGCGTCGGATCGAAAAATTATAACAGAATCAATCTTATTACAAATAAAATTTACTATTAAAATTGTTATAATACATTTATTCACTATCTTGAATTATTAACCCTAGATATTTTGCAAATTTTTCAGTTTTTCACCAAACCGCCACTACTTACTTCATGATACGTAAACTAATTACTCTGATACATAATAAAATCACATTATTGGAAGAACTTTAAATACCATTAAAATTGTGATTCAAGAGACCTTTATTATACGAGATACATGTCAAATATGTACTGGATGAAACTCCCCCCCCCCCATCTTAAAGTTTTGGACACTACTAAAATTTTATTGATTGAGAGATAACTAATTATTCTGACTCATTCTTTAATTACAGTACTAGATATAGTTAGAAAATGTAGTTCTCAAATAAAATTAATAATGTGTTATTATTCTGAATAATTTCCCCCCAAAGTTTAAAATTTTGGTTTTTTTCTTTCCGGTGTGAGGCGGGACCCGTTTTTGTTTTACCTTATCTAACCTAGGAGAAAACGGCTTCCCTGGTCCGGCAGGCTATTGAAATTGGATGAGAACTTGTCTTATTTCTCGTTTGTTAATTTATTCACGGTGTTGTGGGTTTAATGCAGTAATGTATAAGTTTATTTATTACTAAAACTTCACGATGGGAAATCCATGCCTTAGTTTTACCCCCGCCCAGCCCCGGCTTGACGGACTTTTTTTTCTTCATCCTAGTAGTAAACCCTATGGAGTGAGTTATTTGAGTTAATCAATGTTCCATTTCCGCATGGCATATTGACATGTTAAGATTACGTTTAAATACAATTATTATTTTACATATAATATATAGTATATTATACATATATATTTTATATTATATATATATATATTATATATATATATCAGTAATATATAACAACAATCTACTCAACAAAGAAAATAAAAATAATAATTAACAATATTTAAAATAAGATAAGATAGATTACAAACAAAAATTAAGTAAATGAAATGAAAAAGTAAATAAATAAATACAATAAGAACAGAAGAAAAACATATCGCAATTGAAAATTAAACTCAACCGAGATGTTTAAATTTTGCGAGTCCTAACTACGGGTATGTTAATGGTTAAAATAATTAAAAATTTATTGAATTTTAGATAAACTATATAAGTTTCATTTATTATAATTTTTAAATATTTTAAATAAGAGGGGGTTCTCGCCAATTACCTCCTTGTAGAAAATTTATCGGTTCAATTATTAAAATTATTTTTGATAAATGTTGGTAGCCGGTCCTAAAGTATATGAAAAAAACGTTTTGTTTTGTCCGTAAGTCGCACGTAACATTTTGTCAGTTGTAAATTTTTAAATCTTGTTAAATATATTTCCTGTATCCGTCTCCATGGTTTCGTTAGAAAATTGTGTGGCATTTGTGATGGTGTTGACTCTTATTTTGTTGTTTGTAGTTGTTGTGAGTTATATTTTGGTTATGTATTGATGTAAAGCTGTAAGAATTTTGTTACAAGTAGTCGACCCATTCTCAGTTTCATTTTTATGTATTTGTGTCCGGTACCGTTAAGTCTTTTTTTAAGGTGATAGAGAGTGGGGTGCGGAGTGAGAATTTGGGGGTTTATTTCTGGTAATCTTGTGGCTGCTTTCCTTTGCTAAACGTGGTCCGGCTTGTTCGTTTCCAATATTTCATGGAAGTGGGCTTTTTATCCAGTTTTAAGATGTAATGGCGTTTTTTTAAGTATGTGTGTAGTAGGTTTTTAAATGTATAATTTTCTAGAATATGTAGTCTATGTTTCTGTGAGCGGGTCGTGTATAGTAGGTTGCTATTTGAGTAAATGAGATTGGCGTATCGTTTGCTGGCTGCTGAGCCATAACTAATCCTGTATTCTGAGGGTGAGGAGCGAAGGGCGTCTCTGCTGAACATGTGCTGACACAGATGCAATTCCTCAGCCTTCTGACTCATAGTCTTCGTCTCCCCATCTCCCGACCCTTCGGCTGCTCCTCTCCATGGAAACGCCAACAACGGAAGCCGTCCGTCGCGCTTAGGCTGTGTGAACTAAGCAGATTTCCCTCATGCTAGTATGACGCACTAGTTATCTCATCTCATAAATGGGTTAAATATCGAGTATGGTATAAATGAATAAAAGTCCGTCACGCAGGGGCTGCGTAAACTAAGCAGATTTCCCATGTGAAGTTTTACAATAGAGAAATCTGCATACTGGTAACACAATACCACCGTGATTAAATACAAACGGTAATGAGAAATCTTTCAGTTAATTAAAATAAATTCCCAACTGAAACGGCTTCTGAATAGTAAGAATAATTTAAATTTTAATAACTCAAATTTTAGTAGTCACTAAAGAAGGGGGGGGGATGATGAATAGAACGTATTTGCATAAAGCTCACAAAGTAACGAAGGTAAGGTAAGGTTAGAAACGACGGGCAAGGTTAGAAGAAGCTTCCACCTGAGCCGAGCAATGCAGTAAATGGCCGAACTATACTCGACCTCAAACTTCATAAAAATGCAAATATCTTGGTTAATATTCAAGATAGAGAATAAATGTGCATAACAATATTTATAGTACATTTAATTTGCAATAAGATTGGTTCTATACAATTGTTCGCTCCGATGCATAATAACGAAGATATTTTGAATTTTCGAAAATCCCCCCTCTAAACCCCCCCCCATCCCTCTTGTCCGATTTCAGGTATTAACGAACTTGATCTGCCCGCTAGAGCGTTAACAGACAATATATATATTATATTATCCCTTAAGGGAAATCTGCTAAAACATTTTGTAAACTAGAATGTAAAATCTTAATTGATGCCGTCTTCCCGCAACGAATTTGCATTTATCTCGCATAATAAATGTCTCTCGAAAGAAATATTTGGTATTTAAGCTTAGAATAAAGTGGTTCATGAAATAAACTTTTATTGTTAATGTGACCTGAGTATGAGGGGGGGTTTACTGAAGGCTGAAATCTAAGAAATCCAAATATCTCGGTTAGTATTCACCATAGAGAAACATGTATATCAAAATTTATATAAACATAAAAAAGCTAAGAACATTCAGAATAAGATTGGTTCTATGACGTTTTTCGATCCGACATATAATAACAAAAATATTTTGATCTTCCGAAACTCCTCCCCCCTAAACTTCCCTCGTCCGATTGCAGCTGATCTTGTTTAGCTATTTGGTATCTTGTTGGTTTACAGTTGTTGTTCTATGCATTTATTTCGTAACTCAAGTATTCAGCAGGTGGGAATTCTTAGATTACTCAGCGCCTGGGGGACAGACATTTTTCATTTAAAAGTCCGTCACGCAGGGCTGCGTAACGTAAGCAGATTTCCCATGTGAAGTTTTACAATAGAGAAATCTGCATACTGTTAACACAACACCACCCATTAAAATAGATTTCCAACTGGAACGGCTTCTTAATTGTAAGAATAATTTATATTTTAATAACTCAAATTTGTAGTCCAAGAACTAAAGAAAGGGAGCGGATGAACAGAACGTATTTGCATAAATCTCCCTAAGTAACGAAGGTAAGGTAAGGTTAGAAACGACAGGTAAGGTTAGAAGAAGCTTCCTCCAGAGCCGAACAGTTACGAAAACGGCTGAACTAATCCGAACAATACCAGACCACGTGTCCCACAGACTTCATAAAAATGCAAATATCTCGGTTAATATTCAATATAGGGAATAAATGTATATAACAATATTTATAGTAAATTTAATTTGCAATAAAATTGGTCTATACCTACCACTTTTCGATCCGATGTATAATAAGGGAGATATTTCGAATTTTCGAAATTCCCCCCTCTAACCCCCCCCCCTCCTTCTGGTCCGATTTAAGCCATTAATGGACTTGGTCTGTCTTTTTACATAAAACGGTTAAATATCGAGTTTCGTAACGATCAATCAAATATTGCGACCTCTAGAGCGTTAACAGACAAATATATATATATATATATATATATATATATATATATATATATAATGTTGAACTGACCTCATTTTCGTCATCTCCTGGGTGGGATTGATGGACATATGAAGAAATTTTTCGAAAATCGCGTCATGAGTACGACCTCAATAGCTGATTTCCTTGAAGGGAAATCTGCTAAAAAGCTTTTTCCATTAGTTGAGCTTATAACTTTAAGTGACCTGAGATTGACTGTGGGCTGGCGGGAACTTTGTTGATAACCGCTTTGTCCAAAGGAATACAAACGAAAGAACTGGAACCATTCCAGAGCTAGGGATAAAAAAAGGTTTTGTGTATAGGGTTTGGGAAAATATTACCTGGAGCAGGTATACAATTCTATAGTCTGGCTCAACATGGAGTCAACAACCGATTTCTCTGCTCAATAAGTCCCTCGCGCAAGGGTTGTATGTGTCTCTTTTACCAGAATCTATGGACGTTTGAGGAACTTTTCCAAAAATCGCGTCATGCGTGCAATCCTAATAGCAGGTTTCCCTTAAGGAGAAATCTGCTAAAAGAAGCTTGTCAGACCTGCGTGGGCTAAGCAGATTTTGCCACCTGCTGGAATGTCACCCTGAAGATGTCATCTGGAGTGCTCTTCTCGACGTGGATAATCAAACACGCACTTGAAGAGTGCAGAAAACTAAAATAGCCAACAGACCTGTGCATGGGAAATCTACTTAGATGGCGCAGCCTTTTGCGTGTTTGCCTTTGGACTGTTTAATATTAAACCCGTCACTGGTCCTTGAAGTTGGCTAAAATGCATGTAGATTGTGCAATGCTCAAGCATTAAGTTGCACCTCGAAACCTGTTGGAATCCGGCACTGTTTACTTCCTGACATCATCCACCATTATCCTAACATCATTTGCATATTAATTCCATCACACTCAGCATATCCTGAAGTACCTTCAATGCTGCTGTAGCAGCTGGGCCGGCTCTATAACAGCTCTTAACCTAACCCCTACTAACTGCTACGTGGTCTCAGTGACAGTGTTGCCATCGACTATTTAAACTAAAATAATTACTGTTTTTTAAAGTGGCCACACTGCGAGCAACCTGACAATTACCTTTTATTTAGTGTGAAAAATATAGCGTACCCTCCCAGTTGATTTAGCAGATTTCCCTCAAGGGAAATCAGCTATTGAGGTTGTACTCATGACGGAATTTTCGAAATTTTTCTTCAAATGTCCATCGATCCTACCCAGGAGATGACGAAAATGAGGTCCGTTCAAAACTGTATATATATATATATATATATATATATATATATATATATATATATATATATATATATATATATATATTTGTCTGTTACCGCTCTAGCGGTCGCAATTTTTGTTTGATCGTTACCAAACTCGATATTTAGTCGTTTTATGTAAAAAGAAAGATCAAGTTCGTTAACGGCTGAAATCGGACCAGTGGGAGGGGGGGTTTAGAGGGGAGGATTTTCGAAAATTCGAAATATCTTCGTTACTATACGTCGGATCGAAAAATATTACAGAATCAATCTTATTGCAAATTAAATGTACTATAAATATTGTTCTATACATTTATTCTCTATCTTGAGTATTAACTGAGATATTTGCATTTGTATTCTGCATGTGCTCGGCAGTAGTGGCTATGTTCGCACTTTCCGCCGTGACCACTGGTGGCCGTTTTCGTAACTATTCGTCCGTCGTGAATAGGTTTAGAGGTTAGGTTAACTGTTTTTTGGGGCTAGAAACTACTGGGTTATTACGCCCTAAATAATGTTTTAGGTTTAGAGGTTTCTTACTACTACAGTTGTCATTAGGCAGATTTCTCTATTGTAAAACTTCACGTGGGAAATCTGCTTAGTTTACGCAGCCCCTGCGTGACGGACTTTTTATTAGTATTCTGTTGTGTTTTTGTGAACTCTGCTTCGAAACGTTCGTCATTAATTATTCAAAGACCGTTTCTTATTATTTGTTGTGTTTTGTGTTCCTCAATCTTTTATTTATCGACCAGTTGTAAACTTTGGTTGTTTTTTTTTATAAATTATAGTGGATTTATTACTTTCAAGTTTTGTTTTTGTACTTCATAAAAACTCGTCCATTAATCTGCCCTTAGTCAAGATTTCAAATGTTTATTTTGTAGAGAAATCCTTTCTTTTTTTCTCACAAACTATTTTTAACAATTTTCCATGAGGAAGAACAGCTATTGAGGTTGTATATTCTCAAGGCATGATACTCGAAATATTTTTTCATATGGCCATCTATTCTACTTGGGTGATGGCGGAAATGATGTCCGCTGATGTTTAAATTTCCGGCCTCAATTTATGTTTGATCGTTACTGAACTCCTCATTTAAGCGTTCAGTGAAATACCAAAGATCAGGTTCGTTATCGGCTGAAATCAGACCATGAAGAGGGGGAGGGGTTAATCAGGGGATTTACCAAAAATTTAAGTATGTGCATTATTAATGCTCATTAAAAAAAAAAAATGCAGTCAGGGGACTGCCGGTAGAAGTAAAAACTCCTTTAGCTTTGATCGCTCAATTTTGGCATTGCTGAGAAATTTTTTTTACGAAGTCTTATTTTAAAAATATTTTTAGTTATTTATCAATAAGTAACAGTTATGTTCTATTTTACATGAAAAAATGAAATGACAAAAATAATAGTGATAAAAAAAAATAATGTACCACGAATTGTTTTATTTATCAATATAAAATACTATACATAATTATTTCAGTTATTTTACATAAAAGAAAAAAATTACATTTCAGAATTATTACAAATGCTTTACAAAAATAAGTTAAGTACACTCAGAAAAATCAATTTCTATCCATAATTTCAACAACTCTTGCACCATCATCACTGCCAGCATCATCACCAATTTCTAAAACTGATACAATCGGTATATGGTAGCTAAAGTAGGATACAAACAGTTTTGATTCGAATTTATTTAAATATTCGAATTTATTTATTTAAATATTCGAATTTATTTATTTAAATATTCGAATTTATTTATTTAAATATTCGAATTTATTTAAACTTCGGATTAAAATATCTATGAAAGTATCTGTGAACGAAATGATGCTGGTTTTGTCCTCTTTAAAATGGTATGCGAACGAAAACTCTAGCTAATTTGGTTCAGGAGTTATGAAGAAAAGAAGCTCCTTTAGCTTTGAGTTGAGTACTAGCGGTGGCGGTGTCGCGATTTCATAGTTCTTTCCTATCCCGCAAATGCTTTCCTTACGGGGTGCACAACGTGCCTAAAGAAGTTTTCACTTCAATTGTAAATAAACTATCAAATGATTAGGTTATAAAATACCATATGATTTTATTTCTAAACCTTAGTACTAGCGGTGGCGGTGGCGGTGTCGCGATTTCATACTTTTTTCCTCTCCCGCAAATGCTTCCTTACGGGGTGCACAACGTGCCTAAAGAAGTTTTAACTTAAAAAATCCGAAGCAGTGCCTGCTTAAACTAAACAAATATCCCATGGGAAATCAGCTATTGAGGTTGTACTCATGACGTGATATTTGAAAAATGTCCATCGATCCTACTCCGGAGATGACATTAATTTTTGTTTAATCGTTACCAAGCTACATATGTAAACGTTTCATGTAAAACTAAAGAGTTCGTTCATGGTTGAAATTCGAAAATTCAAAATATTTCCATTAATATGACAAGGATCGTAAAACTTTATAGAATCAATCTGCTTAAACTGTTGATGCTCTAAAAGTTATGTTGTATTCATTTTAGCAGATTTCCCTTGAGGGAAATCAGCTATTGAGGTCGTACTCATGACGCGATTTTCGAAAAATTTCTTCAAATGTCCATCGAACCTACCCAGGAGATGACGAAAATGACGTCCGTTCAAAACTATATATATATATATATATATATATATATATATATATATATATATATATATATATATATATATATATATATATATATATATAGACATTAGAGTTTAGAGGGGGGATTTTCAAAAATTCGAAATATCTCCGTTATTATGCATCGGATCGAAAAATTGTATAGAACCAGTCTTATTGCAAATTAAATTTACTATAAATATTGTTATATGCATTTATTCTCTATCTTGAATATTAACCGAGATATTTGCATTTGTAATCTGCGTGTGGTCACCAGTAGGCTATGTTCGGACTTTCCGCCGAGAGCTCTGGCGGCCGTTTCCATAACTACTCGTCCCTCGTGAATAGGTTTAGAGGTTAGGTCAACTGTTTTTTGGGGCTAGAAACTACTGGGTTATTACGCCCTAAATAATGTTTTAGGTTTAGAGGTTTCTTACTACTACAGTTGTTATTAGGCAGATTTCTCTATTGCAAAACTTCACGTGGGAAATCTGCTTAGTTTACGCAGCCCCTGCGTGACGGACTTTATTTTTGGTTGCTAAAGTACTAAACGAGTTATTCGTACTTTCCTGCTTCAGCATTCAGTAACGCTCCCTCCCCCTTTCTACTAATCGTCTTTTTTCATAGAAATATAGAATATGTGGTGAGATGAGATCACCAATGTTATGTACCAGCATTTGGGAAATCTGCTTAGTTTACACAGACTCTGTGTGACAGAATTTTTTTATTTAGAATACCTGAACCACTGTACATCACAACTTTACCACTAATCTCATGTCTGATTACATTGGTTTCTTTTTTGAAGAAAAAAAAAACATAAAATAGGAAGCGTCAGATCACAGCAGTGTTTTCAGGACGTGTGAATTGTTAAATTCCATCATTAACTTCAACTCCATGCCCTGCTTACGCATTGGTTTCTGCTCAATTGAGCACAATAGCTCCCAGTGACATACTTTATAGTCTTCCCACCTTCCGATTGCCGGTCTGTACAAAAAAAGCCGGTAACCAGAGTATGGTGGTCTGTGGTGGCGTTGTTGTGTTCCCACAGCGGTGTGACCCCTCCGCCTCCATCCAGCCGTGACCATCCACTCCCTGTTCTGTTAGAGACCTCCTAACTGGACACCCAGCTGGCACAACTGATTTCCTCCTCCTGTTCTACAGCCTATCAGATTGGAAAGCTTAGCAAAGGACTAAATCGTCGCCTTTCGGCACTTTTCCTACCGGGATCTAAACCGGGGTCTTCCTATCGGGGGCCTTTTAAGAGACCTCCCACGCGTTTATACGCGATTTTCCAAAAATAATCTTCAAATGTCCATCGATCCTACGCAAGAGATGACTAAAATGAGGTCCATTCAAAGCTATATATACTAGATATGGCTTCGCTCGGGAAATCATTAGAGGCTGAATGATGACGGTACTATGCATACCATACTCAGTATGTTTTACGGCATAATGTTTTAGCAGATTTCCCTTAAGGGAAATCAGCTATTGAGGTCGTACTCATGACGCGATTTTCGAAAATTTTCTTCAAATGTCCATCGATCATACCCAGGAGATGACGAAAATGAGGTCCGTTCAAAATTATATATATATATATATATATATATATATATATATATATATATATATATATATATACACATATATACAAAAATTTGAGTTATTAAAATATAAATTATTCTTACAATTCAGAAGCCGTTTCAGTTGCGAATTAACTGAAAGATTTCTCCTTACCGTTTGTATTTAATCACGGTGGTGTTGTGTTACCAGTATGCAGATTTCTCTATTGTATAACTTCACGTGGGAAATCTGCTTAGTTTACGCAGCCCCTGCGTGACGGACTTTTATGCTTTATACCTGGATATCTAGTTACCGAAGTGAACTTCTCGTCTTGAAGAATAATAAAACTGATTTTCTGATCAATTCGTCTGCACTGTTCTTAATGTCTGCAATATCAGTCCTTCATCATTATTAAGAACCATTACTGAGGTAGCTTTGCTAGAGAAATATTTAGGCCGAGCGTGTAATGAGTGTGATTCATTGCAAGGCAATTATAAGCCCTATAATAAGTTCCACCCTGGCTAGAAAAGGGTGGTAACCTGTAGATAACTCGTCCAGATTAGTCTCAATAGTACACAGAAGTTAATAAATAGCGCCTTTATTTAATAGCCAACCGTAGCTTTCTGCTAACTATGACTACTTCTTACTTTCTTGGTCTAGCAGAGCAAACTTGGGTCTTACAAATAATAATATTGTTATTTATCAAAGTCCATTTTTAGCTAATAAGGCTAATTGGGGCGGGTTATCTACAGGTTACCACCCTTTTCTAGCCAGGGTGGGACTAAGGATTTTATTTAATGAGTCCGTCAGTAAATAAATTCCTATTGGCCAGATGACAATGTAACTCGCCACTCTAGGTTTACCGGGTGAGTTTAGAGGCGCTATAACTCACGTGGCTAACATGAGCTCACCAATTAATAATTAATCAAAAGAAAACCAATTCCCATTTAATTACACACCATTATTTGTGTAACAATATGGACAATGTAAATAATCATCATTGATGGTATTTGTCATTACTAGGCATCATCTACCCCTTTCCCACCAAAAGCCTTTTGTGGCCATTAAAATTCTTGACTCCAGCTATGGTTTTCAGCGTATATCTCGTTTATATTTCGTTATAAGACGAAAGTGTAAATAACAAAAGTTACTCTAAATAACAAAATAAACATCTTCTTGGATGTGCTTGTTCGATGAAAATCCAATAGGAAACGAAATATGGCGATTTTCTATTTAAGGCCTCCTTTGTAACCTCCACTCCTGTTCGTCCCTACAAATATTAATATAGAGTATAATCATAGAAAAACTAAAGATAATTCACATACATTGTTTTAGCAGATTTGTGTCAACAATAAAATTGTTGACTCCCCCTATATCTCGTTTATACTTCGTTATACGACGAAATTGTATATAACAAAAGTTACTCTAAACAACAAAATAAACAACATCTGTTATGTGCACGTTTGCCGAAAAACCAACGTCAAACGAAATATCGCCTTTTTCATTTCTGGCCTCCCTTATAACTCCCACTCCTGCCCGTATAGCCTAAAATCTATGTTGGGATGGGTGTATCAAGCTCCATAAAAATCAGTCCAGTAGTTCCAGCATAAAAGGCAACAAACAAGCAATAGGTGTCTTTTTCAAAACGAAAAATTGTTGATATCGTTTCAATGACATGTGAAAGGAAAAAGTATCGTAATTTATAGAAGAAAAAAAAAACAATGTACAGACCGGGGTTACAATTTTAAATTTATATAGATAGATTTAATTTAAAGTCATTCTCTAACTCCTAACCCAAACAAGATTTCCCAATAGAAAGGAATTCATTCACTATTTGTGATTACAAATGGTTATCAACAGCTATTTTGATTACTTCATCGGAAATAAAACTTCTTTATCGGCAATATAAAGTGATATCAGGCCATTTGTAAATATGACGCTTTAAACTAGTGCCTTGTAAGATTTATTTGGTATATCATCAAAATTCATTTATTGTCAGTGCATTTCCAATCACGAGAAGACCTAATGACCTTTGATGACCTTCCGATTATCAAAACAATATTTGTTCTGATGTATTTGTTAACGCTAAAACATTTAAAAGATATGAACCTCTGAATGACGAAAACATCTGTCAAAATCCCAATCAATCACAGACATACATATTTTCAGAAATAGTTACTACTTTCGTGAGTATTTATATTAAAAATAAATTAAAGAACTTTATTGGGGCTCAGGTTAGACATGTGAGTTAAAGCGTCGACTTTAATCTCGCATGGTAAACTTAAGAGTGGCGAGTTCGATTCCCGCCTGGGCAATAGGAATTTATTTAGTGACGGAATTCACTAAATAAAATCCGTAGTCCCACCCTGGCTAGAAGAGGGTGGTAACCTGTAGATAACCCGTCCCAATTAGCCGTAGTTGCAAAAAGTGGATGTTAATAAATAATTTTAAAGAACTTTATGTATTTTATATACAACATGGATATAAATTGTTTGAGTATTGTACATGATTCCAATATATTTTTCATTAAAATCGGTGAAAAAATAATTTATGGTGAGGCATATTTGATTTTTAGGGAAAGGAGAAGTTTCCCATAATTTATAAATAATGACACATTTTAAGACTAATCATTAAGTATGTCAATAACAAAAACCCCAACTTCTACTCATGTTTCGTAAACAATATTCTGTTGTGCACCACCACCACATTATTCGAAGCTAAAATACCAAATATTGTTTTCAAAAGACCTTTATGATAAGAGATACATGCAAATATGTTCTGGTATCCCCCCCCCCCCGCCGTCTTGAGTTCTTGGACTTCTCAAATTTGATTAATTGAGATAAAAATGATTCTGATTCATTATAAATGACACTACTGGATATAGTAAATAGTTTTCAATAAAATTAACATGTTATAGTGTGATATATTTCAGTAATTCTTTTTCTTTCTGGTGAGAAGTTGGCTGTTTGTTTACCTTTTATACGCTTCCTGTTTATTAAAATTGACCGACAGATTTCTTATTACCGTTTGTATTTTTTCATTTATTATTCACGGAGATGGTGTGTTACAAGTATGTAAATTTATCTGTTGTTCAACTTCAAGAGGGAAATCTGCTTAGTTTACGCATCCCGACGTAGTTTTTTCTATTAAGTAGAATTTCTCCTGGTGTGGCGTCATATAGAAGCGAGACTAGTAGAGACATAAAAAATGGTTGCCGTCGGGAAGTTACTAAAATTGAATGAATGATTTCTAATTACCGTTTGTATTTTTTCATTTATTATTCACGGAGATGGTGTGTTACCAGTAAGTAAATTTATCTATTGTTGAATTTCACGAGGGAGTAAACTGCCCCTGCGTGACGGACTTTTAATTTATTGGAAGCTTGAGGCTAGAATGTTACAGAGAAAGATGTAGCCATTAGTTTAGTTTCCTGTGTGTAGTAGAACGTTTTCTGACGAGGCGTCATATGGGCGCAAAACTAGTAGAGAAATAAAATAGTTATTTTCATCACTAGTACCAAAAGTGGGTCTTTTCGGTGCGAGGTCTAGTTGGAAATTGGACCGAGTATCGAAAGGACACTTTTGGTACGTGTTATGAACAATACTTTTCATTATACTGCTCATACTTGAGTGCATTAAAACCCTTTTATATTTCATTAATAACTTAAAGATACAATATAAGAAATTAAAGTGACACATTATTTTATTTGAAATAAAACATCTGTTTATTAACCTATAATAGAAGAAAAGTACTTATATAAGAAATTAAATTGACACATTATTTTATTTGGTACAAACATCTGTTTATTAACCCATAATAGAAGAAACATTACAGATTTACATTAATATTTATAGTACAATTTTGATTATTATTTATGTTAAAACCTTTGTTTGGCATTGCCTTTTGGAATACAGTTAACTTCTAAAACATCTTCTGGTATATCCATGTTGTCTGGCACTTTAAACACACTACTTATTATAAGTAAGCAAATATTAGAATGAATATAACCTCCTTCAAACACATGTTTATTAGTAACAGGTAAGGTTAGCGCACCGAAAAGATTTTTCAGTACTAGTCCCGAAAAGAGCTATTTTACGGACTCAAACCTAGTATTGAAAACACATGTTTTTTGACGCAGTATAATGAAAAAGATTTTAATAATCATTTGAATTTTTCAATCTTTTGTTGACCTTCCGTCAGATTCGTTAAGTAATGTTAAATAGGTCGTATTTTCAGAACTAAATCTGCTCAGCATACGCAGCCCCTGCCTTTATGCCGAGGGAAATATTGTGTTGGCTAGGTCAATGCTATTTACGTTGCTATATTTACTAGTAGCGTGGCCATGTCTGTTAAGGGGTCAGTCAACCAGAGATGTATACAGGAATAGGCGGGCGCGGGAGTTGATCAGCTGATTTGAGTGTTGCCAAAGGCCCAGCTGTGTAAACACTCCCTTATCACGGCCTATCTAGGAACCATTAGATCATCCAGCAACCACTTGCCAACTTTACCAGCCTTAGTTGCTTTATGTCGGCCCCTTTTATGAGCTACAGCAACGTAAACAGCGTATCTAGTTCTTCCAGCCAGAAAAAAAAACAGACCAATCCATGACGCCAATATAATCGCTTTGCTCAATTGGTTGGGATTTTACCGGATTTCCCTTCGGGGAAATCAGCTATTGAGGTTGCACTCATGTCGCTATTTTCGAGAAGTATTTCCGTTACTATGAGCCGCATCGAAAAATGTTATAGAATATGTCTTGTTAAGCTATTGATATTCTACAACAGGTATGGGCAACCTTTAGTATGCAAATATGTTCGCGGTCCGCTTTCAAAAGTAGTGTTCATAATTTTTAACGATAGATATCAGAAATGAAATTATAACGACATTGTAATTATAGTAACATTTATTAAAATAACAAAATGAAATGAAAAAAAGTCCGTCACGCAGGCGCTGCGTAAACTAAGCAGATTTCCCACGTGAAGTTATACAATAGAGAAATCTCCATAAGAGAGCCGAACAGTTACGGAAACGGGCCGAACTAGCTTTTGGCGGGAAACTCAGTCATCCATTATCGGCCCAAATTTAACAAAAATGCAAAAATCTCGGTTAATATTCAAGATAGAGAATAAATGTATACAACAATATTTATAGTAAATTTAATTTGCAATAAGATTGGCTCTATACAATGTTTCGATCCGATGCATAATAACGGAGATATTTCGAATTTTCGAAAATCCCTCCTTCTAAACTCCCCCTCCCTCTGGTTCGATTTCGGCCATTAACGAACTTCATCTGTCTTTTTCATAAAACGGTTAAATATCGAGGTTCGTAACGATCAAACAAAAATTGCGACCGCTAGAACGTTAACAGACAAATATATATATATATATATATATATATATCTATATATATATATATAATTTCTGGAGGGGGGGAATCTGCTTATTTTACGCAGCCCCTGCGTAACCAACTTTTTGTGGAAATCAGTGTAGTTCCGTGTTCTGTGAAAATATGTGCATTTTAAACATCAGATTCGCGTGATTGTGAGTTATTGTAATATTTGATTTGAACTAGAATTTAAAATTGCATATTGTGGTAAATAGTGTAGAATAATTTACTATTTGTGTGAATTGAGTTGTCATTATCAAATAAATTATGCGGTTAAAGTTTATATGTTTAATTTTGCAATCCAAAAGAACCCTAATAATCAATGTTTATTATTATGTTAATAAACTTAAAAATACTACTATAATATAACATAATAGAAAACGCCAAATATTTTAGCAGATTTCCCTTAAGGGAAATCAGCTATTGAGGTCGTACTCATGACGCGAGTTTCGAAAAATTTCTTCAAATGTCCATCGATCCTACCCAGGAGATGACGAAAATGAGGTCCGTTCAAAATTTTATCTATCTATCTATCTATCTATCTATCTATCTATCTATCTATCTATCTATATATATATATATATATATATATATATATATATATATATGTCTGTTAACGCACTAGCGGTCGCAATTTTTGTTTGATCGTTACCAAACTCGGAATTTAATCGTTTAATGTAAAAAGAAAGATCAAGTTCGTTAATAACTGAAATCGGACCGGGAGGGGGCGTTTAGAGGGGGATATTTGAAAATTCGAAATATCTCCGTTATTATGCGTCGGATCAAAAATATTGTATAGGATCAATCTTATTGGAAATTAAATTTACTATAAATATTGTTCTATACATTTATTCTGTATCTTGAATATTAACCGAGATATTTGAATTTGTATTCTTCATTGGTCGGCAGGAGTGAGCTGTTTGGTACTTTCCGAAGAGACCTCTGGCGGCCGTTTTCGTAACTATTCGTCCCTCGTGTATAAGTTTAGTGATCCCTTACTGCTTACAACACTTGTTATTGGGCAGATTTCTCTACTGTAAAACTTCACGTGGGAAATCTGCTTCCCAGCAGCTCCTGCGTGACGGACTTTTTACAACTCAGGCTAATTGGGACGGGTCATCTACAGGTTACCATCCTTTTTCAGCCAGGGTGGGACTAAGGATTTTATTTAATGAATTTCGTCACTAAATAATTTCCTTTGCCCAGGCAAGAATCGAACTCGCCACTCAAGGCTTCCCATGTGAGATAACTCGCATGGCTAACCTGAACCTCATAAAATTTATCAATTTAATAATTACATATAATAAATTAATTCCATTTACAATCTTAATAAATCATTCTAAGTATATAATATGCATTCTTAATTTATTAATATGCAAATTTCTTAAAAGATTATATGCTATAGAAATGATGTGAAACTTGTTCTACTTTAAAGAGACAATGCATCTGATTATAAATTATTTTCTCACCTTTTTTTATTTGGAATATTTTATAGTTCTTTTTAGCAGATTTCCCTCAAGGGGGAATTTTATATATATATATATATATATATATATATATATATATATATATATATATATATATGTATGTCTTTTAGCGCTCTAGCGGTCGCAATTTTGGCTTGATCGTAACCAAACTCGATATTTAAACGTTTTATGTAAAAATAAAGATCAAGTTCGTTAATGTCTTAAATCGGACCAGTGGGAGGGGGTTTAGAGGAGAAGTTTTTCAAAATATTCCCGTTACTATACGTCGGATCGAAAAATTGTTTAGAATCAATCTTCTTGCATATTTAATTTAGTATAAATACTGTTATTTTCATTTATTATATATATTGAATATTAACCAAGATATTTTCATTTTTATTAATTGTAACGGACTAGATGAGCTCGGCTAACTTCGGGTCTAGTCGTTAGTTTCTGTCAAAAGCTAGTTCTGCCGTTTCCGTAACTGTTCGGCTCGTGAAATTTGTCTATTGTAAACTTCACGTGGGAAATCTGCTTAGTTTACGCAGCCCCTGTGTGACGGACTTTTAATTTTATTATTTATTAACGTACTTTTTTCAACTAAGGCTATTTGGGACGTACTTTTAATAATTTAACATATTGGATAGTATTCAACTTGTGTAAAAAAAATAAAAAAAAAAAAAAAACATCCTTCAGACATGAAGTTCTTTAATTTTCCAGAGCCTCAAAACAAAAAGGTCCGTCACGCAGGGGCTGCGTAAACTAAGCAGATTTCCCACGTGAAGTTTTACAATTAGAGAAATTTCACGAGGGCCGAGCAGTTAAGGAAACGGCCAAACTAGCTTTTGGCGGGAAAGTCACTCGTCCGTTAACCGCCCAGATATAATAAACATGCCAATATCTCGGTTAATATTCAAGATAAAGAATAAATGTAATTACAATATTTGTAGTAAATTTAATTGACAATAAGATTGGTTCCGTAAAATTTTTCGCGTTCCCGTACAACATCCGACGTATGGTAACGGAGATAATTCGACTTTTCGAAAATCCTCCCCTCTAAACCGCCCCCCCTCCCACTGGTCCGATTTCAGGCAGAACTGTATCTTTCTTTTTACATAAAACGACTAAATATCGAATATGGTAACGATCAAACAAAAATTGCGACCGCTAGAGCGGTAACAGATATATATATATATATATATATATATATATATATATATATATATATATATATATATATATCGAGTTATACCAGTTATATATCTACGTATTCCAATAAGTAGATCAAATAAAGAAATTTTTCCTTCATCTCTTGGATCGATGGAGATTTGAAAATTATTTCTAAAAATCGTGTCGTGTGCGGAATCTCAATAACTGATTATTAAACTGGCAAGTACAGTTGGAGCCCTATTTTGAAGATCGTTCCTGAATGCTTTCATTCAAGTGCAATTATCAGCGAAAAAGATTTATTACTTTTTCATGTCGAACAATGGCTGTAAAAGTCTGAATGAGATCATCTATAATGGGAAATGAGAATACTCATAAATTATAGTGAGTGGTTCAATGATATTCCACAATTTACTGCCTCATTTATCGCACAGATAATTTCTTTTAACAGATTTCCCTTCAGGGAAAAAAGCCATTCAGGTCGTACTCATAACGCGAGTTTTGAAAAATATCCTCAAATGTCCATCGATCCTACATAGGAGATGACGAAAATGAGGTCCGTTGAAAATTATATATATATATATATATATATATATATATATATATATATATATATATATATTATTATTATTATTATTTATTAACGTCCACTTTTTGCAACTTAGGCTAATCGGGACGGGTTATCTACAGGTTACCACCCTTTTCTAGCCAGGGTGGGATTTTAGGACATTATTTAATGAATTTCGTCACTAAATAATTTCCCTTGCCCAGGCAAGAATCGAACTTGCCACTCTAGGTTTACCATGTGAGATAAAGGTCAACGCTTTAACTCGCATGGCCAACCTGAGCCCCTCTTTATATATATAATTCTAGCGTACGTGTGTATGTCACTGAACTCCTCCTAGACGGATGGACCGATTTGATTGAATTTTTGAATACGCGTTCGAGTGACGCCCCGGATGGTTTAGCGCCGCAGATCGGCCAGGCAGATGGAGCAGGAGTGGGGGTCGTGAGGGTGGCCTGAAATTAAAAATAGCCGTATTTCGTTTCCTATTGGTTTTTCGGCAAATATGCACAGGATAAGAGTTGTTTATGTTGTTATTTGGAGTAACTTTTGTCATATTCAATTTTGTCGTATATTAAAGTATAAACGAGATATACACTAAAAAAGTAAAGAGGGGCCAACAATTTTATTGGGCACCAACGATTGAACCGAACTGAACAGAACTCGGTATGTGAATTAGCATTAGTTCTACCATGGTTATAAGCTGTACTAAATTTTTTAAGTTCGAACGGGAGTGGGGGTTTACTGAAGGTCGAAAACTAAAAAACGCCGATATCTCGGTTAATATTAAAGACAGTGAAAAAAGGTACATGACAAAGTTTATAGATCTTTTAATTTGCAAAAATATTGGTTATCTACGAAATTTCGATCAGACTCAATCTAACGGAGATATTTCGAATTTTCCAAAATCCTCCCCTCTAAATCCCCCCTCCCAATGATCCGATTCCGGCCGTTGAAGAACATGATCCGTCTTTTAACGTAAAACGTTTAAATACGGAGTTTGGTAACGATCGAGCGAAAATTGCGACCGCTAGAGCGTTAACAGGCTAATACACCTCTATCTTTATATATATAATTCTAGCGTACGTGTGTATGTCACTGAACTCCTCCTAGACGGATGGACCGATTTGATTGAATTTTTGAATACGCGTTCGAGTGACGCCCCGGATGGTTTAGCGCCGCAGATCGGCCAGGCAGATGGAGCAGGTCTCCGGTCGAAGGGCGAAGGGCGAGGTTATTGGAAATGTAATGAAATATTAATATGTTTATCTAATGTATGTCCTTAGAATTTAAGTATGTCATCTATATAATGATGTTTTCAGCTGCGAGAGGTTTTCACTTTCAGACATTGTTATTTATTTTCCAAATTTATTTTAATTTGATTTGAATGTTGCAATTATTTTCTTTTCTTTATTTATATTTATGTATTTGCGTTATTATTGTTGAGGGTTTTGATTTATTCAGTTATTGGTCTACAACTGTTTGTTTTTAAGAACGTGTAGTGCGCATTCTACCAGTTAATCTCAGAACTAAAACGTCTTCTTTTTCTTCTCTCATTTTTACTTTTCCTTTTGTGTACCAAGTTTTTCCGATATTTTATTTACTATTTGTTTTTAGGCAAACGTGCATATAACAAATGTTGTTTTTTGCGTTATGAAAAGTAGATTTTTTTTAAACATAATATTATTAAATTTAATATCCTAATCGCTTGATATATAATGCAGGACAACGTCTGCCGGGTCCGCTAGTATATATATATATATATATAGATATATATATATATTTGTTTGTTAACGCTCTAGCGGTCGCAATTTTTGTTTGATCGTTACCAAACTTCATATTTAAGCGTTTTACGTAAAAAGAGAGATCAAGTTCGTTAATGGCTGAAATCGGGCCAGTGGGAGGGCGGTTTAGAGGGGGGATTTTTGAAAATTAGAAAATCTCCGTTATTATGCGTCGGATCGAAAATTTGTATAGAATTAGTCTTATTGAAAATTAAATGTACTATAAATATTGGTTTATACATTTATTCTGTATCTTGAATATTAACAGAGATATTTGCATTTGTATTGTGTGTGTGGTCGATGGAACCCCGCCATGTTCCGGACTCTCCGCCGAGAGCTCTGGTGGCCGTTTCCAGACGTATTCGTCCCTCCTGAATAGGTTTAGAGATCCCTTCCTACTACAGCTGTTATTAGGCGGATTTCTCTATTGTAAAACTTCACGTGGGAAATCTGCTTAGTTTACGCAGCCCCTGCGTGACGGACTTTTTATTTTATTTAGTACTAACATTATATATATAATCAGTCGACGCAGTTTTATTTTCATTATTATCAATTCTTACGTGATGATTTTATTAGCAGAATACTTTTCATTCATATCAGCTATTGAGGCTGAATGGTGATGGTATTTTTTAGCAGGCTTTACATTGCACAATATTTTGACATTTACCCGTCCCAGTGTTTAGGATTGATACCCGTCGTTGCCGTGGATTTGCTAATAATAGAACTATTTGTTCGATAAGGCGCCACAGTCTTCGATATTTTTATATTTCCCGTCTCTTATACATGTAAATATGGTGAATTTTTATTTCAGGCCTCCCTTAGAACTCCCCTCCCGTTCGAACCTCAAAATTTTAATATAAATTATAATCATGGAAGAATTAATGCTAATTGACATACTGAGTTTTGTTAAGTTCGGTTCAGCCGTTAGTGCCCGCTAAAGTTTTAACGTATAACTGATTTATACTTAGGTATACGACAAAAGTGCATATAACAAAAGTTACTCTAAAAAACAAAATAAACAACTTTTGTTATATGCATATTTGCTTAAAAAGCAATAGGAAACGAAATATCGCTATTTTTAATTTCAGGCCTCCCTTATAACCCCCACTCCTGCCCGTCCCTAGAAATGTTAGTATGGCTTATTATAAGGAAGGCGTTAGTACTAATTCACATACCGAGTTTGGTTTAGTTCGGTTGAGTCTTTTGTGCCAAATAAAATAGTGGACTCCCGCTATAGTTTTTAGCGTATAACGCCTTTATACTTCGGTATACGACAAAAGTGTTTATAACATAAGTTACTCTAGATAACAATATGAACAACTTTTGTTATTTGCGTATTTACCGGAAAAGCAATACAAAACGAAATATCGCTATTTTTAATTTCAGGCCACCCTTATGACCCTCACTCCTGTTTGTCTTAGAGAATATTAATATAGCCTAAAGTCTAAGTTGGGCTAGTAGTAATATACATACCAAGTTTCATAAAATTCGGTTCAGCCGTTTATGCGTGAAAAGGTAACAAACAAACACACAAACAAATAAACAAACAAACAGACACCAAAGAAACAAAATGCAGTTATGGTGTCTATGACATGTGAAACGAAAAGTTATCGTGAAATTTCGCGAAAAAAAATCAATGTACAGACAGAGGTTACAATTTTATATATATATATATATATATATATATATATATATATATATATATATATATATATAGCAGACTCGATATTTATCCGTTTCTGTTTTTTTTGTTTTTCTCAGGGGGTGGGGGGGGGGGGGGAATTGCAAAATTTAAAATATCTCCGGATCCTTAAATGTTATAGAACCAATCTTGTTAAACTATTGATGCTCTACAACGTAACTCAAATTTTATGCGAGTGTTTCGTACTTTTTGTTTTCAGCTGGAATATGTGGTGAGATGAGATAACTGGCGTGCTATACCAATATGTGGGAAATCTGCTTAGTTTACACAACCCCTGCGTGATGAACGTTTAGCAGATTTCCCTTAAGGGAAATCAGCTATTAAGGTCGTACTCATGGCGCGATTTTCGAAAAATTCCTTCAAATTTCCATCGACCTTACCCAGGAGATGACGAAAATAAGGTCCGCTCAAAATTATATATAAATATATATATATATATATATATATATATATATATATATATATATACCTATTAACGCTCAAGCGGTCGCAATTTTTGTTTGATCGTTACGAAACTCGATATTAAACCGTTTTATGTAAAAAGTCAGATCAAGTTCGTTAATGGCTGAAATCGGATCAGTTGGAGGGAGGGGTTTAGAGGGGGGATTTTAGAAAATTCAAAATATCTCCGTTATTATGCATCGGATCGAAAAATTTTATAGCACCAATCTTAATGCAAATTAAATGTACTATAAACGTTGTTATATACATTTGTTCTCTATCTTGAATATTAACCTAGATATTTGCATTTTTATGAAGTCTGTGGTCGGGTACAGTTCGGATTAGGTCGGCCATTTTCGTAACTGCTCGGCTCAGGTGGAAGCTCCTTCTAACCTTACCTGTCGTTTCTAACCTTACCTTACCTTCGTTACTTTGTGAGATTTATGCAAATACGTTCTGTTCATCCGCCCCCCCCCCTTCTTTAGTTCTTGGACTACAAAATTTGAGTTATTAAAATATAAATTATTCTTATAATTCTGAAGCCGTTTCAGTTGGGAATTATTTTAATTAACTGAACGATTTCTCTTTACTCTCTTTAATCAAGGTGGTGGGCTTTACTTCCCTATTTTAATAGGTTAATTAATTTCTTTAAAAATTAGTGTAAGTTTATTTTGTAACTCCCCGTCATATTTTGGGGATGTTCTCTCAAATTTCTGTTATAAACCCAATTCTCTTTAAAACTCAATGTGTTTTGGAGTAAAAATGAATCATTCTCATCGTTGAGCCACAAGAGAACCAATAATGACGTGTTATTACAAAAATAATAAACATCGATTATTATGGTTCTTTTGATTGCAAACTTAAATATACAATCTTTAACATGTTTATCAGTACACAATTTATTTGACTATCAATACTTTTATTTGCACACTTGGTAACCTATTTTTGACAACTAAGCACAATAAACAGTGTTAATTCACGTTATTACACAACACAGTAACTTCCTAGTCGATCACTCGAATCACAGGTCATATCGCTGATTCTGAACTAAACTGAACTGCCGGGTAAGATTGTAGCGAGTTTATATTAGCCCGCCTTGGGCTCTAGCAGGTTGTAGGCACCAACTCGCCCGCTGATTGGTCGGTGGCGGGCCGCCTAGAAGCTTCTAGATTCCCACCCTGGCTCAATCTACGTCCATTTTTGCAGGAATTCTCTCATTTTTCTTGTACTTATTAAATACGTTTTTGAATAGGAACGTGTTTGCGTTTGAAGTAGCAACAAAATCCCACAAGTAGACCAACGGATGCATATTCCGTCAGGTCAACATCCAGAACATTCAGGCACTGATGATGATGCACTGCATCGAAAGCGCTCTGCCTTTTTAGCAGATTTCACTTAAGGGAAATCAGCTATTGAGGTTGTACTCATGACGGAATTTTCGAAATTTTTCTTCAATTGTCCATCGATCCTACCTAGTAGATGACGAAAATGAGGTCCGTTCAAAACTGTATATATATATATATATATATATATATATATATATATATATATATAAATATATATTTGTCTGTTACCGCTCTAGTGGTCGCAATTTTTGTTTGATCGTTACCAAACTCGATATTTAGTCGTTTTATGTAAAAATAAAGATCAAGTTCTTTAATGGCTGAAATCGGACCAGTGGGAGGGGGAGTTTAGAGGGGAGGATTTTATAAAATTTGAAATATTTCCGTTTCTATACGTCGGATCGAAATATTGTATAGAATCAATCTTATTGCAAATTAAATTTGCTATAAATATTGTTATATACATTTGTTCTCTATCTTGCATATTAACCGAGATATTTGCAATTTTATGAAATCGGGGCGGATATGAGTGTTTCCCGCCAAAAGCTAGGTCGACCGTTTTCTAAACTCTTCGGCTCGTGAAATTTCTCTATTGTAAAACTACACGTGGGAAATCTGTTTAGTTTACGCAGCCCCTGCGTGACGGACTTTTTCTTGTACTTCTTAAACACATGATTAAATAGGAATGTGTTTGCATTTGAAGTAGCAACGAAATCCCACAAGTAGACCAATGGATGCATATTTCGCAACAATGTGTACAACCATATTTCCAGTGTCAAAGATATCTTTGTTTGTGGGCAGATGAAAGAATGGCTACGCTTCCACGGCAACAATTTATTAAAACGACGGAGCAGTGCATCATCAATTCCCGAAGGTCCTGGATGTTGACCTGACGGTTCTTGGAGCTAGACTGTTCTAGGAGCTGTCTTGAGTCCAGCTCCAACAGCCACTGGTCCACATCCAGGACTTTCGGGCACTGTTGATGATGCACTGCATCGAAAGTGCTCCGTCGTTTTAATAAATTGTTACAGTGGATGCGTAGCCATTTCTTTCATCCTACCTACATTAGAAGTCACTTCCACCTGCCAGAATACCAACTCAGAATATCATTTTCTAGCAGACATTTACTGTGATTAGAATGGAATTGGTTAACACGTTCTGAAGGCATAATGTGTGTTAACAATAATCATGATATAAATACAATTGCTGTGTGTGTGTGTGTGTTTATTAAAAGATCACAGGTTGGCAGCCTATTTCGAGAGAGGAGTGAAACAGGTGTTGCACACGCACACCTGGGAAAATTTCACACAGATAACAATATGATAAAAGTGAGAGCGGTAGGGAAACTGTAGCACAAACCCAGACTGTAATCATATAAAAGGGAGTTATTACTTTCTTTCATTCACTGGATTGGGTTTTAGCAGATTTCCCATCAGGGATTCAACTATTGAGGTCGTACTCATAATGAATTTTCCAAACTTTTTCTCAAATTTTCCTTCACAGGAGATGGCGAAAATGTGGTCCGTTCAAAACTATATATATATATATATATATATATATATATATATATATTTATATATATACATTTGTCTGTTTACGCTTTAGCGATCGCAATATTTGTTTGATCGTTACTAAACGTGATATTTAAACGTTCTATGTAAAACTAATGGGCATGATTGTTAATGACTGAAATTCGTCCAATGGGGGTTGGATTGGATGGTAGGGGGGGGGGGGGTTGGATTTCGAAAATTCGTATTAGGCGTCTGTAAAATTGTATAGAACCAATCTTTTGTTCTATAAATGACACTATCACAATTATTAGCCGAGATAATTGCATTTTTTTAGTTTTCGGTCTTCGGTAAACCTTCTAGCCATGCCATATTACCAAGAAGCTGGTATATCATGAAGCAGTTTATTTGTAGCCAATATACCAAATATTGTTCTCGTTGGACTATTACGTTTTGAGATAAATGCAAATACGTTTGGGCTAATAAAATGTAGCCATCTCTGAACAGTTAATGCCTTAATTGTCAAAACTCTGAGTCCCTGAAACAGCTATTATTTACGGAGTTTTAACGAAATAGACAAACTAAAATTTTAATTATACCAGCAGAGGCTGTACGATGAAAATTAAAAAGTCCATCACGCAGGGGTTGCGTATACTAAGCAGATTTCCCACGTGAAGTAATACAATAGAGAAATATCCATACTAGTGCCGATCTAGGTTTTGGCGGGCAACTCAAAAATCCGTTATCGGCCCAAATTTAAGAAAAATTCAAATATCTCGGTTAATATTCAAGATAGGGAATAAATGTATAGAACAATATTTATATTGATTCTATACAATTTTTCAATCCGACGCATAATAACGGAGATATTTCGAATTTTCCGAAAATCCCCCCTCTAAACCTCCCCTCCCACTGGACCGATTTCAGCCATTAACGAACTTGATCTTCCTTTTTACATAAAACGATTAAAGAAAAATTGGTAACGATCAAACAAAAATGGTGGCCGCTAGAGAGTTAACAGACAAAGATATATATATATATATATATATATATAAAAAAATTTTGAACGGACCTCATTTTCGTCATCTCCTGGGTAGGATCGATGGACATTTGAAGACATTTTTCGAAACTCGCATCATGAGTACGACCTCAATAGCTGATTTCCCTTAAGGGAAATCTGCTAAAAGCAATCTCAAAGTCCACCATTAGGTTACATTAGAGCCTCAATTAGGGCATCATTTAGCATCTGATATTGAGGAAAACTGTGGCTTACAATTATTTACTATTTCATTATTGATAACCTGCCAGTGCTGGAAATGAGAAAATACTTTCATTCTAGCAAAGCAGGCGATAAAGCCTCTGTGCTAAGGTAAGCACCGCTCTTATCAATATCTGATAAGATATGACATTTTAATCCAGGCTACTTAAGCAAAAGATCCATACAAGAATAATGAGCATAATTACTCTAATTCCACTTACTGCAGTTCCAACGCTTCTAGGGAGATAATAATCCAACTACTGACAAATCCTCTTATTATGATTTTGAACTCAGCTTGTGGTAGAATTTCAGGGTTAACTAACTTAACCATCAGTTATATATGTATATATATATATATATATATATATATATATATATATATAAAATTGTAACCTCTGTCTGTACATTGATTTTTTTCGCGAAATTTCACGATAACTTTTCGTTTCACATGTCATAGACACCATATCTGCATTTTGTTTCTTTCGTGTATGTTTGTTTGTTTGTTTGTTACCTTTTCACGCATAAACGGCTGAACCGATTTATATGAAACTTGGTATGTATATTGCTACTAACCCAACTTAGACTTTAAGCTATATTAATATTCTCTGAGACGAACAGGAGTGGGGGTTATAAGGGAAGCATGAAATTAAAAATAGCGATATTTCGTTTTCTATTGGTTTTTCGGTACATATGCACATAACAAAAGTTGTTTATTTTGTTATTTAGAGTAACTTTTGTTATATACACTTTTGTCGTATACCGAAGTTTAAATGCGTTATACGCTAAATATTATAGCGGGAGTCAACAATATTATTTGCCAAAAAAGACTCAACCGAACTAAATAAAACTCGGTATGTGTATTAGCAGTGAGGCCTTCATTATAATAAGCCATACCATCAGTTCTATGGACGGGCAGGAGTGGGGGTTATAAGGGAAGCCTGAAATTAAAAATAGCGATATTTCGTTTCCTATTGGTTTTTCCGCAAATATAAACATAACAAAAGTTGTTTATTTTATTATTTGGAGTAACTTTTGTTATATACACTTTTGTCGTATACCTATGTATAAATGAGTTATACGTTAAAACTTTAGCGGGCATTAACGGCTGAACCGAACTTAACAAAACTCGGTTTGTCAATTAGCATTAATTCTTTCATGATTATAAGTTATATTAAAATTTTTAGGTTCGAACGGGAGGGGGGTTAAAAGGGAGGCCTGAAATAAAAATTCACCATATTTACATGTATAAGAGACGGGAAATATAAAAATATCGAAGACTGTGAAGCCTTATCGAACAAATAATTCTATTATTAGCAAATCCACGGCAAAGATGGGTATCAATCCTAAAAACTTGGACGGGTAAACGTCAAAATAGTGTGCAAAGTAAAGCCTGGCCGATAAAATACCATCACCATTCAGCCTCAAATCAATTCCCGAGCGAAGCCGGGTATCTGAGCTAGTGTATATATATAAATATTGAACGGACCTCATTTTCACCTCGGTAGGATCGATGGACATATGAAGACATTTTTCGAATATCCCCTCATGAGTACAACCTCAATAGCTGATTTAACTTAAAGCAAATCTGCTTATATCAGGACCGTTTTACTTTTATAATTGCATTTTATTTATGAAGTACTCTCGTAAGTGTGGGAGTATTTTAGAGGATGGAGTTAAGGCAGTGGCTGACGAATGACTGTCGTGTTTATGACTGAGTCAGCCTTGAGTGTTAAGGCCATAGCTGTGATCCCAGCATTAGCATCGCCTGCATAATGACAGCTGGTGCATCCCGAACCTCATTTCACAGGTAGCTCCAAAGAGATATAAACACTTTGCCAAGGTACCTACCTGGCATGTAAAACTAAAGAATGAGATCGTTAATCCCTGAAATATATGTGGGGAGTGTCGAGGGCGTGCAAATTGTAAGTTAAAAAAAATCCGTCATAGCAGGTATCTCCAATTGCGTCCAGTATATGCATTTATCTCATGACGTAAAAGTTCAATGAGAACAATATTTGTTACTTAGTCTTCAAATAAAATGCTTAATAATATAACAGCTTACTGTTGATATGACATGAGTAGGGGTGGGGGTTACTGAAGGCCGAAAACTATATAAGTCCGTCACGCAGGGGCTGCGTAAACTAAGCCGATTTCCCAAGTGAAGTTTTACAATAGAGAAATCTGTCTAATAACAACTGTAGTAGTAAGAAACCTCTAAACCTAAAACATTATTTAGGGCGTATTAACCCAGTAGTTTCTAGCCCCAAATAACAGTTAACCTAACCTCTAAACCTATTCACGAGGGACGAATAGTTCCAGAGCTCTCGGCGGAAAGTCCGAACATGCAGATTACAAATGCAAATAGCTCGGTTAATATGCACGATAGAGAATAAATGCATATAACAATATTTATTGTAAATTTAATTTCCAATAAGATTGGTTCTATCTATCTATACAATTTTTCGATCCTAAGTATAATAACGGAAATATTTCGAATTTTTGAAATTCCCCTACTCTAAACATCCCCCTCCCACAAGTCCGATTTCAGCCGTTAACGAACTTGATCTTTCTTTTTACATACAACGATTAAATACCGAGTTTGGTGACGATTAAACAAAAATTGCGACCGCTAGAGTGTTAACAGACATATATATATATATATATATATATATATATATATATATATATATATATATATAGTTTTGAACGGACCTCATTTTCGTCATCTCCTGGGTAGGATCGATGGACATTTGAAGAAATTTTTCGAAAATTCCGTCATGAGTACGACCTCAATAGCTGATTTCCCTTAAGGGAAATCTGCTAAAACGTAAATATCTTGGTTAATATTAAATATAATGAAAACATGTATATAACAACATTTATAGATATTTTAATTTAAAATAAGATTGGTTCTAAACAAAGTTTCGTTCCGACGTACAGTCACGAAGATATTTCGATTTTTCAAAAATCCTTCTCTCTAACCCCCCCCCCCCTCCCACTGGTCCGATTTGACCTATTTCATAAAAATCAATAAGTAACGATTAGTAATTATTTATAATAACTGAACAATTTTTTTGGGGGGGGGATAGAGTGGGAGAATTTTGAAATATCTCCGTTATTATGATGACCGAAAAATTTTATAGAACCTATCTTATTGAAAATGTAATGTTCTGTAAATGTTATCATGTACTTACATTTTTTAGTTTTCAGCCTTCAGTAAACTCCCACTCCTACTCATGTCACATAAACAAGACTATGTTATGTAATGAAAAACTCTATTCGAAACTTAAATACCAAATATCGTTTTCATTGAACATTTACTTTATATTATAAATGTAAATATGTGGCATACGCAGGAAATCTGCTTAGTTAACGCAGCTTCTACGTCACCGAATTTGTTTTATTAAACCTTTAAACTCCGAGTTCGGTCAGGATAAAACAAAAGTCCGTCACGCAGGGGCTGCGTAAACTAAGCAGATTTCCCTCGGGAAGTTTAGTAATAGATAAATATACATACTGCTAACACAACACCGTGAATAAATACAAACGGAAATAAGAAATGTTTCATCCAATATCAATAACCTGCCGATAGGAAGCGTTAGGTTAGAAATGTAAACAAACGGGCCCGGCCTGGTTCACACCGGAAACAAAAATAATTACGTAAATATATCAGAATATAACACATTATTTTATTGAGAACTATATACTATATCTAGTACTGTAATTAATAATGAGTCAGAATAATTGTTATCTCAATCAATAAAATTTTAGTAGTCCAAAACTTTAAGATGGGGGGGAGGGAGTCACCAGTACATATTTGCATGTATCTCGTATAATAAAGGTCTCTTGAATACAATTTTTGGTATTTAAACTTCCAATAATGTGATTTATTATGTATCAGAGTATTGTTTACGTAACATGAGTAGAAGTGGCGGTTTGGTGAAAAATGCAAATATCTCGGTTAATATTCAAGATAGAGAATAAATGTATATAACAATATTTATAGTAAATTTAATTTGCAATAAGATTGGTTCTGTATAATTTTTCGATCCGACGTATAGTAACGGAGATATTTCGAATTTTCGAAAATCCTCCCCTCTAAACCCCCCTTCCCACTGGTCCGATTTCAGCCGTTAACGAACTTGATCTTTCTTTTTACATAAAACGCTTAAATATGAAGTTTGGTAAGGATTAATCAAAAATTGCTACCGCTAGATCGGTTACAGACAAATATATTTATAGTTTTGTACGGACCTCATTTTCTTCATCTAATAGTTAGGATCGATGGACATTTGAAGAAAAATGTCGAATATTCCGTCATGAGTACAACCTCAATAGCTGATTTCCCTTGAGGGAAATCTGCTAAAAATTGCGATTCCTGGAGCGTTAACAGGCATATGTAAATCCACATACACAAAATTTTGAACGGAACCTCATTTCCTCATCAATTGAGTAGGATCGATGGACATTTGTAGCAATATTTCGAAAATTGCGTCATGAGTACGACCTCAATAAACTGGTTTCCCTTAAGGGAAATCTGCTGATAGCTCCGTTATTATATAATGTAAGGTTACGAATTTTATATAACTAATCTTGTTGCACGTTTTGTAATTTTCATTTTTTTTTCTCTCTCTTTTACTAAAATCGGACCAGGAACAGGGAAGGGAGGAATTCGATAATTCAAAATATCTCCGTAATTATTTGTCGGATCGAAAATTGTTACACCACCAATCTTGTTTAAATAATGATGCCCTACAATTGTTGTTCCATATGTTTTCTCGTAACTCAAATATTGAGCGAGGTATCAGTAATTACTTGTTTACAAGGTTCAATAAACCCCCACTACTAGTCATCCAATTTGAGCTTAAAAATTGGTAGCGATGACATTACTAGTGCGTCATAATAACACGGGGGAAATTCGCTTAGTTCACACAGCGCCTGCGTGTCGGACTTTAACATTAAGTGCTCTATTCAATGGTTATGACGTCTGAAGGTGTTACTGTAGTCCGTCTCATCCGCACAATATTGCTCACTGTGCAGGGACAGTTGCTTAATTTAACGCGTTCATCAAGTAACCTCCTTGAATTGCCCCTGCCGTGAGTGTTTCTATCCCGTATCTCTTTGGCCACTGTTTAGCCTCCTCCAATTGGCATATGATGACAGTGCCTTCCCACCGCCAACACGCCAATCATGGAGTAGATTACTCTCATTCTCCCATATATAACTTCCCCCGCCATTTCCTCTCTCCTAAATAACCCCTATCTGCTTCCATTGACAGAAACATTCTGCCATGCAATAGCAGCGATTGTTATTCTCCAGCTGAAACCATTCTTGTCAAGTGTAACCTTGCTCCTGAACTTTAAATAGGTATCCTTGCCAGAGAGAGACGGCTGTGTGAAGTAAATAAATTTTATCAGATTTCCCTTAAAGGAAATCAGCTATTGAGGTCGTACTCATACAAATTTCTTCAAATGTCCATCGATCCCCCTCAGGAGAAGACGAAAATGAGGTCCGTTCAAAATTATATATATATATATATATATATATATATATATATATATATATATATATATATATATATATATATGTCTGTTACCGCTCTAGCGGTCGCAATTTTTGTTTGATCTGTACGAAACTCAATCTTTACCCGTTTTATGCATAAAGACAGATCAAGTTCGTTAATGGCTGAAATCGGACCAATGGGAGGGGGTGGGGGTTTAAAGGGGAGATTTCGAAATATCTCCGTTACCATACGTCGGATCAAAAAAGTGTATAGTACCAATCTTATTGCAAATTAAATTTACTATAAATATTGTTATATACATTTATTCTCTATCTTGAATATTAACCGAGATATTTGCATTTCTATGAAGTCTGTGGCCAGGTATAGTTCGTATTAGATCGGCCGTTTCCGTAACTGATCGGCTCAGGTGGAAGCTTCTTCTAACCTTACCTGTCGTTTCTAACCTCACCTTACCTTCGTTACTTTGTGAGATTTATGCAATACGTTCTGTTCATCGCCCCCCTCTTCTTTAGTTCTTGGACTACTAAAATAAATATTAAAATATAAATTATTTACTGAAAGATTTCTCATTACCGTTTGTATTTGCTCACGGTGGTCTGGTGTTACGAGTATGAAGATTTCTCCATTGTAAAACTTCACGTGGGGAATCTGCTTAGTTTACGCAGCCCCTGCGTGACGGACTTTTTTTTTAATATCTTTATTATTAACCGAGATATTTGCATTTTTTTAGTATTTGGTCTTCAGTAAACCCCCACTCCTACTCATGTCATATTAACAATAAGCTGTTATATTATGAAGCACTTTATTTGAAGTCTAAATACCAAATATTGTTCTCATTGAACGTTTAAGTTTTGAGATAATTGCAAATACGTGACGCACGTGGGAAATCTGCTTAGTTAACGCAGCCCCTGCGTGACGGACTTTTATGAAATCAAATCTGAAAACTAATCTGCACAACGTCAAGCAGAGTGGTTTAGTGATATTAACTATAAACGTGATATTTTAACTATTTTGCAGGAATGAGGTCATAGGTTAAGACCGACCCAGTACCTCCATCTGTGAGGTCAAGGCTACAAGCTAGCGAGGCTACTCTCTACCTGTGTAACCTCATTCCTAATCACTCATGAATGCCTCATCTAGTAGGTCCCTAATCATCTTCAGGGATTATCTTTCACCTCATGCTAATGAGATATTCCCGACATGAATATTTTATACACAACATCCTTCAAGTATTTTAATCCTCTTAATGTTAGTGCAAGGCCGAAAAAAATCAATACATAAAACACTAAACACGCAGTAAAGGTATATTTTCGTACTTTTACTATATGACTACCTTGTAGTCCTACTAAAGAAAACAAATGTTTGGTTGCATATCGTTGGAAAACGATATACAATATCGCCGTTCCAAGTTATAGGGTCCAAAAATATAAATAGAAAGTCCGTCACGCAGGGGCTGCGTTTACTAAGCAGATTTCCCACTTGAAGTTTTACAATAGAGAAATCTGCCTAATAATAATAGTATTAGTAAGAATCTCTAAACCAATTCACGAGTGACGAGCAGTTACCGAAACGGCCGAACTTTCGGCAGAAAGTCCCGAATAGAACCGACTTCAGCTCCTCTGTTATCAGCAAATATCTCGGTTAATATTCAAGATACAGAATAAATGTATAGAACATTATTTATAGTAAATTTAAGTAGTCATAAGATTTCAACTATACCATTTTTCGATCCGACGCATAATAACGAAGATATTTTGAATTTTCGAAATCTTTCTTTTTACATAAAACGATTAAATATTAAACAAACGATCAAACAAAAATTGCGACCGCTAGAGCGTACAGGCATATATATATATTAAATATTATACATATACGGCGCAACATGTCACACAGCTCGTGCCACAATCGATTTATTGAAAGACACGTTTGGTGACCGCCTAATTTCACGTTTTGGACCTGTGAATTGGCCTCCAAGATCTTGTGATTTAACACCGCTAGACTACTTTCTGTGGGGCTATGTAAAGTCATTGGTCTATGCGGATAAGCCACAAACGCTTGACCATTTGGAAGACAACATTCGCCGTGTTATTGCCGATATACGGCCACAAATGTTGGAAAAAGTCATCGAAAATTGGACTTCCAGATTGGACTACATCCGAGCCAGCCGTGGCGGTCATATGCCGGAAATCATATTTAAAATGTAATGCCACAAGATTATGTTTCGAATAAAAAAAAATTCTTGTCAATCGAATAATCCATCGTTGTTTTATTGCAATTTAAAGTTCTATACCTCTAAGAATAACACCCGTTATAATTTTAAACGGACTACATTTTCGTCATCTTCTGGGTAGGATCGATGGACATTTGAAGAAAGTTTTTGAAAATCGCTTCATGAGTACGACCTCAATAGTTGATTTACCTTAATAGAAATTTGCTAAAATCCCATTGAATATAATTTGTAGATGATGAAACGGTCCTATACCCTTTTTTTAGCAGATTTATCTTAAGGGATATAAACCATTGAGGTTTATGAAGAGACTTTCGAAAAATTACTTCAAATGTCCATCCTACTCAATTGACGACGAAATGAGGTCCGTTCAAAATTTTGTATGTGTGGTTTTAGATATGCCTGTTAACGCTTCAGGAATCGCAATTTTTGTTTTATCCTGACCGAACTCGGAGTTTAAAGGTTTAATTTAAAAAAAATTCGATGACTTCTGCGTTAACTAAGCAGATATCCTGCGCACGCCACATATTTGCATTTATAATATAAAGTAAATGTTCAATGAAAACGATATTTGGTATTTAAGTTTCGAATAAAGTTTTTCATTATATAACATAGTCTTGTTTATGTGACATGAGTAGGAGTGGGAGTTTACTGAAGGCTGAAAACTAAAAAATGCAAATATCTCAGTTAATATTGAAGTTAGAGAATAAATGTATATAACAACATTTATAGAACATTACATTTTCAATAAGATAGATTCTATACAATTTTTCGATCCGACTCATAATAACGGAGATATTTCGAATTTTCAAAATTCTCCCCCCGAAAATTCTTCATTTATTCTAAATTATTACTAATCATAGTCTTATTGATTTTTGTAAAATATTTTTTGTTTTTGAATTTAATATTACGCTTTTGTTTTGTTTTTTTAGCAGATTTCCCTCAAGGGAAATCGGCTATTGAGGTCGTACTCATGACGGGATTTTCGATTTTTTTTTTCAAACGTCCATCGATCCTACCCAGGAGATGGCGAAAATGAGGTCCGTTCAAAACTGTATATATATATATAT
The DNA here is from genome assembly GCA_019009955.1 of Riptortus pedestris. Classification (NCBI taxonomy): domain Eukaryota; kingdom Metazoa; phylum Arthropoda; class Insecta; order Hemiptera; family Alydidae; genus Riptortus; species Riptortus pedestris. The sequence goes on along the minus strand of CM032229.1, from coordinate 184,133,011 downwards.
ATATATACACACACAAAACTATCTATCTATATATTTGTCTGTTACCGCTCTAGCTGTAGCAATTTTTGTCTTATCGTTACGTAACTTGATATGTAATCATTTTATGTAAAATGAAGGTTTAAGTACTTTAACAGCTGAAATGAATGATACCCCCCCCCCTCTTCTTTTGTTCTTGGATTACTAAAATATAAGTAATTGAGAATGAAATTATTCTTATTCATTACAAATTACAGTACTTGCTGTAGTAAATAGTTTTCCATAAAATTAATGTTATATTCAGGTATATTTCAGTAATTGTTTTTCTTTCCGGTGAGAGGTGAAATGTTCACTGTTGGTAGGGGAAATATTTCTTATTATCACTTGTATTTATTAATTTAATACTCACGGTTGTGTTGTGATTACAGTATGCAGATTTATCTATTGTGAAGTTTCGCGAGGGAAATCTGCTTAGTTTACGCAGCCCCTGCGTGACGGGCTTTCTTATAGTAAGCAGTCTATTACATGGGGAACAAGATGGTGGTTCAAGTATTAGGTCTTGTTAGGAATCAGTTATCAGAGCCCCAATGACATATAAAAGACTAGAATAAAAAGCGAGATAGATAGAAAGGCGCTGCTGTCCTAAATATCGATAGGTAGCGTGTACATACCTCCTCGTAGATGCCTACCTCGCTGGCATAGGAGAGTAGAATCATAATGACGCTGGTGCCCTACTCAACAATGAGGCCACAGCCCTTTCTCCTCTCATCACTATATTTAGTAAATAACTATAGTCTCCTACCTCTATGCTAGCCTACCTCTATGGAGGACTATGGTTTCCGCCATCTGTAGTTACTGTAATGGCCGATGATTCACCTTCACTCGGAGCCGTTATTGGAGAAAGGATTTCTCCGAGCTATTCCTTCCAAATTATAGTTTATGATCGATAGTCGGGGATGGGACCACTAGTGAAATCCACCGAGCTTGGCGTTTGGCAAGGTTAGCTACAAAAGAAGTAGAAAATACAGCTAAGAAGTAGTGACGTCATTGCTTGCCACAATTGGCTAGGAGTTAGTCCGGCGCTAACAAAGTCCGTCCCACAGGGGCTGTATAAACTGAGCAGATTTCCCAAGCGAAGATTTACAATAAATAAATATACAAATAGGTATCACTACCGTGATAGTTAAGTAAATAAATACAAAAGTCCGTCACGCAGGGGCTGCGTAAACTAAGCAAATTTCCCTCGTGAAGGTATACAATAGAGAAATCTCCACACGAGAGCCGAACAGCACAGTTACGGCAAAGGGCCGAACAAGCTTTTGACGGGACACTCCCTACGTTATCGGCCAATTTAATACAAATGAAAATATCTAGATTAATATTCAAGATAGACAATACATGTACATTACAATATTTATAGTAAATTTAATTTGCAATAAGATTGGTTCTATACAATTTTTCGATCTGACGTACAGTAACAGAGATATTACTAATTATCGAAAATACTCTACTCTAAACCACCCCTCCCCCTGGTCCGATTTAAGCCGTTAAAGAACTTGATCTTTCTTTTTACATAAAAAGACTAAATAACGACTAATACATATATAGACTAATAACTAAACGATTAAACAATAATTGCGACCGCTAGAGCGGTAACAGACAAATATATATATATATATATATATATATATACTTTAGAACGGACCTCATTTTCGTCATCTCCTAGGTAGGATCGATGGACATTTGAAGAAAAATTTCAAAAATCGCGTCATGAGTACGACCTCAATAGCTGATTTCCCCTGAGGGAAATTTGCTGAAAGGTAATGAGAAATCTTTCAGTCAATTTACATTACAAGTTAATAATCTCTACAACGGAAAGCGGCTGAATTGTAAAAAAACAGGCCAGCCAACCTTCTAATGCTAGATAGGTAGATAGACCGGAAAGACAAACAATTAATGAAATATATCTGAATATAGCATATTAATTTTATTGAAAACAATTTACATTAATATTTATTTATTTAATATGAGTGTTTGAGATAAACCTTATTCTGGTTCATTATAAATTACAGATATATTTCAGTAATTGTTTTTCTTTCCGGTGAAGAATATGTCTATCTATCTGTTCAGCTCTGAGTGGTTGGCAGACCTGTTTGTTTACAATTCAGACGCTTTCCGTTGGGAGCTTATTAAAATTAACTGAAAGATTTCTCATTACCGTTTGTATTACCAAAATGTAGATTTCTCTATTGTAAAACTTCACTAGGGAAATCTGTTTAGTTTACGCAGCCCCTGCGTGTCGGACTTAGTTTACATGTAGCAATGAGTGGCTGAAAGCGTCTCATACCCGGTTTACATTTCTATTCCCGTTTCAGGATTGTGTCATCCCAGAACGATGGAATTTTTTTATCCAGGCAAGAACTTGTGTATTGCGCCTCTGAACCAGAGAGGAAAAGCAGCCATGTTTACTAAGCAGCTGACAAATATTATGCAATGACGGAACACCAGAATCGGGCATCCGATTCTCGTCATGTCACCTACTACAACCACGCAATATCCGACACATCCTACATCCGACGCAAAGCTCTGACACGCATGGGCTGCGTAAACTAAGCAGATTTCACACGGAAAGGTTTACAACAGATAAATCTACATACTGGTAACACTACCGTCAATATTAAGTGAATAAATACAAACGGTAATGAGAAATCCTTCAGTCCATTTTACAAGTTAATAATCTCTACAAAGGAAAGCGGCTGAATTGTAAAAAAAAAAAAAAACAGGCCAGCCAACCTCGTAGCTCTGAATAGATAGCCGGAAAGAAAAACTATTAATGAAATATATCTGAATAAAACATTAATTTCATTGAAAACTATTTACTACAGCTAGTGCTGTAATTTGTAATGAATCAGAATCATTTTTATCTCAGTCACTCAAATTTTAGAAATCTAGGAACAAAAGAAAGGGTAGGGAGGCAACAGAACGTATTTGCATATATCTCACAAAGTACAAGTTCAATGAAAACAATAATTGGTAATTAATGAAGTGGTCCATTAAATAACAGCTTATTGTTAATATGACATGAGTAGAAGTGGGGGTTTACTTGAGGCCGAAAACTGAAATATGCAAATATCATGGTTAATATTCAGGATAGAGAATAAATGTATATAACAATATTTATAGTAAATTTAATTTGCAAGAAGATCGATTCTATACGACTTTTCGATCCGACGTATAGTAACGGAAATATTAAGGATTTTAGACATTCTCCTCCTCCAAACCCCCCTCCCCTTCGTCCGATTTCAGCCGTTAACGAACTTGATCTTTCTTTTTACTTAAAACGACTAAATATTGAGTCATCTCCTTGGTAGGATCGATGGACATTTGAAGAAAAATTTTGAAAATCAATTGCTGATATCCCTTACGGGAAATCTGCTAAAACAGTTGAATAGAAGGGAACTGTGTGTGCGAGTCCCCCCGCCCCATTAAACCCCACTACTTCATGTCCGATTTTAGCTAATAACAAATACGATCTTTAGTGTTGCCTGAAACTGTTAAACATCGAGTATGGTTTAGATAAAATAAATGTTTTCGAGTAATAAACAAAAAAAAAAATTGATGACGTCATCTCAACATATTTGCATGTATACCAAAGTAAAAGTTCAGTGAAGACCGCATTTGGTATTAACCTTGAAATGAATTGGAAGTAGGAGGAGTTGGGATTTACTCTAGGCTGAAAACTAACAAATACGAATATCTCAAATATTTAGAACATAACATTTTTCGAAAATCGCGTCATGAGTACAACCTCATTAGCTGACTTTCCTTAAGGAAAATCTGTTGAAACCTATAGTGTCCATTGCTAAAGTAGGTATAAGAGTCATGATTTGCCCGCCTACCTTCGCCATTCAGTTTGAACAATAGGCAATGAACGTCTGCTAGGATTTGAATGAAGACAAAGTGACCATTAGCTGATTGAGTCATGGCTGCAGAGAAACTAAGCCAGCTGAATTATAGTCGTCAAGGACTCTAATTATTCACAATTTTCCTGATGGCGGGTTTTCGGAATAAATAAATGCCTAGATGAGTAGATATTGTATTTATCATATTTCAAAAAAGGTGAGAGATTGGCACACTCTGTCTGATTGCCTTACCTAAAACTCGTAAGAATAAGCGTTGCATTGATGTAATATTTTAAATAAAATTTCGACACGCAGGAGGTGAGGAAACTTAGCAGATTTCTCACGTACTGTTACGGCAAACTAGTGATCTCATCTGGCGTATTATATGGTGTATATTTTCTATTTCTAAATAAAAATCGAGTGGGTAGAACTGAGTGTTAACTGAAGTTTGAAAACTACAAAGTACGAAGAGCTATTATAATATTTGAGTCACAAACGAATGTACCCGCCAAGAATTGAAGAGCATCCCTAGTTATACAAGACATGTCCTATAACATTTTTCGATTCTATTTATAAAAGTCCGTCACGCAGGGGCTGCGTAAACTAAGTAGATTTCCCACGTGAAGTTATACAACAGAGAAATTACACGAGAGTCGAGCAGTTAAAACGGTAGAACTAGCTTTTCGCGGGAAAGTGACCCGTTCGTTAGCCACCCAGATTTAATAAAAATGCAAATATCTCGGTTAATATTCTCAATAGAGAATAAATGTATATAACAATATTTATAGTAAATTTAATTTGCAATAAGATTGATTCTGTGCAATTTTTCGATCCGACGTATAGTAACGGAGATATTTCGAATTTTCGAAAATCTTCCCCTCTAAACCCCCCCCCTCTCACTGATCCGATTTCAGCCGTTAACGAATTTTATATTTCTTTTTACATAAAACGACTAAATATCGAGTTTGGTACCGATCAAACAAAAACTGCGACCGCTAGAGCGGTAACAGACAAATATATATATATATATATATATATATATATATATATATATATATATACACACAGTTTTGAACGGACCTCATTTTCGTCGTCTACTAGGTAGGATCGATGGACAATTGAAGAAAAATTTCGAAAATTCCGTCGTGAGTACAACCTCAATAGCTGATTTCCGTCAAGGGAAATCTGCTAATACTGAGATATTTCAAATTTTCGAAATTCCCTCTCTTACCACCCACCCAGTTCTACTTATCCGATTTCAATTGCTAAAGAACTTGAATATGTTTATGTACTAGTCTGTTACCACTCTAGGGGTCGCAATTTTTGTCTTATCATTATCAAACTCGGTATATAAGCGCTTTATACAAACTAACTATCAAGTTCGTTAACGGCTCATCGGACCAGTGGGGGGGGGTAATTTCGAAAATTTGAAATATCTCTGTTGTTATAAGTCGCATCAAAAAATTTTATGGAACCAATCTTATTCAAGTTGATGTTTTCGAACAGGTTATATTTATATGTGGCGTTGTTATTCTTTTTGGAGTTTTTGTCAATGTTGGTGAATTAAATAATAATAAAAATAAGAAGAAATAAATAAAAATAACTTTAATAAAATATAACAATAATTGTGAAGACATATAACAATAGCTCTAACATAATATAACAACTGCAGTATAGTAATTATAATATAGTTCAACAAACAATGACAATATACTATAGATATACAAAACATAAGGCTGTGTAAACAAAACAAGGGAGGTTACTATAACCCTAGTCCTAAGTGCAATAGTCAAGTGTTATAGGTTTTAGGTATCTTTAGTCTTGGAAAGTAATAATAGCATGAACACCCCCTTTTACACTCTAGTTTAATAACAATGTGCAATATTATAAAGTAGTACCTGTAATTTTACAGCCCTGAAGAAGAGAAAATAAAGATTCTGGAAATAACGACATAAACTAAGATTTTTCCATCGATCCTACCCAAAAGATGACGAAAATGAGGTCCGTTCAAAATTATATATATATATATATATATATATATATATATATATATATATATATATATATATATATTCGCATCCCCTGCGTGACGGATTTTTTTTAGTTTTCAGTCTTTAATGTCCCCTAGTATTATGGGAATACATGAAAACTAGTTGTGTGGGGACGTCATGAATTCAGATTTTACTTTCTTCCCTCGGAAATCTTTATTTTCCCTATCTTACCGACCTATACCATAGCCAAGAATATAAGGAGGTTTAGAGGAGGGAGCGATTCAAAATATCTCCGTTATTATGAGTCGTATCGAAAATTGTAGAATGATTGAGGGTCTTACAATTGTTTTTCTATACATTGTTTTGTAGGAAGGAGTCGCTTGCTGTCTTTCCCAATGAGCGCATGCAAGTAGCTCTGATGATGGAGACATTAGTCTTTGAAAGCGCTTAGCGCTGAAATAAACAAATTGTGAAGAATTGGACGTTTTTCTCTCTCTCCAAGTAAACATTCTTCACTTCCAACAAACACTGCCGTGGAATTGTTTTGTAGATCCAATATTTAAGAGAGAAAACTCTCTTATTTACTCGTCGCTTCTTCACATAGAAATAGAGAATATGAAGTGAGATGAAGTCACTAGTGAGTCATACAAGCAGGTTGGAAATCTGCTTTGTTTACGCAGCCCTTGCGTGACGGACTTACTGAATTTTATGTCGGTAGCTCATTAGCGTAGCTGTAAGTCACGGAAAAGAAATTTCTGAGCCGGATGCTGCTAAAAGAGAAATTGCTCTTTCTCATGAAATATTAAAGAGTAAAAGCATTGGGCTGCCGTCTAGTCCCTCCGTAATGGGCAGATTTTAATTCTGACGGAGTTCTGTCAATAGCGTGGGATGGCGGGAATGTAATATGAGGCAGAGAGTGAGGCAATCCAGGGGCTGGGAGATTAAATACCATTATGAGATCAGCTGGGAAATGCGTTTAGATCATGCCTCATATGAGGCCCCGTCACTAGGGTGTTGCAGTCAACAAACATCTTATACACCAGTGGAAATAGCTATGAAATACCTCATACGCTACTCAGCATACTTATCAAACAGCTAGAAGATTCCACTAAACTGCTAGAAACATTCGCTTTCCTCGCCAATAAAAGTCCGTCACGCAAGGTTTGAGTAAACAGAGCAGATTTCCCTCGCGAAGTTTAGTAATACATAAATCTACATACTGGCAACATAACACCACCGTGAATATTAAGTGTATAAAAAGTCCGTCACGCAGGGGCTGCGTAAACTAAGCAGATTTCCCACGTGACGTTTTCCAGTAGATAAATCTGCCCAATAACACCTGTAGTAGTAAGGTATCTCTAAACCTATTCAAGAGGAACGAATAGTTATGGGAACGGCTGCCCGGAAATTCCCGAACATAGCCGACACTTACCGGCCACACACAGAATACAAATGCAAATATCTTGGATAATATTCAAGATAAAGAACAAATGTATAGAACAATATTTATAGTAAATTTAATTTGCAATAAGATTGACTCTATACAATTTTTCGATCCGACGCATAATAACGGAGATATTCTGAATTTTCAAAAATCCCCCCTCTAAACTCCCCCTCCCACTGGTCCGATTTCAGCCATTAACGAACTTGATCTTCCTTTTTTCATAAAACGATTAAATTCCGAGTTTGGTAACGATTAAACAAAAATTGCGACCGCTACAGAAATCTGCTAATACAAACGGAAATGAGAAAAGTTTCAGACAATTTCAATAACCTGCCGACGGGAAGCGTTTGAAATGTAAACAAACAAATCTGCCAGCCTCACTCTGGAAAGAAAAACAATTCCTGAAATATATCAGAATATAACATATTAGATTTATTGAGAACTATTTACTATATACAGTACTGTAATTAATAATGAGTCAGAATAATTGTTATCTCAATCAATCAAATATTAGTAATCCAAGGCCTTAAGACGGGGGGTGGGGGGTCAACAGGGCATATTTGCATGTATCTCGTGTAATAAAGGTTTCTTGAATAGAATATTTGGTATTTAAGCTTCGAATAATGTGGTTTATTATATATTAGAGTATTGTTTATGTAACATGAGTAGTAATGGGGGTTTGCTGAAGGCTGACAACTGAAAAATGCAAATTTCTCGGTTAATATTCAAGACAGAGAACAAATGTATATAATAATAATTATAGTACATTTAATTTTCAATAAGTTTGGTTCTATACAATTTTTCGATCCCACATATAGTAACGGAGGTATTTCGAATTTTGGAAAATCCTCTCCTCTAACCCCCCCTCCCCACCCCTCCCCTGGCCCGATTTCAGCCGTTAACGAACTTGATCTTTCTTTTTACATAAAACGACTAAATATTGAGTTTGTAACGATTAAATAATATTTGCGACCACTAGAGCGGTAACAGACAAAAATATATATACATATACAGTTTTGAACGGACCTCATTTTCGTCATCTACTAGGTAGGATCGATGGACATTTGAAGAAAAATTTCGAAAGTCCCGTCATGAGTACTACCTCAATAGGTGATTTCTCTTAAGGAAAATCTGCTAACAATGATAATTCCTGTGTGCCTTGTTTGTTTACACTAAACTTAATTTAGTGGAATAATTTTCACATTAATTTTATAATATCGAATATTTTAATTATTCATGGGCAGAGTTTATTTATTACAAGTCACTGACTCAAACCTGTTTTAAAGCTGCTTCTAAATAATGAGTTAAGCGTGATTCTCATCAACCTTGAATACTAAATACAATAATATATGCCACGAAATCTAAGAAGGCATGCCAAACACTCTACTCAAATTACCAAAAGAATATTTTATCGTTCTTGTGCGAATGCATAAAACATAAAATGCTGCAAAAGAATGTTTAATATTCTATTATAATATAAAATGCATTTACAAATAGACTGTCATGAATTGAAGATGTATGCAAAAACCAAGGAATCTCATTGGCACCTTTCCATTCCTTCAATAGAATTATAAATGAGGTGGACAATTTATCATTTATGAGGTGACCATTTGTAGAGCTACCTATGAAGATATTCATCCGAAATATCAGCAAAAAAATATAATACATCATTCAACATCAAAATACTCAAAAAAAAATATATTTTTTTCTTTTCCTTAAGGTAAAGCTATTTAGGTTGTACTCATGACGGAATTTTCGAAATTTTTCTTCAAATGTCCATCGGTCCTACCTAGTAGATGACGAAAATGAGGTCCGTTCCAAACTGTATCTATTTATATATAAAATTGTAACCTCTGTCTGTACATTGATTTTTTTCGCAAAATTTCACGATAACTTTTCGTTTCACATGTCATAGACACCATATCTGCATTTTGTTTCTTTCGTGTATGTTTGTTTGTTTGTTACCTTTTCGCGCATAAACCACACAACCGAATTTTATGAAACTTGGAATGTATATTACTACTAACCTAACTTAGACTTTAGGCTATATTAATATCCTCAGAGACGAACAAGAGTGGGGGTTATAAGGGAAGTCAGAACTTAAAAATAGCGATATTTCGTTTCCTATTGGTTTTTCGGCAAATATGAGCATAATAAAAGTTGTTTGCTTTGTTATTTAGAGTAACTTTTGTTATATACACTTTTTTTCGTATACCGAATTATAAACGAGATATACGCTAAAACCTATAGCGGAAGTGAACAATTTTATTTGGGACAAAGACCCAACCGAAATAAATAAAAGTCCGTCACAGGGGCTGCGTAAACTAAGCAGATTTCCCACGTGAAGTTTTACAATAGAGAAATCTGCCTAATAACAACTGTAGTAGTAAGAAACCTCTAAACCTAAAAAACATTATTTAGGGCGTAATAACCCAGTAGTTTCTAGCCCAAAAAACAGTTAACCTAACCTCTAAACCTATTCACGAGGGACGATAGTTATGGAAACGGCCACCAGTGCTCTCGTCGGAAACTCCGAACATAGCCTATGACCACACGCAGAATACAAATGCAAATATCTCGGTTAATATTCAAGATAGAGAATTAATGTATAAACATTATTTATAGTAAATTTAATTTGCAATACGATTGGCTCTATACAATCTTTTGATCCGAGGTATAGTAACGGAGATATTTCGAATTTTCGAAAATCCTCCCCTCTAAACCCCCCCTCCCACTGGTCCAATTTCAGCCGTTAACGAACTTGATCTTTCTTTTTACATAAAACGCTTAATTATGAAGTTTGGTAAGGATCAAACAAAAATTGCGACCGCTAGAGCGGTAACAGACAAATATATATATATATATATATATATATATATATATATATATATATATATATATATATAGATAGATAGATAGATATAGGCAAATATGCTAAAACTCAGTATGTGTATTAGCACTAACGCTTTCATTATAACAAGCCATACCAACAATTCTAAGGATGGGCAGGAGTGGGGGTTGTAAGGGAAGCCTGGATTTAAAAATAGCAGTATTTCGTTTTCTATTCGTTTTTCGGTACATATGCACATAACAAAAGTTATTTATTTTCTTATTTAGAGTAACTTTTGTCATATTCATTAGCAGATGTCCCTCACGGGAAATCCGCTTTTGAGTTTGTACTCCGGACGGAATTTTCGACGTTTTTCTTCAAATGTCCATCGATCCTACCCAGGAGATGTCGAAAATGAGGTCCGTTCAAAACTGTATATATATATCTATATATATACATATCTATCTATGTATCTATATATTTGTCTGTTACCGCTCTAGCGGTCGCAATTTTTGTTTGATCGTTACCAAACTAGATATTTAGTCGTTTTATGTAAAAAGAAAGATCAAGTTTGTTCACAGCTGAAATCGGACCAGTGGGGGGGGGGGTTTAAAGGGAGGATTTTTGAAAATTCGAAATCTCTCCGTTACTATAGGTCGGATCAAAAAATTGTACAGAATCAATCTTATTACAAATTAAATTTACTATAAATATTGTTATATACATTTATTCCCTAATTTGAATATTAACCGATATAATTGCATTTTTATTAAATTTGGGCCGATAACGGATTTTTTAATTTCCCGCCAAAAGCTACTTCGGCCCTTTGCCGTAACTGTTCGGCTCTCGTATGGAGAATTCTCTAATGTATAACTTCACGTGGGAAATCTGCTTAGTTTACGCAGCGCCTGCGTGACGGACTTTTTTTGTCTTTTAACGATGTATAAACAAGATATACACTATAAACTAAAGCGGGAGTCAAGTATTTTATTGGGCGCTAACGATTAAACCGAACTTTAAAAAAGTCTGTATGTCAATTAACATTAATTCTTCCGTGATTATAAGCTATATTAAAATTTTTACGTTAGAACGGGAGTGGGGGTTATAAGGGAGGCCTGAAATAAAAATTCGCGATATTTCATTGTCTATTTGTTTTTCGACAAACATGCACATAACAAAAGTTGTTTACTTTGTTATTTAGATTAACTTTTTTTTTATACATTTCTCCAGGAACAAATGTGTGGAGCAAGTAATTTGCGTAGAAATATTGATATGCTCAACAATTCATTCCTATTTGAACTACCAGGTACCTGACATTGAAAAATTAATTCAAATCTAAGTTAATATTTTGTTCCCGGGCGAAGCCGGGTATTTGAGCTAGTATATATATATATATATATATATATATATATATATATATATATATCTATATATATATAATATATATATATATATATATATATATATATATATTATATTTGTTAATAATAAAATTAATATTTCATGTAAGACTTCACTGTCCTCCATATTGTCATATTTCCCGTCTCCTGTGCATTATGCATAGATTTGAATTATTAAGGAGAAAATATTGACATACATTTGAATTAATAGTAGTTCATATTGAAAAGAAGTGTTGAGCAAATTTCTCTAAATAACAAAATAAACAACTTTTGTTATGTGCATATTTGCCGAAACCCCAATAGGAAATCATTATTATTAATTTCAGGCCTCCCTTATAACCCCCACTCCTGCCCATCCCTAGAAATGCTAGTATAGCTTATTATAATGAAGGCGTTAGTACTAATTCACATACCGAGTTTGGTTTAATTCGGTTGATTCTTTAGTGTCTAATAAAATTGTTGACTTCAGCAGTAGTTTTTGACGTATAACTCATTTATACTTCCGTATACGGCAAAAGAACAAATAACAAAAGTTACTCTAAATTACAAAATAAACAACTTTTGTTATGTGCATATTTGCTGAAAAAGCAATAGGAAACGAAATATCGCTATTTTTAATTTCAGGCCTCCCTTATAACCTCCACTCCTGTTCGTCTTAGAGAATATTAATATAGCCTAAAGTCTAAGTTGGGCTAGTAGTAATATACATACCAAGTTTCAGAAAATTCGGTTCAGCCGTTTATGAGTGAAAAGGTAACAAACAAACATACCCGAAAGAATGTAGTTATGGTGTCTTTGACATGTGAAACGAAAAGTTATCGTGAAATTTCGCGAAAAAAATCAATGTACAGACAGAGGTTACAATTTTATATATATATATATATATATATATATATATATATATATATATATATATATGTGTGTGTGTGTGTGTGTTTGTGTGTGTGTGTTGTGTGTGTGTGTGTGTATGTGTGTCTGTTACCGCTCTAGCGGTCGCAATTATTGTTTAATCACTACCAAACTCGATATTTAGTCGTTTTATGTAAAAAGAAAGATCAAGTTCGTTAACGGCTGAAATCGGACCAGTGGGAGGGGGGGGGGTTTAGACGGGGTTTTTTTCGAAAATTCAAAATATCTCCGGTACTATACGTCGGATTGAAAAATTTTACAGAATCAATCTTATTGAAAATTAAATTTACTATAAATATTGTTCTATACATTTATTCTCTATCTTGAATATTAAACGAGATATTTGCATTTTTATTAAGTGTAACGGACGAGCTATGGTTCCCGCCGAAAGGTAGTTCGGCCGTTTCCGTAACTCATGGGCACTCGTATGGGGATTTCTTTATTGCATATCTTTACGTGGGAAATCTGTTTAGTTTACGCAGCTACTGCGTGACGGACTTTTTTTGATCTTGAGTTAACCCCTACTCCTACTCATGTCATATTAACAATAAACTGTTTTATTATAAAGCACTTTATGTGGAGTCTTAATACCAATTGTTGTTCTCATTGAACTTTTAAGTTTTGAGATAAATCCTTATGATGGCGCACGTGGGAAATCTGCTTAATTGACGCAGCTCCTGCGAACGAAATTTATTTGAAATTCTTGACAATTTCCCACTGATCGGCAGTATTTTTACAAATAACTATTTCCAAATTCCTGAACAGTCTATAGTATAGATAGTCCCTAGATTGTGGAGTTCCCCCGACTTGGAGGTGTGTTTAGGGTAGACAGCAGTGAGGTGTATCCAACCATGGAGACCTCCCCTATCTAACCTCTTTGGAATAGCCAACAACAAAGATTATCGGCCATTTCCTTTGAATTTCTCCACTCTAAAGAGTCATTTAATTGTATTGACGTGTTCATCATTCAATCAATGTAGGTCGGCTGTCAATCTACATAAAGAGTTCCCCCGTCCGATTTTAGCCATTTACGATCATAGCAGATTTCCCTCGAGGAAAATCAGCTATTGAGGTCGTACTCATGACGAGATTTTCGAAAAATTTCTTCAAATGTCCATCGATCCTACCCACGAGATGACGAAAATGAGGTCCGTTCAAAATTATATATATATATATATATATATATATATATATATATATATATATATATATATACTAGCTCAGATACCCGGCTTCGCCCGGGAATTGATTTGAGGCTGAATGGTGATGGTATTTTTTTGGCAAGGCTATTTACTTTGCACAATATTTTGACATTTACCCGTCCCAGTGTTTAGGGTTAATACCCGTTGTTGGCATTTGTTAATAATAAAATTAATTTTTTATGTAAGTCTTCACTGTCCTCCAAATTATCATATTTCCCGTATCCTGTGCATTATGCATAGATTTCAGCTATTAAGGACAAAATATTAACATTGATTTGAATTAATTTTTTCAGCTGAGGTACCTGATAGTTCAAATTGGAATGAATTTTTGAGCATATCAATATTTCTACGCAAATTACTTGCTCCACACATTGTTCCTGGAGAAATGTATAAAACAAAAGTTAATCTAAATAACAAAGTAAACATGTGAGTATGTGCATGTTTGTCGAAAAACAAATAGACAATGAAACATTGCGAATTTTTATTTCAGGCCTCCCTTATAACCCCCACTCCCGTTCTAACCTAAAAATTTTAATATAACTTATAATCATGGAAGAATTAATGCTAATTGACATACCGAGTTTTTTTAAGTTCGGTTTAATCGTTAGTGCCCAATGAAATAGTTGACTCCCGCTTTAGTTTATAGTGTATATCTCATTTATACTTTGTTAAAAGTCAAAAATGAATATGACTAAAGTTACTCTAAATAACAAAATAAACAACTTTTGTCATGTGCATATTTGCCGAAAAACGAATAGAAAACAAAATACCGCTATTTTTAAATTCTGGCCTCCCCTACAACCCCCACTCCTGCCCGTCCCTAGAAATGTTGGCATGGCTTGTTATAATGAAAGCGTTAGTGCTAATACACATACCGAGTTTTATTTATTTCGGTTGGGTCTTTTGTACCAAATAAAATTGTTCACTTCCGCTATAGGTATCGCGTTTAAACTTCGGTATACGAATATGTGTATATAATCAAAGTTACTCTAAATAACAAAATAAACAACTTTTGTTATGTTCATATTTGCCGAAAAACCAATAGGAAACGAAATATCGCTATTTTTAAGTTCTGGCTTCCCTTAAAACCCCCACTCCTGTTCGTCTCAGAGGATATTAATATAGCCTAAAGTCTAAGTTGGGTTAGTAGTAATATTCATACTATGTTTCATAAAATTCGGTTGTGTGGTTTATGCGCGAAAAGGTATCAAATAAACAAACAAATAAACAAACAAATAAACAAACAGATACTAAAGAAACAAAATGCAGTTATGGTGTCTATGGCATGTAAAACGAAAAGTTCTCGTGAAATTTCGCGAAAAAAATCAATGTACAGACAGAGGTTACAATTTTTTATATATATATATATATATCTATATATATCTATATATATATAAAATTGTAACCTCTGTCTGTACATTGATTTTTTTCGCGATTTTTCACGATAACTTTTCGTTTCACATGTCATAGACACCATAACTGCATTTTGTTTCTTTGGTGTCTGTTTGTTTGTTTGTTTGTTTATTTGTTTGTTTGTTTGTTTGTTTGTTACCTTTTCACGCATAAACGGCTGAACCGAATTTTATGAAACTTGGAATGTATATTACTACTAGCCCAACTTAGACTTTAGGCTATATTAATATTCTCTAAGACGAACAGGAGTGGGGGTTATAAGGGAGGCCTGAAATTAAAAATAGCGATATTTCGTTTCCTATTGGTTTTTCAGGAAATATGCAGATAACAAAAGTTGTTTATATTGTAATTTAGAGTAACTTTTGTTATATGCACTTTTGCCGTATACGGAAGTATAAATGAATTATACGCTAAAATCTATAGCGGGGAGTCCACAATTTTATTTGGCACAAAAGACTCAACCGAACTAAACCAAACTCGCTATGTGAATTAATACTAACGATTTCCTTATAACAAGCCATAGTAACATTTCTAGGGAAGGGCAGGAGTGGGGGTTATAAGGGAGGCTTGAAATTAAAAATAGCGATATTTCGTTTCCTATTGCTTTTTCAGCAAATATGCTCATTACAAAAGTTGTTTATTATGTTATTTAGAGTAACTTTTGTTATATGCACTTTTGCCGTATACGGTAGCATAAATAAGTTATACGTTATTAACTCTAGGGGGAGTCCACAATTTTATTTAGCACTAAAGACTCAACCGAGCTAGCCTTCATTATAATAAGCTATACTAACATTTCTAGGGACGGGCAGGAGTGGGGGTTATAAGGAAGGCCTGAAATTAATAATAGTGATATTTCGTTTCCTTTTGCATTTTCGGCAAATATGCACATAACAAAGGTTGTTTATTTTGTTATTTAGAGAAACCTTTTTTTATATACACTATCATCGTATACCGAAGTATAAAGGCGTTATACGCTAAAAATTATAGCGGAAGACAACAATTTTATTTGGCACAAAAGACTCAACCGAACTAAATAAAACACTCAGTATGTGTATTAGCACTAACACCTTCCTTATAATAAGCCATACTAACATTTATAGGGACGGGCAGGAGTGGGGGTTATAAGGGAGGCCTGAAATTAATAATAATGATTTCCTATTGGGGTTTCGGCAAATATGCACATAACAAAAGTTGTTTATTTTGTTATTTAGAGAAATTTGCTCAACACTTCTTTTCAATATGAACTACCAGGTACCTAAATGAAAAAATTGATTCAAATGTATGCCAATATTTTCTCCTTAATAATTCAAATCTTTGCATAATGCACAGGAGGCGGGAAATATGACAATATGCAGGACAGTGAAGTCTTACATAAAAAAATAATTTTATTATTAACAAATGCCAACAACGGGCGTTAACCCTAAACACTGGAACGGGTAAATGTCAAAATATTGTGCAAAGTAAAGCCTTGCCAAAAATATACCATCACTATTCAGCCTCAAATGAATTCCCGAGCGAAGCCGGGTATCTGAGCTAGTATATATATATATATATATATATATATATATATATATATATATATATTTGTCTGTTAACGCTCTAGTGGTCGCAATTTTTGTTTGATCGTTACCAAACTCGATATTTAAACGTTTTATGCAAAAAGACAGATCAAGTTCGTTAATGGCTGAAATCGGACCAGTGGGAGGGGGGATTTTCGAAAATTCGAAATATCTCCGTTACCATACGTCGGATGAAAAATGTGTATAGAACTAATCTTATTGTAAATTAAATTTACTATAAATATTGTTCTATACATTTATTCTCTATCTTGAATATTAACCGAGATATTTGCATTTTTTATAAAATTTGGGCCGGTAACAGACTGAGTTTCCCGCCAAAAGCTAGTTCTGCCCTTGCCGTAACTATTTGGCTCTCGTATGGAGATTTCTCTATTGTATAACTTCAAGTGGGAAATCTGCTAAATTTACGCAGCCCCTGCGTGACTGACTTTTTAGATTTTCAGGAACAGGAGGTCATTTGAGGAAATTGTTCTAATATTTTGTCAAGAGTACAACATCTTAATTATTCTGATATGATGTTTTTGAAAGTAATATTCATCAACATTAAAGGACTATATATATTAGGTTTATTAAATAGAAGTACGATTTATTTTATTTTTATATTTTAAATCAATTTAAAAGACGAGAAATAGGATAGAAACTAGAGGGTCTGTTAGTCATAAAGTATCTGAAACAGAAATATTAGGTAATAAGATGTAACTGATGTTTTTGACGATCCGCCAGATTATGAAATAGTACTAGCTATCCGAAGAAAGAACAGGGATGGATCTCTATACTGCACAATTATCAATTTATCTACTGTCACCTGACAACTACCGGGTAAACAAGATGAGCAAACATGAGGCCCCCACGCAGGTGGTGCGTTAGCTAAGCAGATTCTGGAATAACTGATGGTGTCACCATTTAAAATAAAAAAAATCTGTAAAGAAGTCTTATAATGGCTGAAATCGCACCAGAGGGAGCGGGGGGGGGGCCTTAGACGGGGATTTTTGAAAATTCGAAATATCTCCGTTATTATGCATCGTATCGAAACATTGTATAGAACCAATCTTATTGCAAATTAAATTTACTATAAATATTGTTATATACATTTATTCTCTATCTTGAATATTAACCGAGAAATATGCATTTTTATGAAGTCTGTGGGACATGTGGTCGGGTATAGTTTCCGTAACTGCTCGGCTGAGGTGGAAGCTTCTTCTAACCTTACCTGTCGTTTCTAACCTTACCTTACCTTCGTTACTTCGTGAGATTTATGCAAATACGTTCTGTTCATCCGCCCTTCTTCTTTAGTTCTTGGACTACTAAAATTTGAGTTATTAAAGTATAAATTACAGTAGAGCGTCGATAATCCGGACGTCAATAATCCGGAACGTCAAAAATCCGGATTATTTCAGAGATTTAAAAAAAAAAAAAATATAAAATATAAAAATATATAAAAAAATGCTAAGCAAAGCAAAAAAGACTGTTGCGTAATTTTTCTGGACGTATCTAAAGCATTTGATAATGTAGGACACGCACATATAAAAAGAACCCTATCAACTTACCCAATTCCAATTAAAGTGAAAAAACTTGTAACCAGCCTATTAGAAGGAAATCAAATAACTTTTTCACTGCCCAAGAACAAGAAAACTGAACCAATCCCTATGATGAAAGGTGTCGGCCAGGGGGATCCACTATCGCCCTTTCTCTTCAACATGGCGATAGATTTCGTATTCCAAGAGCTCAGTGAAAAAGATATATGCAATGCCTATGGATACCAATTGATTGACAATTTACCAAATCTCTCATGCTGCGGATTTGCCGATGATGTTGCTCTTATCGCAAAAGATAAAACTTCAGCCGAACACTTGATCGAGCAGGCAATTGACTGTTTTCAAAAGATTGGCCTAAAGGTGAATGCAAAAAAGAGCACAGCAATAATAATCGAAAAAGGAAAATTGGTACAGCGAGAAATTACAACTATGGACGGGCAAACAATTTTCAGTATCGGCCAAAATGAGAAAATAAAATATCTGGGAGTTACATTTCAGCAAGAAATCTGTCTCGATACTGAGAAACTCACAAGCACGCTGGTTGAAAAACTAAACAAGCTGTCATCCTCCAGTTTGCTCAAGCCTGACCAAAAGTTAAATATATTAAACCAATATATATGGCCAATAATGATTTACCCTCTTCAGTGCGCACCAATAAAAGATCTCAAACCTCCCTTTTTATCGAAAATAGATAAAATAATTAGGAGCTGTGTAAAAGAAATATTAAGCTTGCCATCAGATACTCCTAACAGTATGTTTTATTCATCACGAAAAGTTAGAGGTTTGGGATTGTTTAAGTCATATTGGGAGGCTTTCTTGCAACATATAAATGTATGTATGGCCATTATCAAAGACATGAACCCATATGTACTTCAAACGAGAGATTCCACTGCTGAAATATCGGACTGCTTAAAAGCCCTTGATATCACAAAAGAGAAAAACGAATATCTCAGCGTCAGAAACTTGCGAAAAGACCTACGCCAAAGATCCTTTAGCGAGTGGTGCTCTTTACCAGCTAAAGGAAAAGGCGTAGAAACGTTTAACGACTGGCAGGCCAGTAATTCGTGGATTTCTGACAAAAAAGGGCTCTCTTCATCTGAATGGACAACGGCGGTGAAGATGAATGTGAACTTAGTGCCAGTTCGCTCTGTCCCAGGAAGGAACCTAGGAAACGCCCACTGTAGGCATTGCAGTGAGATTGAAACCCTTCCCCATGTCCTAGGTTCCTGCCAATGGGGCGAGCAGATGCGCAACTCACGACATCATAAGGTCCGGGCTCAAATTGCTCAACTCTTGAAAAAGAAGCACCCAAATTGGGATATATTCGAAGAGGTGACCTGTAATTCCGCAGACGGTACTCCAAGAAGAGCAGACATTGTAGCGATATTGAAAAATGAAAAGAAAGGATTAATTTTGGATCCCACTGTCCGGTTTGAGACGAGCCAAAATCAAGCAGACGAGGTGGATCAAGAGAAGAAAGGAATATACGAGCCATGTTGCCTGTATTTCTCTGAAAAATACCACATCCAAGACTGGACAGTTATGGGGCTTCTGTTTCAAGAGGAGTCCTCCATCAAGAAAACCATCAAGACCTTAATTGAATATGGGCTGAACAAAGATGACCTGAAGGACTTGTCCACCCTTATCCTAAAGTCATCTATAAAAATTGTGAACCACCATTTATATAAAAAATAAATCTGAAATATTAAGCTGCAATCTCTCCTGAGGTACCCAAAGTTCCTCCATTCAATTATCCAAATTTCAATATACAATATAAACAAAATAAAATTAAAAAATTAATAATATTACCAAAACTGGCAGATTAGGAGGCTGACCACAAAGGTACCCTCAGAAAGAGGGCAGCTTAATTTGTTTGTTTGTATTTATATGTAGTTCGATATTTTTTTATGACATATGTATCTGTTTGTACAACTATTTTTTAGATAAATTTTAACTTCTAACGTTTATTTTAATATGAAGTACATATGTACATATTTTTAGTTACATGTTAATTAATTAACTATATGCATAAATATATTTAACGATTTTTATGCTCCTTTCACCATATGTAGTATGAAATTGTTCTTAAAACGATGTTTTTATATCGATGTTCAAAAATCCGGATATTTCGAAAATACGGATGTGGTCTGACATTAATTAGTCCGGATTATCGACGCTCTACTGTATTCTTACAATTCAGAAGCCGTTTCAGTTGGGAATTTATTTTAATTAACTGAAAGATTTCTCATTACCGTTTGTATTTACTCATGGTGGTGTTGTGTTACCAGTATGCAGATTTCTCTATTGTAAAACTTCACGTGGGAAATCTGCTTAGTTTACGCAGCCCCTGCGTGACTTTTTTGTATTTACCTCTTTCCTGACCCAACAATTAGCGTCGTTTTTACGAACTGAATAGTTAACTTATGGAAATCCGCTAATATTTGGGACACACTTTCATAATCCCAGTTGCCAGCCACCTCATGACGAGGACATAGCTATACTGAAATGCATCTAGCTCGTCGGCCTTTCCAATCAAACATATACTTACCCACTCGCAGAAGTCCAATAGGAACCAACTTGCTTCACGACTTACACGAACTCTTGCACGACAGAGCCCACACCTATATACAACCTACCAATTGCAACAAAACTACTCACATGAACTACGAATTATAAAATAGTTCCCGACACTATATCCCAGAGTTAAATTTTGCAATGGATAAATCCATATAGGTACTGCTAACACACCACCAGAATATTAAACAGTTATGAGAAACGCTTCAGTCAGCTGAACAGGTAGATAGAAGAGTCGGTCACGCAGGGGCCGCGTAAACTAAGCAGATTTCCCACGTGAAGTTTTACAATAGAGAAATCTGCCCCAAAAACAAGTGTAGTAAGTAGTAAGGGATCACTAAACGTATACAAGAGGGACGAATAGTTTCGAAAACGACCGCCAGAGCTCTCTTCGGAAAGTACCAAACAGCTGCTGACCAATGCAGAATACAAATGCAAATATCTCGGTTAATATTCAAGCTACAGAATAAATGTATAGAACAATATTTATAGTAAATTTAATTTGCAATAAGATTGAGTCTATACAATTTTTCGATCCGACGCATAATAACGGAGATAGTTTGAATTTTCAAAAATCCCCCCCTAAACCCCCCCTCCCACTGATCCGATTTCAGCCATAACGAACTTGATCTTCCTTTTTACATAAAACGATTAAATTCTGAGTTTGGTAACGATCAAACAAAAATTGCGACCGCTAGAGCGTTAACAGACATATATATATATATATATATATATATATATAAAATTTTAATTTCATTTAATTTGATTGGCTCTATACAATTTTTCGATCCGACGTATAGTAACGGAGATATTTCAAATTTTCGAAATTCCTCTCCTCTACTCCCTCCTCCCTGGTTCGATTTTAGCCGTTAACGAACTTGATCTTTAGTTTTGAATGAAACTCTTCAAGTATGAGCTTGGTATGCTACAAACATTGCGACCACAAGAGCGGCTGTCTGTATATACATTGTCATGTATATACATATAATTTGAAAGGACCTCTTTCCGCAGATTTCCCTCAAGGGAAATCAGCTATTGAGGTCGTACTCATGACGCCATTTACGAAAAATGTCTTGAAATGTCCATCGATCAACTTCGTTGATGGCTTAAATCGGACCAGTGGGAGGGGGGGGGTTAGAGGGGGGATTTTCGAAAATTCAAAATATATCCGTTACCATACGTCGGATCAAAAGATTGTATAGAACCAATCTTATTGTAAATTAAATGTACTATAAATATTGTTCGATACATTTATTCTCTATCTTGAATATTAACCGAGATATTTGCATTTTTATTAATTGCGGACCGATAATGGATGACTAGTTTCCCGCCAAAAGCTAGTTCGGCCCTTTGCCGTAACTGTTCGGCTCTCGTATGGAGATTTCTCTGTTGTATAAGTTCAATTGGAAAATCTGCTTAGTTTACGCAGCCCCTGCGTGACGGACTTTTTTTCGTTATCTACTAAGTTACGTGAAACATTGAGGGAATTTTAACAAAAACCGTGACATGCGTATGACTGGCTAATTTCCTTAAGGGAAAATCTGCTAAAATGCCTACTAGATCTCTTGATTGAGCGATGCGTTCCTGAACGAGAAGAAGCGACTGACTGCAGCGAGGTAGAAGCTAGTATAATGGCTGCAATTATACCTTACCACATCCACATTCCCCCGGGTCAAGCTGTTTCCCAACGTCCGTCCGCTCAATGCTTCATTTCGGGGCATTTGTGTGCGAGGGCATTAGCATACAGCCAAACCCAGGGGGGAAAAAAGTGTGTCACATACATTTTGATGTCACTGAAGAATTTCTGAATTCTTTTCTCGACCTCTTTGGAACTGGCTGGCTAGTCTGTTATAACTGCCGTGCGTTACAATTTTTATCTAATGACATTTTAGTATTCGTTTGAAAAAAACGTTTTAATCAGTGACATTTATTTATATTCTCGTCTGATATGAATCTGTGGCTAACGAACCAAATCAATGATATAAAACCCTCATTTGAAGCTGAGAAGCCATCAACACTCCCAGACTATATTACGTCATAGATATCTCTATTTCATAATTCATGACGTCATTTATAGCTTGTTTTACGGCCACTCGTAAATTACGTCTGCAGTAAAATCGTAATACAGTTTTACTGGGTTAGCCATGCTGGTGTTCATTTGCTCTTGGAGTATCTCTAAATGTTCAGAGGCAGTCTTCTGAAAGGAATATCAATAATCAGCATATACACTTTAATTTATCCGCTCAACAGAAATAAAAGTCCGTCACGCAGGAGTTGCGTAAACTAAGCAGATTTCCCTCCTGAATATTAATAATAGATAAACCTGCATACTGCTAACACAACGCCACCGTGAATATTAAACGAATAAATACAAACGGTAATAAGAAATCTTTCTCCTCCCGGCGGGAAGCGTTTCGAATGTAAACAAACAGGTCTGCCAACGGCTCAGCTGAAAGAAAAAGTCCGTCACGCAGGGGCAGCGTAAACTAAGCAGATTTCCCATGTGAAGATTTACAATAGATAAATATACATACAGATAACACAGCCGTGAATGCTCGGTAAATGTAAAATACAAGGCTGAATTGTAAACAAAAAACAATGTCGAAAATTCCGTCATGAGTACAACCTCAATAGCTGATTTACCTTAAGGGAAATCTGCTAAAAGGCCAACCAACCTCGTAGCGATGCATAGATAGACCGGAAAGGCAAACAATTAATGAAATATATTTGAATATAACATATTAATTTAATTTAAAACAATTTACTAAAGCTAGGGGTGTAATTTGTAATGAATCAGAATCAGTTTTATCTCGATCACACAAAACGACTAAATATCGAGTTTGGTAACGATTACGTTTTGAACGGACCTCGTTTTCGTCATCTCCTAGGTAGGATCGATGGACATTTGAAGAAAAAATTCGAAAATTCCGTCATGAGTACAACCTCAATAGCTGATTTCCCTTAAGGGAAATCTGCTAAAACAATAACTGAAACATATCAGAATATAACATATTCATTTTATTGAAAACGATGTTCTATACCTAGTAATGTAATTTATAATGATTCAGAATAATTTTTATCTTAATCAATCAAATTTTAGTAGTCCAAGAATTTAAGACAGGGAGGGGTCACAAGAACATATTTGCATTTATCTCGCATAATAAAGGTCTCAGGAAAACAATATTTGGTATTTCAGCTTCGAATAATGTGGTTTATTATTTAAGAGAGTATTATTTATGTAACGTGAGTATAATTGAGGGTTTCCTGAAGGCTAAAAACTCAAAAATGCAAATATCTCGGTTAATATTCAAGATATAGAATTAATCTATACTGCTCAAAAGTGAATAGGGATATTGGCTGTTTTGTGGTGTTTATGTGGCCTAGCATGTTTTTTTTTTTTTTTTTAATTATAAATATCATTAATATTTATGAGAAATTATTGTCTTCCCCCCCCCACGAAAAAGTAATTTAATTAAGGTCGTTTTAATCAAAATTAATAGGATAAGAAAAAATAACCAATATCCCTATTCATTTTTGAGCAGTATATATAACAATATTTATAGTAAATTTAATTTGCAATACGATTGGTTCTATAGGCTTTTTCGACCCGACTTATAGTAACGGAGGAATTTCCAATTTTCAAAATTCTCCCCCTGGTCCGATTTCAGCTGTTATCGAACTTGATCATTCTGCATAAAACGGCTAAATATCGAGTTTAGTAACGATTAAACAATAATTGCGACCGCTAGAGCGGTAACAGACAAATGAGTACGACCTCAATAGCTGATTTCCTTTAAGGAAAATCTGCTAAAATTGTACTTGAGTGCTATACTCTGATTCTTCCTGATGCCTTTGAGTGCCGTGCAGAAAAACGTCTGTCACAAAGGGCTGTGTCAACTTAACAGATTTCTCACGTGATGGTATGACATACTTGTGATCTTATATCACAATCATTTTCATCATCTCCTACGAAGGATCGATGGACATTTTAGCAGATTTCTATTGTGGTCGTATTCATGACGCGTTTTTCCAAAAATTTCTTCAAATGTCCATGGATCCTACCCAGGAGATGACGAAAATGAGGTCCGTTTAAAATTTTATATATATATATATATATATATATATATATATATATATATATATATATATATATATATTTGTCTGTTAACGCTCTAGCGGTCGCAATGTTTGGTTGATCGTTACCAAACTCGATATTTAATCGTTTTATGTAAAAAGAAAAATCAAGTTCGTTAACGGCTAAACTCGGACAATTGGGAGGGGGGGGGGTTAGACGGGGGGATTTTTGAAAATTCAAAATATCTCCGTTATTATGCGTCGGATCGAAAAATTGTATAGAATCAATCTTATTGCAAATTAAATTTATTATAAATATTGTTTTATACATTTATTCTGTATCTTGAATATTAACCGAGATATTTGCATTTGTATTCTGTATGTAATCGGCAGGAGTCGGCTACGTTCGGGAATTTCCGCCGAGAGCTCTGGCGGCCGTTTCCATAACTATTCGTCCCTCTTGAATAGGTTTAGAGATAAGATTTATCTACTGGAAAACGTACGTGGGAAATCTGCTTAGTTTACGCAGCCCCTGCGTGACGGGCTTTTTTGGCCATCTCCTAGGAAAGATCGATGAACATTTGAGAATTTTTTTTTGGAAATCGTGTAATAAGTATCACCTCAATAGCAGATTTCCCTAAAATAAACTAACCTCAATTATAATTGATCATTCTTATAAAAGTACTATATTCCAAATGATTATACAACTGAATACGTAGAATAATAAAGTGTGCAAGGTCCCTGCCTTGAGAAAACCCTGTCTCACGGTTATTTCTAACTAGAATAAATGTTATCTTCCTAGTTTCCCACGCATCACGGTTCAATTAACAAAATTATTCATGTCTTCTCAAAGGATGGCCAGGAAAGGGAACAAAAGTATTTTTTATTTGAAGGTCCTTTTTTTCTAAGAAGTCATTAATTTTAAATGATACGTCATTTGCATTCATGGTTTTTGGTAATTGAATCTTGTGTACAGAAAAAAGTCCGTTGCGCAGGAGCAGCGTAAACTAAGCAGATTTCCCACGCGGAGGTTTACAGTAGATATATATACATACAGGTAACACTACCGTGAATGTTAAGTGAATAAAAGAAACGGTAAAGAGAAATCTTTCAGTCAATATATTATACAAGTTAATAATCTCTGCAACGGAAAGCGGCTGAA
The DNA here is from genome assembly GCA_019009955.1 of Riptortus pedestris. Classification (NCBI taxonomy): domain Eukaryota; kingdom Metazoa; phylum Arthropoda; class Insecta; order Hemiptera; family Alydidae; genus Riptortus; species Riptortus pedestris. The sequence goes on along the minus strand of CM032229.1, from coordinate 184,107,016 downwards.
TTGTAAACGAACAGGCTAGCCAACCTTCTAATGCTAGATAGGTGGATAGACCGGAAAGACAAACAATTAATGAAATATATCAGAATATAACACGCTAACTTTATTGAAAACTATTTATTATAACTAGTGTTGTAATTTGTAACGAATCAAAATAATTTTAATCTTAATTACTTAAATTTTAGTAATCTAAATACAAAAGAAGGGGCGAGGGCAACAACACTTATTTGCGTATATCTCACAAAGTAAATGTTCCAATATTTGGTATTTAACTTTGTAATGAAGTAGTTCATAGTACGATAGCTCATTGTTAATATGACATGAGTAGAAGTGGGGGTTTCCTTGTAGGCTGAAAACTGAAAAATGCAAATATCTCGGTTAATATTGAAGATAGAGAATAAATGTATATAATAATATATATATATATATATATATATATATAGTATATTTAATTTGCAATAAGATTGGTTCTATACAAATTTTCGACGGAACGAAATGAAATGTTCTATAAATGTTATTACATTTTTTCACTATCTTGATTATTACCCGAAATATTTGTTTTTATTTTTAGTTTTTGGTCTTCAGTAAACCCCCACTCCTACTCATTTCATATTACAACATTCTATTAAGTTATGAAGCCCTTTATTTGAAACCTAAATACCAAATATTGTTCTCATTGGACTTTCACGTTTTGAGAAAAATGAAAATACGTAACGCACGTGGGAAATCTGATTAGTTAACGCAGTCCCTGTATGACGCACATTTTTAGTTTTCGGGCAACAGGAAACCCCCACTCCTACTCATAGTAACATTAAGCTGTTATAACGTGAACCTCTTTCTTAAATACCAAATATTGTTTTCGTTAGACCGATGCGAGATACGTACAAATTCGTAGTGGGGTGGCGTTATCAATGTTAAAAATATTTAACCGTTTCAGTCAACACTAATAATCATATTTGTTATTGGCAGATATCGGACCAGGAAAAGGGGGGTTTAAGTGGGGGTAGGTCGAAAATTCGAAATATTTGTAACATGAGTCGGAGTGATAAATGTTATAGAACCAATCTTGTTGAAATATTGATACTCTACAATTGTTGCTCTGAGCTTTTTAGCAGATTCCTCTTAAGGTAAATCAGCTATTGAGTCATGACGCGATTTTTGAAAGTTTTCTTCAAGTGTTCATCGATTCTACCCAGGAGATGACGAAAATGAGGTCTGTTCAAAACTGTATATATATATATATATATATATATATATATATATATATATATATATATAATTCCCAATTACCAGAATGTTACAATAGAATCTCCAAAGCCCACGTAAAATATATGTTAAAAGCTCATCTAACTGAAAAATGGCAACAACAATGGACGGTAACTAATAAAGGACAACACTTAAAACTTTTCATTCCAAACATTAACACATATTTCAACAGCAAATACATACAGACAGACTTTTACATTACACAATTAGTAACAGGACATGGTACGCTGAACTCTTACTACCAACGATTTAACATAAAAGACAACAATACTTGCCCCTGTGATTACTCAACTCCACAAACAAGTCAACACTTAATATACGATTGCAGACTACTGACTAACGAACGACAAAAACTAAAACAAGACATAGAACAAAAAAAAGGCAAATTTCCAATAGAAGAAGATAAGTTATTTTTAAAATATAATAATCCTTTTAAAATATTCGCAGAACATGCTTTTAATACTATTAATCGGTTAAATAGTTATACAACTACAATATTACTATAAAATATTTATAGGATAATCATTATTTCTGTACCTGTTTTTTTATTTTTTTGTTTTTCAGATTAATAATTTTGTCTTTATATTTTTTACTTTAAATTTAACGTTGTTATTGTTTATTCTTTATATATATATATATATATATATATATATATATAATATATATATGTTAAACTTTTAAATTATTTATGTATAAATTAATTCTAACAAAACAAAAACATGTGATATTATAACTTGAATGGGAAATTCAGAAAATAATAAACGGCGTTCTTATAGGGTTTCTATAGGAAGGAAACAAATAAAAAAATAATAATAATAATAAATAAATGTGTGTATATATATATATATGTGTGTATCGTTTTATACAAAAAGAAAGATCAAGGTCGTTAACGGTTGAAATCGGATACGGGGGTGGGGGGGGGTTAGCAGTGAAGAATTTCAAAAATTCTTAATATCTCCGTTATTATGCGTCGAATTGAGAAATTGTATAGAACCAATCTTATTGCAAATGTAATGTTCTATAAATGTTATTATGTAAATTTTTCCCTATCTTGATTATTAATTGAGATTGCAGTTTTTAGTTTTCGATCTTCAGTAAAGCCCCACTCCTACTCGTTTGATATTAACAATATTCTATTATGTTATGAAACACTTTATTTGAAGCTTAAATATAAAATATAGTTCTCATTGAACTATTAAGTTTTGAGATCAATGAAAATACGTGGGGCACGTGGGAAATCTGCTTCCGTTAACGCAGCCCCTGCGTGACGGACGTTTTTCATAAATCATATATTAAGCGAGTAATTCGTACTTCCTGGTTTTCAGGCATATAGGTGGTGATATGAGTTCACTAGTGCTTAGTTTGCGCTGGGGCGGACTGTTTTACATGACTTTTTTTTTAGATGTATGATTTCATTGAAAGGGCAATTCCCGGTTGGTGGGGTTAACATAAATAAATAATTCTTTCTAAAAGCGATTTCCTTGTTGGGATTTTCACGAACCTATTAAAACTTCTCGTTAGATCAAGGAAGAGATGAGTAGCCCATAGAATCGTGGCTTGAGATCAGCAGTAATTATCGCCCAAGTCTTTACAATGTATATATCCTTGAAGATCGTGGAGCTTAGTCATGAGCAATGGATTCCATTGAAGGAAACGAGAAATAAAAAGCCCTTCTTGGAATTAATGTTATATACTCTTTTCCGAGGATTATCACTAACGATTAGAGTATAAAGTATTTTCTGAGTTTAATGAATGGTTATAGTGGTGGCAGGTTAGGGTAAGGTGTTACTGCACGCTAAGTTGTATTCACCTACAAGGTAACCGTTCAATAGAAAAAAGTCCGTCACGCAGGGGCTGCGTAAACTAAGCAGATTTCCCACGTGAAGTTTTACAATAGGGAAATCTGCCTAATAACAACTGTAGTAGTAAGAAACCTCTAAACCTAAAACATTATTTAGGGGGTAATAACCGAGTAGTTTCTAGCCCCAAAACACAGTTAACCTAACCTCTAAACCTATTCACGAGGGACGGATAGTTATGGAAAAGGCCGCCAGAGCTCTCGGCGGAAAGTCCGAACATAGCCTACTGGTACCACACGCAGAATACAAATGCAAATATCTCGGTTAATATTCAAGATACAGAATAAATGTATAGAATAATATTTATAGTAAATTTAATTTGCAATAAGATTGATTCTGTACAATGTTTCGATCCGACGAATAGTAACGGAGATATTTCGAATTTTCGGAAATCCTCCCCACTAAACCCCCCCTCCCCTTGGTACGATTTCAGCCGTTAACGAACTTGATCTTTCTTTTGACATAAAACGACTAAATATCGAGTTTGGTAACGATCAAACAAAAATTGCGACCGCTAGAGCGGTAACAGACAAATATATATATATATATATATATATATATATATATATATATATATATATATATATATATATATATATATATATATACAGTTTTGAACGGACCTCATTTTCGTCATCTACTAGGTAGGATCGATGGACATTTGAAGAAAAATTTCGAAAATTCCGTCATGAGTACAACCTCAATAGCTGATTTCCCTTAAGGGAAATCTGCTAAAAACTAGTCAACATCGTGAGGCAATTGAGTAATAACGCCGCGAGTGGCAAAGTAACGATCTTTGGTTGGAGCCATATGTGGGCAACTACCGGCCCGCGGTAAACTTTGATCCGACCAGCTAGACATTTTGAAAAAAGTCCGTCACGCAGGGGGCTGCGTAAACTAAGCAGATTTCCCTTGTGAAGTTGTACAATAGGGAAATCTGCATACTGGTAACACAATACCACCGTGATTAGATAATGAGAAATCTTTCAGTTAATTAAAATAAATACCCAACTGAAACGGCTTCTGAATTGTAAGAATAATTTATATTTTAATAACTCAAATTTTAGTAGTCCAAGAACTAAAGAAGGGGGGGGGGTGGCGGATGAACTAAACGTATCTGCATAAATCTCACAAAGTAAGGAAGGTAAGGTAAGGTTAAAAACGCCAGGTTAGAAGAAGCTTCCACCTGAGCCGAGAAATGACGAAGATGGCCGACAGAATCCGAACTATACCCCACCACAGACTTCATAAAAATGCAAATATCTCGGTTAATATTCAAGATAGAGAATAAATGTATATAACAATATTTATAGTAAATTTAATTTGCAATAAGATGGATTCTGTACAGTTTTTCGATCCGATGCATAATAACGGAGATATATAGATTTTTCGAA